>BDMB01000144.1:0-257903 GCA_016859785.1 Macrotyloma uniflorum
TACCAATCTTGAATCATTCCTACAAGCTTTATCAGCAGCTATATCTTTACACTTTTGAATAAAGCAAGATCAGAAATCAGCAATTTCATCAAACTATTCTGGCTAAGGATTGACAGAAAGATATATGATTTTTGGTTTGACAAAAAATGTAGATAACAAAACCGAAACATCATTCTATGAAATGTTACTTAAGTTTTTCCCTTTTCCTTTCTTTCAGCCTATTTCTTTGATGAATGGTTTAAGAAAATTCGACACTTTGCTCACTGCAACAACAGCTGATAATTTTGTTACAATTACGTTGCCAACTCATTGTTCAGCAGGTAAGAATTTTGTTTACAGTAGCTAATATCAGAAATAGATACACGTACAAAATTATTCAACCCTTGTTTTTTTTTTGGTACAAATTATTCAACAGATGTTGATGAAACCGGAGACAGCAAAACAATTAATGCAGAACCGTGGTTGTTGGACCCCTCACTCGGGGGTTCGCTTTAGATGGCACTGCGAAAAGTGGACAAAAGATGAGAGCTGTAATTAAAATGATTGGATGCTGGTCACAATAATAGGAAACCTTATCTTTGTTTTTCTACACAATACATATGAACCCTAATTCTAAACTCTATCCTTTTTTATACTATTTCTGATTTATGTGAGAATAATTCTAAAACCTCGAAACAAATAGACAAGCTCAAAGGAGTACCACCATACCTACCCATATAAAAGAAAGTACTACAATAATGGAAAAAAGATTCCTTCATTCATTGTGTTCCTCTAGATTGGTTTACTGTAATCATTAACAAGGTCATCAATAAAAAAACTGTAATCTCTTTTGACTATTCTTTTAATGTCTACTCGTTCTGATATAATTTGATTAGTTAAATTTCTGTATAACTTCTTGCTAATATCATACTTGTTTTGCATGGTGAGTAAATTTATTTTACACTCAAATTATTTTTAGCTTGATCATGATTGTGAATCTGTGTTCTAAATCTGTAACTATCTAGTTTGAACATGATTCTTATATCTTACATAGTGCATTTTTATGGATTCATTACATTTTTAGTCATCAATTCTCTAAACACACGCTTATAATAGAATGCTGTGTAAGTCAAAACCAAATCATCCTTCATGTGAATTCAAACTCAGGAAAAGTCATCCTTTTGCGATTATTTCGTTACTTTCCAATTTTCTTTTCATATATATTACTTTCAAATAAATATAGTAACTAGTAATATCACTAACAAATTCCATGCATTGATATTTTCAATCATTTAGAAGGAGACATACGAGTTTCTTAAAAATTAAATAATTTTTTTTTTTTTGTATGAAAGAAGAAAAAAAAGGAAAAAAGGGGAAAAAGTAAAAAGTAAAAAGTAAGAAAAGGAATAATTGAAAAATGGTGTGTGTGGAGGGCAGAAAAGAAAGAAAAGGGTAACTGGGATGTCCACTAAGACCACCACAATCATTCTTGTCACACGTCACCAGCCCGACAACTCAGGGATCATCCAACAGCGCATAATCCCCACACGTGTCACCATCTGAACCCTCCCCTTCCCTCAGCCCATATATCACCAAAATCTTCCTACCCAACACTTCTTCTTTCTGCTTTCACCAAAAACTTCACTTTCCCAACTTCACCTGAGAAAAAGATACCCTCTACACACGCACGCACGCACGCCCTCTCTTCTGTTCTCTTCTGCTTCACCTCACCAGTGTCTTGTGTTGGACGCAGAACAAGACAACTACTACTACTACAACAACAACAACAACAACAACAACAACAACAACAACAACATGATTAACTTCGAAGAAACCGAGTTGCGACTCGGCCTCCCTGGTGGCTCTGCCAGTGATCATGGCGAGTTAACACTGAAGGGCAGTGGTGGCAAGAGAGGCTTCTCTGAAACTGCTTCTGTTGATTTGAAGCTCAATCTTTCTTCCAATAACGACTCTGCCTCCGTTTCACAGGCTCCAGAGAAGCCCAAAGAGAAGACTACTACAGTTGAACCTCCTCCTCGGGGTAATGACCCAGCAAAACCACCTGCAAAGTGAGTTCTTTTTCTTCGATTTTTCTTACATATTTTGTTTCCGTATCAAACTTGGTTTATTTTATTTTATTTATTTTGTTGGTATGAAGTTTTAGTATGAGAAAAGAGTCGAGGAATCTATTTTCTGCTTTGCTGTGGCTTTTTATTTTCCCTTGTTGCTTGATTTGTTCTTTGATCTATAGCCCGTTAGATATGTAATATGGATCTTGTCTGAGACAAAGAA
The DNA here is from genome assembly GCA_016859785.1 of Macrotyloma uniflorum. Lineage (NCBI taxonomy): Eukaryota > Viridiplantae > Streptophyta > Magnoliopsida > Fabales > Fabaceae > Macrotyloma > Macrotyloma uniflorum. Next base: position 2,272 of record BDMB01000144.1, read on the forward strand.
AGGGTAATGGAGCAGATAAAAAAAAAAAAAATTTACTTGTTTGTAAAATGAAATTAGCAGATTTCGTTCAATCTGTGAAACTATGATAGACAGAAAATAACTTATCAGAATCAGGAACTTATCTTTACCTTGTTTAGAGTGTAGATTTTACGAGGAAGAAAAAAAAACTGACTGATTAAACTTTCATTTGAAAAAGATAATAGAAAGTTGCAGCTACAAGTTACTTAAAAGATTGATTCAGGTTGAAGGTCGTAGTTGAGTAATTAACTAGTATATTTCTTAGTTCTGATCTCTGGCTAACTTTACTCGCCCAACTTGGTATTTTTAATGGAATATTGAAATATACTGTTTGAATTTGATTTTAAAAGAATTTGAATTTAAACAATTCAACTGTGATCTGTTTTTTTTTTTAGTTATGAAGTATTTTCTTATAAACAAGATTTCCTTAACAATGAATCAAGTTGAGAACAAGATGACTGTTTAAATTTGCAACAACTTTTCAACTTAATTGTTTAATTTGATTGGAGTGAAAATTAAAGGAGCATACCATTAAAAGAATCTCTAAATTTGACTAGTATTGGTAAAGATTTGTAAAAAATTATTAAATCTGAGTTGAAAACCTTGTTATATTTTGAATGTTAAAGAGTAGAATGAATTGAGATCAGAGCAACAATTTTGATAGATGTGGATGTTTATATTTTGAAATCCCTGATGGGTAAGGTAAAAACATGGGGTGGGTGGGTGTAATTAGGTATTGGAGTGTGAAAAGAAAATTGTGATGGTTATTATGAGGAGGAAGAAGGGTGGGAGAATAATAGAATGGGAAGGGAAGCAAGTTGATTTTGTTTTTGCCGATGGCATGGTTGGTTGTCGGGTAGACAGAGGAAAAGGACAAGACAGAGGGAATTTTACTTTTTCCGTCCATTCAACTCTTTGAAAGGGTGAATTCGAGCCAAAACATAAAAGGGATAATAGTCCAGGCACCTGTCCTGTCACCAAACACATTTCACATAGCCATTCGTCACTATCTCCCTTTACTAATTCAGAGGGACCCTCCAAGGAAAGAATAAAAAATTTATTGAATTTGATTTGCAGGGCACAAGTGGTGGGTTGGCCACCAGTTAGATCTTTTAGGAAGAACATAGTGAACGTTCAAAGGAGCAGCAACAACAATGAAGAGAAAGAGAAAAGTGGTGGTGGAGGAGGAGGAGCAGCAGCATTTGTGAAGGTGAGCATGGATGGAGCACCATATCTGAGGAAGGTGGACATAAAGTTGTACAAGAGCTACCAAGAGCTGTCAGATTCGCTGGCTAAGATGTTCAGTTCCTTCACAATTCAGAAGTGTGGGTCCCAAGGGATGAAGGACTTTATGAATGAGACCAAATTGATAGACCTTTTGAACGGCTCTGATTATGTCCCCACATATGAAGACAAGGACGGAGACTGGATGCTCGTCGGTGATGTTCCCTGGGAGTCAGTGTCATTCTTTCTTTCATTCATTTCCTTTCTTTTACATTTTTTACTCCAATCTTACTTACTATTTATGACAAATTTCACAGAATGTTCGTTGAATCATGCAAGCGCCTCCGCATAATGAAAGGTTCTGAGGCAATTGGCCTTGGTTAGTCTTCATTGAACATATACTAACAATACAATTTTCTAGTCAGAATACAAAAAAAGATTATCTTACATGCATTGTTTATTCCAAATTCACAGCACCAAGAGCCGTGGAGAAGTGCAAGAACAGAAGCTGAAGTCTGAAGTCATTTCATTTCAAGATTCTGCACAACAATCGGCTTGATTGTTCATCGGCTTCAGTCACTACAACATCCAACATCCAAGGAATCAAATTGACTCGAGCAAGATTGAGTCTAATATAGGAACAATAAGAGTTTAATTATTATTATTATTGTTATTGTGATGATGAAGATATGTCTTTGTCATCTTTTTTAAGTCTCTTATATGTGTATCATATGGATGAGAAAATAGTTGGAAATTGGATAGGGAGAAGAAATAATATAGATGTTTATATGATCCCGTTTTTGTTTCCATGGAAAAGTATGTGACTTTGTCTATTGCCAGCTTGCCTAATGATAATGACAATGTTTCCAGTTAATGTTAACTGGGTTTGGTTTTGTCCCCTAGGATTCTTAATAATGCATTTAGGCATCAGCTTCAGAACTGTGCAAGATTCCTGCACATTGTGCACAAAACAAAACTCTCTTCTCTGTCAAATTATAAGGATGTTAGATAGGGTAGGATGGGATCTATGAACAAAAAGATAAGGTGGACCACCTCCACGTGCTTCCTGTTTTGTCCTTTTGTTGTGGGATCCACTGATTTATTTCACATGTTCCCTCCTTTTCTTTATTATTTTCTTTCTTTAATTCACATAATTGAGCAAGCTGTTTTCAACTGTTAAAAGTACATTACACTCAACCTTAATTATGAAAACTATACTGAATTAACTTTATTACTCCTATATTTGTATTTTTTTTTTATATCTTTATATATAACTTTATTATTCTAAATTATGTTTATTATAAATGTTTAGTTTTTTTTATTCTAAATTATGCTGACAACTAGGAGCAACAAGACATGATAATTCACCTTAAATGGGGTAAGTAGAGTTGACAAGTGAGGGAAAATTAATGAAAAAAATAATAATTGGTTTGTTTAAAGACAAGTTGGTACGGTAAATTGATCCAATGAAACCTACTAAAAGTATGCTAAAAATAAAACAACAGAGAGAATATTATAATATCTATTTACTTGTTTTTATTTGATACATCACTAATATATATATTATCTTTATTATAATTATGCAAAACATATAAATTTATCACATAAATGAAAATTTCCTTTTTAATATAATAAATGACTTTGTTTTCTTAAAGTTATTAGAAATCCCGCTTCAATGGAACGTCAAAGGCTCACAATTACATATTTCTATTTTATGATGTATTAGACTGATGTATAAATATAATTTATATTTTATAAAATTTAAAATATTTTGTAATTATATATGCTGATGAGAAGAATAATTTTGAAAAAAAAATTAAATTTAAAATATTAATAAAAACATTATGATATATATTTATTAGGTTAGATATATTTTTATGATTGGATAAAATAATTTAATCTAATTCAATTTAACTTAACGAGATTAACCTAATTTTTGGATTGGATCACTAATTTGACTTGTTTAACTAGATCAAAATAATATAATTACTTATTAATTTATTCAATTATTTTATTAATTAAATATATATTTTTAAAATATTGAATTATTCAAATATTATAATAATTTTTTTAAAATATTTTATTAAAAATTTAACAAAATAATTATTTTAAATTAAAAATCTAACAAAAAAATATTTTAAAAAATATATAAAATAAATGAATTTAAATTTGTTAAGAAGATAATGAGTAAGATTAAATTAGGTTTAAAAAAAGTATGTAACCCAATCAAATTTTAATTTTTTTATTGGGTTAAGGGATAGGTTTAGTAAACTCAATCTAATTTGACTTATATATATCTTTAATTTTTGAGAAACATAAAAAGAACACGTATCATTAAATATATAAGATGAAATACGTAGTAAAAATTTCGTTACCAATTTCAACTAGATACATAGCCAAAACACATTTTATTGCACTTATTTTAGTTTATTTTAATCTTTTGTTATTTTATTTTAATTATTATTCAACTTTCAAGAACAAGATAATAATAATAATAGATTATATGAGAATTCTTAAAAAGGCTTGTACAAGGAGCACATTCATGCAGATACATCATCTAAAATGTTAAAAATAAACATAACTTTTTTTAAATATAAGTTATTGTATTGACCTATTTTTATTTATCCTTTTTATATAATATTTGTCTTTTAAAGTTATTTATATAATTGTATTGTTCAACCTTTATTTATAAATTTATATTTTTATTAAGAACTTGATTTTAGATATTAGTAATTTTATTATAATAATATTTTAAAATTTGAATTATAAAAACACATTATCTTGATATTTAGTTATTATTCCATATATTATTATTTTATTATAATAAAAATTAGTTAATTTTTTAAAATTATATTAAACATACATAATATTTTTTTAATATAAAACAGATATTCTAAATCAATTAGTAATCATTATTAACTAAGGAATATCTAGATCGGATCAAATATTGAACTGAATTTCACAACCCTGGATATATTAATAGAAAAGCCTTACTATTTGACGTTTACTCCTTTCTGTGCTTTTAGCTTGTTGGGTCTTCTGTTGGGCCGTCATCGGCCCTTACTTCCTTTGCAACACACCTCATCTAACAAAAACATATAAGTAATTAGACCCAATTAGATTTGGGCGTATATACGGATAAAGAAAAGTGAATGGGCTTCTAGGATGTGGAAAAGATGTAAGATCTCTCTTTGGTTCCTTATAACAGGGATTCATGTTTCATGATAATTGATAATCCACCTCTTATCAGAAATAATATTAGGTGATGCGTCAGATACTTAAAGGTTATTATAAAAAATAGTGAAATTAAGCAAAAGCAAAAGCTGCCATATTTTTTACTGATGACTCTTGCACAAAAACTATGTACTTGAAAAATATATTGATCAACACATACTACTGCTACAAGCACGATAACAGTCTAGCCACTCGAAAATGTAGCTAGAACAGGGTCCTACCTAATCGTGCTAACCTGTATTCATATGCAGAAATATGCCTAGAAAAATATAATTCGGATTATCCGGGAACGAATCGATAAATAATTGAAACAGTAATAATTCAGTCACCTTTGGTAACCGTCAGTAGCAATAGCAATTACATTAGAGCATTGGTGTAGGCAATAATTCTATAGGGGTATTGTTTCAACAATATATATATATATATAGAGAGAGAGATGTTTACGATGCTTCCATCTCCAACTGCTAGGCGCTCCCAGTGCCAATTCTTGAACCTACAATGACCCTTAAACATGGTTTACCAGAAACTCTTGCAGTAAAGTTCAGAAGGATTCAGCAACATAGCTCAACAACACCTCTAAATCGAACTTCTAGATCATCTATTAGTTGACAAAGCTATAACTTGCAGCATAATATGGCTGTTCGGCGTGACATTTAAGAAAATCATTTCCAACACGTTCCATCATGTTGTTGTGGGGCAATCTGCCATACAGCATGGGGGTATTGTGAAACATTCTTGCACATCACCCAATACAACAAATGTATTTCTATGCACACAAATAGAGGGGAGCAGATTCTGTGGCACTATCGTCAGGGCATCACTCAGTTTTTAGATTATTTTGGCGTGTAGGATTTTGACTTGTCTTTTTCCTTACAAAAAAATTAAGCACGTATCAGTTAAAACATTTATACAAGTTAAAATTAATTTGAAAGTTCTTCCTGGATTGCAACTGCTTCAAACCGATATATGCACTCCTAGACCATACTCAGATGCATGCAATTAGCCTTTTATCTATGACCAACAATGGAGTTCATTGTCGACATCGAGCTTTTTACCATAATGTCCTAGTGCAGCGACTGTCGGACTCCATAATGCTTTTTCTCCACCACAACTGCATGCCCACCTTGACCACCAACAGTAGAACCTCCACTTTAACAGCCAAGCCAAGACAACCTCTAGGTTTTCGAGATCCGCCTCTTTACACTGCCTAAGCAAACGACCTCTTTCGTGTGTCACAAGAGTGTACACTGCACTGGAAATCCACAGTCAGAGTACCATCACCCGGAGTTTGAAGTTTACCTTCTAGTTATCAACCATGAAATGCGTTTGAAGATTGACTTTCATTCATACATGTTTTTTACCAATATTAAAATTAAAATAAAAACGAAAGACCAAGATAGATGTCAAAATCCTACCCACTAAAATTATCTAACAGCTGAGAACAATGCAATGGTACCGTGATGTCCGTGCCACAACGTCAGGGAATCCGCTCCTACAATTTGAACAAGGTTTCTTTGTTTTTACAAAAAGAAAAAGAACTAGTCATTAGAAGAAGAAATAAGTTACTAGAAGAAAAAAAATAGGAAAAACGGCTGGGAGGAAACATCGACAATGAAAGCTAATAATTGAAGACTAAAAATCCAACAAAATACTACAAATCATACCTACATAAAACTAGACAAAGAGTCACATTGTTAAGTGAAGTACCAAGTACAGTGAAAATTCCAAGCAGGAAAATTTTATATCCAGAACAACTGCCTAAAAATCTAAAAACCTGATGGGCGTTCAGTTTAGTTGAGATACTAGGAGGAATTCTAACAGCCCCTTCAACACTGCCAGAACTGAAAACTATTGTCGCAGCACAGATACGATAGTTATTTTTAGTTGCAAGGGCAGTCTTCGCAAATGATTTGAATGGCAACAACAATGATGCCTAGGCATGAGCTTCAGCCACCAATTCTACACCGAGATTCTTCTTTAAACATTTGGAGCAGAATAAATCTAGGTATAATCCTGTAATCTGTCTGAACTTGCAGCTTCTTTTCTTGTTCCATAAACTACAAAGTGAGCTGTTACAATCTGACTGGCGCTCAAACTTTATGCTTGCCTTTCCAGTTTCCAGTGCTGAAAATTCGGCAATGAACCTTCTACAAACGCATTGGGTATTGGCTTATGAATGGGGCAAAGTACGACAAGAGACAATTAACTAAAACAAGATTAAACTGACAACATTTTATCAATCAATTCATGTGTTGGCTTTCTGTGAATCTAGAACTTTCTAAAGTTCAGTCACATTATTGTTACATTCATTTATCATTTAAATTGTACCAGTATCAGATGTCAATATCAATAACTGATTATAAACCCGGCATACTGATTCAGCAAGCATCTCCCGGCAGCTGAACCAACGTAAAGCAAGTACAAAAAATTATTTCTAAATATGTCGCATATCTCCTACCAAGAAACCATTTCAATACCAGAATTTATCTCTGAATAGGCAACACTAACCAGGAGGCAAAGAAAACGATGATTAAATGGGGAAATCTATTCCAAAAACCTTTGAAGTACAAAAATATGATCATTAACGACCCATCACTCGTTTGGGCTTCTTCACAAAGCTCAAGCGAATCTGTTTCAGACGGCTTCTCTTCCTAGCCATTTTCTCAGGCAAGGTTTCCCTCTTCTTCACAACCTTGACAATCTTCTTCTTCAGGTACCTTGGGTCAACAGCATAATCTTTCAGAATCACAGGCAGCCCTCTACTCTTTGCTTCATTGAACAGAGCATTAGCCCTATCAACACGATTGTGGGCACCCAATTTCCCCATCAACAAGTCATAAGTTTGAACCCCGGGTTCACAACCATCAGCCTTCATCATAGAAAACACACTCAAAGCATGATCAATCCTCTCAATGCCACACAAAATCCTGAGGAACTGATAGTAAGCCTTCTTATCAAGAAACTCACCATACCCAGCAGATCTCATCCTATCAATCATTTCATCCCCCTCCTCCAACCTAGCAGCCTGATACAAACTCCTGATCAGAACAAGAAAAGTAGACTCGTTAGCAGAACACCCCCACTCTCCCATACTATGAAACAACCTCAACGCATCCTCAGTCTTTCTAATCTTACACAAATTCGTTATCAACACATTGAAAGTCTCCACATTCCTGGGAACTCCACGGTACTCCATCTCCACCAGCACCTTCTCCGCCTCTGAATCAAGCCGAAACGGATCCTTCTCGCGACAAAGTTTACACACGCAATCAAGCATGGCATTGTAAGCCCCTGCACCAAGCTCAAACCCTCCACGATACATCTCACCGGCGAGCCTCTGAGCTTCCTCGAGCTTCCCATCAACGCACCAGCCTCTTATCAATAAATCGCACGTGGCTTCGTCGGGGAAAAACTCCCTAGCCAAATCCTTCACCATCTTCTCCGCGTAACTCGCGAAACCCTTGGAACACAGTTTCTCCACAACTACCTTCAGCGAAGAGCGATCGCGCTTCAACCCGTAGTCTCTCTCCATTTTCTCGAAGAACTGAACCGCCTGGCTGGGCCGGCCGGCGCGGACGAGGCGGTCGATCGCCGACTCTAGGGTCTTAGGTCCGGCGGCGCCGCAGCCGGAGAGGATGTCATGGGTTGCTTTGAAGTCCTTGCGGCGGCCAAAGTAGTCGACGAAATAGGAGAGTGTGTCGTCGGTGTGTGAGAATTGGGGATTGGAAGAGAGCCATTGGTGAAAGCCTAATACAATGCGGCCAGCTTGGGGGGAGAGGTTTAGGGTTTGGAGAATCACATTGGGGGTTGGAGTGATGTGGGAGAAGCTGAGGTGGAGGCGCTGCGAGACTGAGAGAGGGTCGGAGTCCGGTTCTTTAAGGAGCTCCGAGGAGAGAGAACGCGCAATTGGATCTGTTTGGGTTTCCGATGAGAAATGTCTGGTTATGAAGAGCGAAGGAGTGAAGAGAGTTCTGGAGTGGAAATGGGTAGAGGAATGTCGGGGAAAGAGAGGAGGAGGGGGGTGAATGGGAGATGGAGAGGGAGATGTGAATGAAAAAGAACGAGAACGGAGTAATAGCCTCCGAAGTTGCAGAGACGCTAATGGCGGCATGTCTAGGGTTTAGAGTGTGTGAGTAAAGAAGAACACGATGAGGAAGGAGGAGCAAGTACGTACGAGATGCAAGGTAATCGTGGCAATGGCAAGTTAGCCCAATTCAAGTTTGGGCTTTTGGTATGGGACTTATAGGCCCAAAATAAAGAAAATTAAATTATAACTTTTATTTTACATCTGAAAATAATAAGATATTGATAAATAGATAATTATTAATTATTGATTGTTATTTTTAGAACTATAGATATATTATTTTGTTAATAATTTCACACGATCAATAAAATATTTTATTAATAATTTTAATATTTAATTTTTTTTTAATTCTAATTTTAAGAATAGTAATAATTTTTTATTATGGTTATTCAAAATTAAATTAATCCAAAAAATAACAAAAATAATAAAATTAACCTAAATTTAATTTGAAACTAATGACCATGAAAGTTTAAAATTAAGAATAATAAAGAAGGAGGGTGAAAAAAACATTTTAAAAATAATGAGCAGGGGTAATTTTTTTTATACAAAACAGTGTTTTAGTAATAAATAAAAATTGCTCACTAACATATTTTAACCCACGTGGCATTTATAAGTCTGCACTTTTTTTTCTTTCATTTTCTGTTTTCCTGATTTCCTTTATATAGTGCATGACTGAAACATAAATGAATCGAACATTTGAATATCTAGGTTTAGTTTGTAACAAAATTATTTGTTTAAGTTTCAAGCATTTATGTAAATAAGTCGAACAAAACAACTTTAGTTTGGAATTTAAAAAAAAAAAAATGAAATCGACATATTATTTTGTTTATAATTTAATTACTTTTTCCTTTATGAATTTTAGAATAATTTTATTAGTTTAATGTTTGATAACTTTTTTGAAAAATACACTTGATATGTATATAATAGAGCCAAAGTTATCATGAGATTAAATATCTTTATATCATCATAAAACAAAAGAATATCCTTATATACATAATATACTTAATATAATAGAATATTTTGTATATTTATAATTTTTTTTATAAACCTGTGCATATTATATTCCACACAGGAAAATGATTGATAGATAACCAACAACCATTTGAGAACCAAAATATATAATATAAAAATAATAAAAACTCAAATCAGAAAAAAAATAACTAAAAATAAGTGTAAATAATGTTAAAAATAGAATTCAAGTGGTTGTTTAATATATTATTACTCTTCTACGTAAACATCCAAAAGACATTATGAAAAGATATACATGAACATCTAGGTTATCCTAAAGAAAGAGAAAATAGTAAGGATTACGTGTTGTTGTTACCATAGATGCTACTAATATATATACATATAGGTAGAACAGGAACTACTCTTACAGGCACAAAAGATAGAGCAGAATCAGAAAGTAGTGAGTTTTTACAGAGTTGAACATGAGAATAATGGAGAGAGGATTAAGATTGTTGAGTGTGGTGTGGTGTGGGTGGTGTGTGATGGCAGTAATGTTAGCAAGTGGTCAGAGTGCGAACAACGTGAGGGCTACATACCATTTATATAACCCTCAGCAGATTGGTTGGAACTTGATCACTGCCAGTGCCTACTGTGCTACCTGGGATGCTGACAAGCCCTTGCCATGGCGTCAAAAGTATGGTTGGACTGCGTTCTGTGGACCCGTTGGCCCTCGAGGGAGAGATTCTTGTGGCAAGTGCTTGAGGGTATCGTATCTAATATCTATCTACCTATTCTTATTCTCCTTCCAACACAACCAAATGTTTATTATTCAAATCATAAAAGTTAGAATAAGTTTATGCATGCGTGTGATGATATGGATTTTTCAATGTTGACATATTAATTGTACTGTTACTGGTTCAGGTGAGGAATACAGGAACTGGGGCTGAGGCTACGGTGAGGATTGTGGATCAGTGTGCCAACGGAGGTTTGGACTTGGACGTGAACGTGTTCCGACAATTAGACACCAATGGACAGGGAAACCAACAGGGTCACCTTACGGTCAACTACCGCTTCATCAATTGCGGGGATTGAACTCACTTCTGTGATCCTCTTCACGTGTAATAATATATAATAACACCGCTACACCTCACAAATGAAATAAAAAGCTGTGTTGGAATAAAACTAAAATAAATATAACTATCTATTTTCATTTTATGTTTCTATCTATCTATTATTCTTATAAACTACCACTCATCATGTAGTTGATTGCATATGAAGTGTTCACTAACTCAATCATAATGTTATCTTTACAGCTCTCAGTGAATTGCAGAGATAAGATATTTATAAATTAGATGTAAAACTTTTGACATATCATAATAAGTTGTATTTTTTTTGTAAAATAAGAAAAATGATAATTAAAGAATAACTTAATAATATTTAAAATATTACAAATATTGGAACCTGTAATATTTAAATCTAAAAAATATAATATTTACATTGTATTGAGGTGTTTGAATATAATTATCAGAAAATAAAATAAAAGTTGTATAGATACAAGATTATTATAAGGCCAAAATGAAGCCTGCTTTAGATCCATAACACACTCAAGTTTTAGATGAGACGAACAAAATCCAATTAGCTCTTTGATATGGTTAAGGGATCCCATGAACATATCTGGATAAAACAACATTGGCTTGAAGAACCACTCTGTTTCTGTCAATATTCCTTTATTCATTCTGAAGACAAGAAATACTCAATTTGCGGCTACTTCTAATTTTTGTCTCTCAGCCTTTTGTCCAATCTAAATCTAGTGAGAATTGCATTATACCCATTGACAGTGGTAGGATCTACAACTGGAGATATAATACCAATATTTGACCTGTCAAATAGTATTATTATAAAGTGAAAATCATATATATACATATATATTATCATCAATTATTGATTAGAATAATATTTTTTACTCTTGTGCTTTTTCTTTTCTTTTTTTACTTTCTTCTATATTTTGTGCAGAATATTAATTACTGCACTCATTTTCGATCCGAAGATTGAACATTCCTTGTAAAAGTAAGACTATGTGAGCGACGAACTGCGTTAAGGACTATGTAAAGCATAGTGATGTAACTCCAACGTAATACGAGGAAACAAAATGAGTTTGCAACAGCTTTGATTTTCACTATATATCATAGATGTGCCGGCCCCAATGAAGCTATAAATGCAAACACATTTGATTCATTTTATTGCAAGTTTGCAACGCAAACTAATCAAGCTTGACACTATAACAATAATGGCAAAGTTTACACTATTCGTGCTGTCCATGGTTTGTGTCCTGGCTCTGGCCTCTGCTCAAAGTGCCATTGTGCAGTCTACGTATCATCTATACCAACCTGAGCAGCATAACTGGGATTTGCTCGCAGTGAGTGCATATTGCGCCACTTGGGATGCAAACCAGCCCCTCTCATGGCGAAGCAAATACGGTTGGACTGCATTCTGTGGACCTGTAGGGCCTCAAGGCCAAGATGCTTGTGGCAAGTGCTTGAGGGTATGCTTGTGTTATGCTATGCACCACTTCCTCAATGCTCTTGTTAAACGAGCAACCTCCTTAACATTTACATGCATGCATAACATTCCCCCACAAAAAATGCTACTGCATGCGTGCCCCAGAAGGATTTAACTTTAATTTACATTCGCCATGTGTACATATCTTTTTCTTTTTCTTTTTTTACTTTTGCTTTTGGTTGATGATGATGAAGAAAGCATAGTAATAGTTTATTGTTGATGGGGTTGTATTGTAGGTGACAAACACTCGAACAGGAGATCAGCAAATAGCCAGAATTGTTGATCAATGCCAAAACGGGGGGCTGGACTTGGACGTTAGTGTTTTCCAAAAACTTGACTCGGACGGAAATGGAAATGCTCAAGGCCATCTCGTTGTTCACTATGAATTTGTGGATTGTGGCGACTAAGCATGTCTTTTTGTTAAAGAGAAGATGTTGTAAGGGCTCAGATCCAAGAGGATTGATTCTTATTAGACTTAATCAAAGAACAAGCATCATAAATTAAGTTATTCTCAGACAAAAATGTTGTCTGTTTGTTGTTTTATTCCGTTTCATTTTTCAAATAAAGTCGTAGTGGATTTTGATTAAGTGTTGTTCCCTTTTACTTTCCTGTTGGATTGCAAACGTTGTGATTATCACTTGCTTTCACATCATCAATGATACAATCTAAGAGGTCATATTTTTTAGAAACTTTAACAGTAAAGTTTAATGACTCCAGTATTGTAAATCTCTCTGACACAAGATAATATATTATACACCATAATATGAATCACTTTTCCATTAACAATCTTAGTTAAATTCTCTTAACCTCTAAGGATGAGATCCTCCGATCGAGTATACCAATAATTTGATAGGCACAATTCTAATCATGGTTAAGAGTGGATACGAATTAAATTTAGAAAAAAAAACAGATTGAATTTGAGATTTAGTTAAAATAACCAGAATGGTTTGACTAGTGTAAAAATGGAGGATTAGACTTGACATTAGTGGGAATAGCCGAGGTTGTCTTATAGGACATTATGACTTTGTTGATTAAAACATGTAGTTGTTTATGGACCTCACACGACAAGGTCATTCATTTTTACTAGCTTTAGCAATGGACAAGCATAATAAAGTCATTTTATGAAGTTACCAATTTGCATCAAATTCTAACATGCCATTTCTTGCATTATTTGGTTTCATTTTTCATAATAAACAAAAGATAATGACCATAATATATTAAAACTTATTCTAACTATAATTTTTATTAATTAATAATATAAGAAGAATTAAAGTTTATATATATATATAAATAAATAAAAGTTTTATTTCACACAATTCAATAAAAACAAAATTTAAGGAAAAGTGGATCTGGGCAAAGGTTAAATATATAATATTTATTTATTTTATAAAGTTATTAACAAATTAAATTATATATTTTTAAAATTTTAAAATTAAATTGATGAATTTTAAAATATAAAAATTAAAAACAATTTTTTAGAAAGTATGGGAACAGAGTATATATATATATATATATATATATATATATATATATATATATATTGAGAGCAATTATGCATGATGATTCTGACCTATGTTGTACCTTTATGATTCTGATCTTATCATTAAGATGCTTACTTTGTTTTGTAGTAATCAATTTCTGCTGTTGCCACAAACGATTTATAGTAAAGAAAATATAATATATCATATTAGAAAAAGACAACAGACCAAATTGGCCCTTTTTTGCTGTTTATTTTTCTTTTTAATTAGTCTCATTCTGTTCCAAAACAACGAATTAACAAAATTAATTATTTTTAATAAATATGAATAATTATTAAATGTTTTCTATTCATATTTACATATGATTGAATATTATTTGTTTTTTTCCATCAGATTTGTTAGATTAGTTGCACTGGACCATCTATTGTGACTGCATTAATTGTTTGGAAAAATACTTAACAACCATATCTTGCATGTTGAGTGTTTAACTTTCAATCCAAATGTTAATCAATCTTCTTACAATTTCTCAGTGGGTTGAGAACAAAATAGGTTAAAATACAATGAATCTCATGCATTTTACTAATTAAAGTAAAACAAATTACCCTTCAAAGTTCAAAGAGCATATAATAAAGACAAAGTAAACCAAATGCGTCAAGTAACCTCCCTAACCCTAATCTGATTGTATAATATGACAGATCTAATTCTTATCTATACATAGTTACACTGTTTAATAATCTTATCAAATGATAAATTGGTGTCTTAATTAAAAGTCTTATAGTAAAATGAATGAACTTTTAAATATGTCAACTAGGTTAGATCTTAAAAATATGTTAATATCATATAAATAAGTCATGTTTAAATCTTATAAACTTAATCTTACATTTTTGTCATATCTTGAATAACAAATGTTTTATAATTTATAATTTATTGGCTTGATAGTATATTGTTTTATTTAGAGACACATCAAATCTACGTTCAAAAACTTTAAATAACACAGAATAATCAAGTATTAACTGTTCAAAAACTTTAAATAACACAGAATAATCAAGTATTAACTGCTTCTGGTTGGATCAAAACTAAATATAGGTTTACGATAAATAACAACATAACTTTGAGTTTTCATATTTTTAAACAAATGAGAGTTATTTAAGCAAATCTTCTTCCATTTAACTTACTTTCATCCATGTTAGGTAAAAGCTAATTGGGATCAAATATATGAACATATAAATAACTAAGTTACGTGATTTATCAGTTAGATGCTGCATAGATAGGATCTAACCCTCATAAGTCAACTGTCATGTTAGAGATTCTTAGACATCATTTCTGTCAATGGTTGTACCCAAATATGCAGTTTCCAAACTTATATATCGAATACTTGTGTTTGTATTCATTAAGTAATGTTACACACTGTTTAGCCACACACATCTCAACGACAAATTAGCTAGATAGGTCCAATTTTATAGGAACTACAAATGATTAATTCATGAGTAGAAACCAAAATTAGTGCCAATACTAATTAATGAGTATTCAAGCATAGATATTTAATTTTGTTTACGTAATTTAAGACTACGAGGAAAGTCACACACTGTGTCAGAACTTGGGAAAACATAAGTTTTGTATTTGTGTTTGGGACATGTTAGTAACAGAATATTTTGCTATTTTGGGGGAAATGGTAACTAGAAAGAGAGAACTGAGAATGAAAAAAACGAGGTGGTTGGGATAAACAGTTAAGGAATAGTGATACATAGTATTACCAAAGTAAACAGTAATAATCTGGGAGAGTTGAAGTCAAATATGTGAATAAAACACAAAACCACACGCACGGCACAAGAAGCGTTGGTAGTGTATGTATGGCGTGTGTATTGCTTTGCTTCTCCTTCTCTTTCTCTTCATGCTCTCTTTTCTTTGTCTTGGTCTAACACCAACCAACACCCAAACCCAACAACAACAACATTTGACGGTGCCCGGTTCATCTTTACGTAGTTTTTGTGGCAAAAATCGAACCCCATCTGGGGATTTGGCCCCCAAAAGCCGCCACTTCAATTCCCTGCCCAGATCCATATCGGTTCCACGTCGAATCCAACTGGGACAGAACCAGCTTGGTGTGGTGTGGTGTGTTTCACTTCGCAGGATTGGAATGCAAAGTTAATTAATTTATTCATTATCGTAGCGATGGTGTCGAGCCAGGTGGTGAAAGTGAAGAGAGAGACGCTACGACCATGCATGACATGCCCTCTCTGCCATAACTTCTACAAAGATGCTACCACCATCTCTCTCTGCCTTCACACCTGTTCGTTTCTCTTACCCTTCGATTCCTTTGCTCTTTTGATTTCTATGCTGCTTCTGAATTTTTTTTTTCCGGATTTTGACGTTGCTCTAGTTTACCTACCCCGCAATCTGCAATGCATTGCTCTTTGTTTAATCCCTCTGGGTTTTTACTCATCCTTGTCCTTGTTCTCTAATTTATATCCAATTGCCTGGATTTTCATGATTTGGGTTTTCAATGCGCTTGCTTGATACTTTGTGATTGGTGATTTCGATGATCTGGTTTCCTCCGAAACGTTCGTCTTAGATTACTGCTATTGCGTGAAGAGAACGTTAAATAATTTATTTGTAGCAGTGGTAAAGCAATAAGATTGACATGATAGCTGGGCTTACATGGTTTACTTTTCTGTATGTGGCTTATTGGTTGTTTGGGTTTCTGTGATTTCACGGGTAAAGAATGGAATGGTCCCAATTGTGTTTTGAGGTGGCGTACTGTAGTGAAGTTTTTTAAGGATGCAACGGACTTTCATGATATGTTTATTTGGTGATTCGAGCGGCGTGTGATGTTTATGACATTCCTGAATCAAACACTTACATCTTATTGCTTGCACATGTTTTTGAGTTCATTTGTCGAATACCAGTTTGCAGGAAGTGCATATATGAGAAACTCTCGGATGAGGAGATGGATTACTGTCCTGTGTGCAACATGGATCTAGGCTGCCTTCCGGTGGAAAAAAAGCTCAGGTCGGTTGCGGTCTTTGATCGCCAACTTAATATTGCAATTTGTGTGATTTATGATTTCTTTGAAGTGGACTGAACTAACATGCAGCTGGAATTTCTGGTAGGGGATGTATTAATATCTGTGAATTTTGTTTATTCTGTTTCGTCTTCTCCTCACTTCTTTGTTAGTATTTGTTTGTTTCTACAAGAGAACCTGCTAAAAAATACTTATCAACGCTCATTATCAATCTCTAACTTTTTCATTTTTGTTATAAAACTATTTATCTAGTATGAGCAAATGAAAGTTGTGGTCTTAAATATCTTTCACTATGTATTGCAAAATTTCATCGCTAAATTCCTCCTCTTTCTTTCAGTAGGATTTATACTTTTCTTTTCTCTACTTTCAGAAATGTTAATCACATAAATATAAGTTGCATCTGTCTTGAATTTTGTCACTGATGATTGTTTAACTGTTACCTATAAAATTCATATACAGAATTCTGTATAATAAAATCAGTATCTATTATATTGTAGAAGGCACCCTTCTTCCTAAAGTCTAAAGACTGCCAGTAGCTTAATATTTTCAACGAGATTGGATCTTTTATGTGAATTTCATTTGCAGCTTGTGCTTTTTGGTGAAGACTGATATTTTGATATAGTGGATCTTCAATATGAAACCCCAATCAGAGTGACGTCTTCCCCATCTTCAAGCATGTTAGATTTGAATGAGTTACTCTTAGAGGCTGCATGCGGAAATTGTTTTGTAGATTTATAAAAAATGCAGTTTAGTAGATTTGTTGGAAGTTTGCAAAATAATCAAGGATTCCTGTTGGTTATATACAGGCCAGACCATAATTTGCAAGATATAAGGGCAAAAATATTCCCGTTTAAAAGAAAAAAGGTCAAGGACCAAGAAGTTTTGCCTTCAATATCATTGCCTGCTAAAAGGAAGGAAAGATCACTTTCATCATTGGTAGTCAGTGCTCCCAAAGTTTCAATGCAACCTGGCTTTACAGGAAAGAGAACTAAAACCAGTACAAGAAAGGCTGCTGCTTTACGTGGATGCAGTTTTCTTGTTGAAGAATCCGTAAAGAAGGAAGAAACAAATTGTGAAGATAACACGGTAAGCTCAATTTTACTGGAGTCATCAAATATGACTTTCAAAAATGTAAGTCAGGTGCGGGCTGTGGGGGCAACAGGACTTGGTGTTAATTTTTCTATTAGTGTTTGGACTTTTTATGGTTTTTACGTGACATTAATTAAGCCTCAGTTTCATGTGATAATATTTATGTAAGTCATGTATAATTATGGGTTCCCTATATGGTTGTAGGATTCTTCCATGGCTGAGCCTTCTAAAAGGCATAAACCTAATGATGATAAAGAGAATAGTGTGGAACATGCAGAAGGGAAGGTTGATCTCTGGACACCACTGAACTGTCTTGTTGAAGCTGCCAACAGAACAAAGTCCTCCAGGTCAAATTTACAAGCAGCTCCTCTTGCCAAATTAGAGTCCCCAACTACCCCTCATGGTGGACAAAATATAACTGAAATTACAACCAAAAGAGACCTACCTGCTTCTGTCCAGAGTGAATTAAACATTCCAAAATCCAAAAATAAGGATACTAGGCATAAAACAATATTTGGGGATGACAAGGATGCAAACAGCTTGCCTTCAGGACCAGTGAAGCGAAGAAGGTTGCGTCCTGCTGGTCAGAAAAGAGTTGCAGCATCTGAGATGTCTGCCTCATCCCCTGCCCCACTAAATGCAACAGGGGGAAAGTGCAACAGAAAAAACAGTCCTATTTGGTTTTCATTAGTTGCTTCAGAGGACCAGTAAGTCTTTTTATATACAATAATCATAGTACTTACAAATTGTAGAGCTTCTGTAGGCATTAAAGAAACTGATTTTATTATTCAGGAAAGGAGATGTTCCCTTGCCACAGATCTCAGCATGTTATTTAAGAATAAAGTAATTCTTCTGACTCTCATTGCCATTCTGTTTATTTATTTATTTATTTTGAATTTTGAAGTTTTTCTTTGGCTATGACTGTGACTTTGGCCTGTGAATTGAATAGAATATAACCTTTTCTCCTTTTGGTGTCAAAATTAAGCTTACAAACAATAATAAGATATAAAAAAAAATCTGTTTGTTTGTGTAAGCTGTATCATGAGTTCACAAACTCATATGATTATATTGGAACCCAAGAGAAAAATATGGTACTACTGCATTTAAAGATATGACTGATAGACGTTCAGGCAAACACTTCCATGTTGCGTTCTAAGAAAGTATGTTCAGGAAGCAAATAGTGAAAATTTAATCTTCCATATTATGAACCATAGATTCAAAAATCAGCAAATTAATGATCATTATCTTACAGCTTACTTGGTTTCACTCCCCACAGGCTACAGCGCACATACGAGACTCGGAAATCTAAAGCTATTCTGTGTAGCTTCTCCCTTTTTGTGGGAATTAAGCGTGAGTGAGTCTTTTGTGACGCGAAGCCAAACAAGTTATAAGTCATATGTTGATTTCATTTTTGCTGTGCTATTTTAGGTAGCAGATGCACAGATAGGTGGTTATTGTCTGAATCAAAGTTTTAGCCAAGGGAAACTTAACTTTCATTTTGAATCATTTGAAATGTGTTTTCTGGCTTTCATTCTATTGTTTCTTTAACCCTTTCTTTTCTATTCTAATTTCTTCAACATATTCCCTTTCTTATGATTGGATCTATAGGTAATAATTATGTAATTCTTTGTTTCTGACCTTATCACAGGGATGGTACTGTACCCGTCTCTTTTATTCAAAAGTACCTTGTGAAGAAACTTAATCTTTCCACTGAAGCAGAGGTGAGTAAATTATAATCACTATAATCACTACCTTCTGGAATGGTTGGCACTTTCTCTCTATCTCTATCTCTCTCGTCCTTTCTGTTTTTTTTTTGTGGTCCTGAATCATTTGTTGAGTAAGGTGTGTCTGGTGTGTCTTTAATTGTTTGAGAAATTCTAGGACGCCAAGCAACATAGTGCAGGCCTTGTGGACATTGTCTGAGGCTATCACAAGGAAATAGTACAACTATGAAAGATAGAATTTATGGGCTGTCTGAGAATTTTACTAAACTTTGTATGCTTCTTGATAATAGAAAACAGTAAATAGCACAAATGCACCACAACTGACACAAGCCTATGCAACCCACACAATTTGCTATGTAGAGAGAGTGAAAATATTGGAAACAAACTTCTTGTGTTAGAAGTTTTAACACCAAGTAAGAACTGAATTAACATTGAAGGTGCTGAAAATAGGACTCCCAAGTCCTTTCACCTTGGGTCCAGGTTTTACCAGGTGAAAACAATACCTTGATTTCGCATATATATTGGTCTCAAATTTTGTTGTCTCCGATGCAACCTTTTCCTAAAGTATAGGATGTTTATAGTTGCATGAGATAGCAGTCGATAGACACCTTATTATCTGCTAATAATAGAAGCATACAAAGTTTTAATAGATATTTATGAGCTGCATGAGAATTCTGTGTGAATTTTAATAGCCTTATGATTTGCATGTTATGAACTTTCAGTTGCCATCAGATCTGAATATAAATTTGGATTTAACAAATTTTCTTTTCAGAGCAAAAGAAATAATAGAAGTTGTATGTAAGCAAAATCTGGCTGGTGCTACAGATTGATAGTGTTTTGTAATTTGCACAGGTGGAAATAATGTGCCGGGGTCAGCCAGTGCTGCCATCATTGCAACTGCATAATTTAGTAGATCTATGGTTTCGGACAGCATCAACCTCGAAAAGGATACCAGCATCAGTGGGGTCCTCAGCCAAAGATTTTGTGATGGTTTTATCTTATTGTAGAAAGGCCTTGCCCCCTTGAGAAAGTTCCCTGTTCTATCTAAATATATCTTTTTCCCTCAGATACTTTACATACACATTCAACTGTTTTGATACCATTCTCACCGGTATTACTGCCTAGAGATTTGTTCATTTATGCGAGGAATCTATATGATTTTGTTTTGCTTATGACTTAATATGTGCAGTGCAGCCACCAATTTTACTACTTCTGCTTCATTTGCTGTTATTCTTTGGATCATCAAACCTTCAATATTTCTTTTTTGTAAAATCATGTTTCTCCCTTGGTAAGAATAAAAATGAGAGTGGTTATAAATCAGAAGAAAAATATGTTATAGGACGCCAACTTCAACTGTGCTAGTTGCATTTATATACTCTGAATGGAACTTTGTTCACACTGTTGCTTAAAAAGTTAGTTCAATTATGACTATGGTTAGCCCAACTCAGTAGATTTCCCTCTGGTTCTCTGGAAAAATCTTTTCCTTTTTGAGTTGTGGTCGTGGATGTTTCCGATGTTCACCACCTACTACTCTTCCAAACTTCTTTAATCCAAGATTCAATCATTTTCAATATGAAATAGTTAATATAATTTATTTTAATTTCAAGTCAATTAAAACTTACAAGATTGTTTTGAAATGAGAATTGCGATGTTTCCGATCAAAATCTATATTTTGATGAAAAACATATTTTTGTAAGTTTAAGGAAATTATCCAACATGATTACAAAAAGTGAATGATGATGCAAATTTAACAATTTATCAAATTTAAATTCTTTCATTTTCATCGTTTGGTTTGTGAAGGGCCTCCCTTAAAGGCACTGATTCTCTTCCAGTTTCTTTAAGCTTTATTTTAAGTGATTTATTTTAAATAAATTATTAAATATTGTGCCTAATTAGGCTGGAAAAGGCATTATTAAAGTATCATAAAAAAAATTGTTCTTCAACAAGAAAAAAAAAAGGCTTGCTTTTGTAATTTTTAAAATTCTAGCAGAGAAATCATTTTGATTGGTCAATACCATTTAAAATACAATTTTAGAAGTTCATGTTCCGAACCAAATAAAGATTCTTATAAATCAAGTTTAAAAATACGCAAAGTGAAATTTCAAAGTGTATCTGTGATCGATTTAATTTTAAAAGATTCTTAATTTAATATACTTTAAATCAGTAATAAATATAATTTTATTATTATTTTAGTTAATTTTTTTTTAAATCTACTTTATTTATTCATCTTAAAGTTTATATAAAAAATATTACTGCTGGTTCATATATAAATAAATATTTTAAAACAAAATAAAAATACAACACGAGAAAAGGAAACGTTTTGGCGTGCCTCTTCATATTGAACCCACGAAATCCTATTAACCAGAGGAGTAGTCAGCCTGGTATCGCGGATCGAAAACCCTAAATTGGATTCGAATCGACAACATGCAGCAGGTGATAGGAAACCCTAGCAATTCTTGAGATTCACTTTCTTATTTCCATGGATTCATGTGAAAGCTAATCACATTTTTTTTTGTTATCCGAAAAGGGGGGAGGATCTGAGACGGAAGTGACATGGGAGGACCAACAGAACATCAACAAATTTGGGAGATTGAATAATCGATTTCACGAGCTTGAGGATGAGATCAAAATAGCTAAGGTATTATATGCAACTCCTTAATTCGTGTTCAGTTTCTGCACTATCATCCCTTCTGTTTAGAGTATGAGTAATTTGCGGAGCATAGCCACGTCCCCGAATCTTCAGTTCAGGCTTCACTAACCCTATCGCACAAATTCGAGAACCAAAAATTCTCATTCGGCAGAGGCTAACGTAACGTGAGGACCCCCTCCCATTATCCAAACAATCCCTGACTATAATATAAGTGTAAAACTGACATTGATTTCAGTTTTCTGGCAGCGTACAAATGCAACCAGGGATAGTCTGGTATTTTTCTTCAGTCTTTAACATAAGGTTACCAGTTGTTTTATATCTGAATTCAAGTTTTTTTTTTTTTTAAAAAAAAAAAAAAGAAGTGAAAATCTACAAATTAAAGAAAAAAAATATTAAATAAAACATTAGACTCAAAAGTTTTTATAATTTTCAATAAATTATAACTAATAAAACCGAACTCTTTTTTTAAGATTAAGAACTTAGAACAAGCTCCCAGTGTTCATGTAATGAATTTCGTTTTTGTAAACAGAGTTTGTTAGAGTAACCTTTTAATTGCTATGAATTGAAACTTGATTTCAAGCCAAATGTTGGTGTGTAAACCTACTTTTGAGGGAAATCAAACATGACACATGTAAGTTGAAGGAGGCAAAACGGTTAGCCTTGAACTTCTACCATATAAGTCCTGATACTTTTTTTTGGCTTTTCGTTGCTCAACAATAATATCAATATGTCTACCCTTGGCGGCATACCTTGGTAGGGACAGGACGTATCAATATAAAAAATTTCCCTGGATCTATGTGAATTGTATCAGAAGTTACTCATATAAAAATTCTTGCCAATACCCTATGTTAAGTTATGAAAATTGATTTCCAATTCTAAACTAAATTAGAGGAAAAATAGAATACAACTACATGATTATATCCTCCAAAATTATGTGGACTAAGTAACTCTAATTTTGTTTGAGTAACCTAAAGCAATTTATTTAAACACACTCACACATAAAAGGTTTAGATTTCGGTGTTATTAATTCATCTGCTCTACTCTCTGTTTCAGTGTTGGTTTAATGAGATTTAGTTGTTGTCTTGTTGGTGAAGTGTCTGTTTTGCAATGCCTGCTGTATTTTTAATTTCACTGCAATCCAAGCATTTTGCTATGGCAAATCCATTCTGGCTTCATTTTTCATAGTATGATGCAAATACTATAAAGGTATTTCTTTATAGGAAACAAATGATAATTTGGAGGATGCGAGCAACGAGTTGATTCTCACAGATGAAGAGGTGGTTCGGTTTCAAATAGGGGAAGTTTTTGCTCATGTGCCAAAGGATGAAGTTGAGAGCAGAATTGAACAGATGAAAGAGGTGACAAGCCAGAAATTAGAAAAACTTGAAGAGGAGAAAGAATCTGTACTTGCTCAGATGGCTGAACTGAAGAAAATTTTGTATGCAAAGTTCAATGACTCGATCAATCTTGAGGAGGATTAGTAACTTTCTTCTTGTTGATAGATATCTAATTGGTTGCTCTTCTCTTTTTTTAATATGACCTGTTGGACCTGTGGAATTTTTGAGTAACTTTGTCTTTTTCAAATTTTAGAATATTTGTTGTCTTGTATGAACCTCGTTACCCTAGGTTTCTGCTTTGTTTGGCTTCTTATTCTATGTGAATTTCATATTCCCTTAGTTGTATCCTGAAGGGGAGGGAGGTTTGGGCTGAGAATATCAACTGTAACTGATCGGATGACCCCCTGTGAAAACAGATATTTGGATGAACCAGATATTTGAAAAATAGTACTTTTAATCTTTTGAAGCATTAATTGAAATACTTTTATTTCTTTTGTAAAGAGTTATCTAAAATATTGTGAACTAAAATTGGTACATTTTAAAATTAGAAAGACTCAAGGAATAAAATATTTAGAGAGACCAAAACCTTTCTTTAAAAGTTTTAAGATATCAAAAACATATTTTCCTCAAAAAAATTCCTCTATGAAGAATTAACAAAGGTGATTTCAAACTATATCTTGGTTTTTGTTAAATTTCTGACTTTGTATGAAATTATTTGTCATTTATTTTATTTGTTTGCAATTCTGTATGAAAAGCATTAAGGTAAATTCTTCTTTATAAGGTAAATAAATAGAAGCTTTTTTAAAATATTAATAATTAAAATATGCAAAGCATTCAAATCAAAGTGATTGTTATCATTCCATTTAAGTTGTATCGTTAAGTACCTAGAGTGGGAATATCCCACTTGATTCCTGCATTCTTTGCTAAAATAATTCATTGAAGTTGTAGAATGTACAAGAACAGTTACGCAACATTATTAACATTTAGGATATATTCATAGTATAAAATATCTCACTCAATCGCATAATGCATTTTATCTCACATCAATTTATATATACATTTTGTTCTTGTTTTCCTATCTCCTTTATTTACTTATGAATATAATTTCTTGAACAATTTGAATAACCACAGTCAAAACAAACTCAATTCACACACCTAACAAACAGCACCCTTCTTTCTGATATATTCATTTCCCAAATGACCCGACCGTAATCCATAACACTGCATTAAAAGACGAAAGCTTTCAGAGACCGCTAGGATGTATATCCTTTTAAAAGGAGAAAGAGGAAATAGAAATAGAAATGAAATAAGTTGAATAAGGAGAAATAGTTAAGAAAAAAAATTAAATATTTAGATATTTGGTAAAATAGTAATAGTTAAAAGATAGAGAATTTTTTTTAAAAATAATATAATTTAATTGTTTTGATAGAACGTAATTTATTTAAATAGTATATTAATAATTATATCTCAAATATATAAAACAAACAAAATATATAAGGATAAAATAATCATTTTTTTAATTTTGTATTTATCTTCCTCCTCTCTTATCCTCTCTACCAAACTAACAAATTTAATTCCCTCCTCTCCATCTTCATCCATCATCCCTATCCAACACAAGTTTGATGATTTAAACGAGGTTGTTATAGCAGTGAAATTCATTAGATGCTTCTTAACGTTGTAATATGTTCATGCAGTATAGAATTATCATTGAATGCAGTCAGTCCTCCACGATTCATAAAGTTTTAGTAAGATCAAATTGACCATTGATACGACAGCATGAAATGTGTGCTCCCTGACAAATTGAAGAAATTGAAGGAGGGGGGGCGCTACATTATAAATCAAGAGGAGATCTAGCAGTCAAAACCTCTTTAAATGAAGTTCAAGTAGTGCATTTTTCAAACACATTTCTATCGTGTCCATACCTCAAGCCAATGGCCTAGTTCCTGCCCTATTACGTTAGTCACCATCTACAAAGACTTAAACATGCCAAGAGGCCAATACTAATTTTCCTTGGTAGTTTACCAAGGTTACCAACGCCTACCAGGAGCACAGTCAAGGGTCAAATGGAGGTGTACACAAGTATTCATCAAAACTGGGACATTTGGAGTTAAAATGAACAGCCTAATGTACAGTGGGGGGAGACATCGTGCATGTCATCCAATAGAGTAAGCATCAACGATAAAATTAGTCACATTCTAATAATCACAGTAGCATAAAAATCAACAATCATATCTGGAAATCACTATAAAATAAAAAATGGAAGACAAAATGATATTCTCACACCACCGTTCATGATTGCATTGATCTTCCTCACATTAACATGATAAAAACCAGAGGCAGCAAAAGCTGATTTCCAATTCTAGGCAGACATGCGCCACTCATCATTGCATCGACACATACTAATCCGCATATAATATTCACCCACCCTTCTTCCGAGTACCCTTTTAATACGCTTCATTATAATATTATAATAGCTTTCTTCCCAAAATCCCCCTTTTCATCCTTTCAGTGTGCTTTACCTAATTCCCAGCAACATTCATCAATGATGAGCAAGACTTTCACTTTCTTTTAGCTAGAAGAATCAAGAGAAACCCTCAAAAAGAATTTTACAGAAAATTGACAAATAGATGACTATTCAATAATCAATAAAGATCAAACAACATAAAATATGCTAGGGCCCCTGTATCACACTTGGGAAAATGAACAATTACCAGACTACAAGGGCAAAACACAATCAGCATTTCGTAATGAGTTCAGTTCAAGGTTGAGCAAATGACCAAAATTACCACGGGTAACACAGCAGCTAACAAAAACAGAACCATCATCAGTTAGACACATTAACTAGACTACAGATTTGCGATGAATAAACATGAGATTAAGCAGCAAGAGATCCAAACATATAAACAAGGAACTGATAAATAAGCAAAATAACTGCACTGTGAATGAATCTTGTTCCTCGGAAAATCCTCGTGTTTCTCTGACAAAAATGGATAAAAACACACCTAATTTCAATTTCCAATTCAATGTTGATCAATGCCTCCCACAAAAAAAACAGTAACAACCCCATCCCACTTTGAAAATCAAAGTACTTGTAATTCGGAAATAGTCCTCAAAACAAAGGACCCAGCTTCGAAATTTGAACCTGCCTTCTCAATTGCACAATTATACTTCTCAAACTAGAAGAAAAAAAAACCTTAAAAACCCGATGGTGGTGGCGGAATCGAATGTAATCAGATGGGGGTATAATTAGTTCTGAGAGGCTGAGTTCCCACAACGGAAAGCAAGCCACTTTCCTCGTCAAGAAACAAATCTTCAGTTACCCTAAATGCAGCATGCACACCGACGAACAACACGGCGACGATCAACGACAGCAAGACGTTGAGGCCAACATGAGTGGAGACGAGGGCGATGACAGTGATAACGGCCAAAACGCAGAGCACGGTTCGGTCGTCAAGGGTTTGGTTGAAAACGACGAGGGGGCCGTGGCGAGAGAAGTAGAAGTAGTACCAGGCAACGAGGAGGATGAGGAAGACGATCATGGAGATAGGGTGCCAGAGGAGGCTGAGGAACACGATGAGAAGAGTAACGGCGGCGTAGTTGTAGCGGAAGTAGCTGAGGTTTCTTCGGAGTCGGATCATGGCGTCGTCGTAGGAGAAGGGGCGAGAGAGGGCTGAGAAGTCGAGGAACTCGCGCCATGGCCGGGGAGAGACTGAGGAGGAGGTGGTGGTCGGTGAATTGGTTGAGGTGGCGCCGGCGAGGGTGCCGTAACCGGCGGTGGGAATGTTGGACATCTGGGAGTGTAGATTAGATCTGGAAGAGTGGCATCTCTTTATATGCCAATTGATTGATAATTGATTTGAGATTGAGGGGGGAAAGATCGCTCCTTCACTTTCTTTTTATTTCCCTTTCCCTCTCTCTCTCTCTCTTTAGGGCTCTTTTATTTCCCTTTCTTTTCTTTTTTTTCCCCATTTTACTTTCCTGGAAAATTATATGTTTCTTCAAAATTAAATGTTCATTTCTACTTCTAAATAAATCCATACATTTAATATTTTCTATTTTTTATGTTATTAATTAATCTTAAAATAAAATTATGAGAATTATTTGAATTCAGGTTTTAATATTAATTATTAATTTTCTCATCAATAATTAAAATTAGTTATTTTACTCGTGGTTTCTCCTTAAAGAAATGAAATTCAAGCAACTACATGTAAGACAACGAAGAGTGGATTGAAAGATTTCAGGTAGAAATTATTTCGAAAACTCTTTCATGTAATTGAAAACACATGTGAACTAAAATCCAAACTATAATCTATCCCTCTTGTGGTTAATGATAAATTCTAATCCTAGTAAACTTTTTGCTTTCATTGTATAAAATATGGCCTTCTGAATATTTTTCTATTTCAACTGCAAAATTCTTTTTCTGATAAACGGAATTTTCATTTTACGATCAAAAGAATCGAGAAAGGAAAAGAAGAGGGTATGGAGAAAGAAAATGAAGGTGGCACAATGGACAATTTCATTTAAGTTTATGTTTTACAACCAAGTCATGACAAGTCAAAGGATGTCGTCCTAAGCTAAGGATGGGCAGAACTCATCATCTACTGAATATATACTCATAGTTGCTGTGACGTCTCTTCAGTGTCTTCACAATCCATGTTATGCTAACCCCAGTATGCTATTCTTATTATATTTTACCATTTCACCCAAAAAATGCTATACCAAACTGTGTCTGGGATTAGAATAGACATGTAAATAGGTGAAGGAATAGACATGTATGCTCTAATCAACTTCCAAATTCGACCCACAACTTCATTTTCTTAGTCTCCAAAGACAAAAACCCTTCTCAAGGAATAATCGAATCAAACTTTAAGCTGAGTCTTTTTTTTTTTCTTTTCTTTCTATCAGTTTTTTCATTATTTTATTCTTTTTCTTCTCCTCTCTGTACAAAACATCCACACTTCAAGAAGACTGCATCACAGAACACGCTACGGCTTGTGCCCAATGCCTTAACTTGGTCTTAACCTGTTCAGGATCATCACCTGCAAAAAATAAGTTTACTTTTAGCATTCCTTTCTTATAAGATTTGAAAATCATTGGTGAAAACCATTATCATACCAATTACATTGCAGAACAACACAAAAGACTCAAAAATAACTGCATGTAAGTTTGATCAAACAAATTTTTATAACCATTTTAGTGTATCTTTGGTGTTATTCTCTCAGAGTTGAAATTTAGATTAACTTTTTAATACAAAACCTTGTTAGGAAAATATTTTAACTTTAATTAAAAAAATAGAATGAATAGTGACTGAGAAACTGCATGCACGTAAGTTTTGTTTGTTATAAGAACAAAAAAGGTTGATTCAATGATAAGATAAAGAGACCTGGGGAACAAATCTTCCAGGAGTCAGAGTCACTTCTGGGGCTTCCAAACGACGACGAACGGCCTCCGAGGGAAGAGGCACGGCTCTGAGGGGTGGAGACGGGGCTGGGAGACAACCTGCGGTTGACAGCGAAATAAAGATCGAGTGCGGGCAAGGTGTTACATAGTCTCTGACCATCTTCCTCGTTGAATCCGAATCCAAGTTCTATACACCCTCTAAGCTCATGCAGGTCCTCGTCCGTTAGATCATCGCACACCGTCGAACTCCTCCTCCGCTCCTGCATGCGCCTTCTCTCCCATGCAATGTCTCTGGGCTTCTCGCACATCGACAACTGCTTCGACAACCTCCTCTTGTCCTTCCACAGCGGCGGCACCAGCAGCATGTGCTGCAACTCCTCATCGGACTCGCTCGAGGATGAAGAAGAAGAGGACACCGTATCATGATTCTGCTGTTGCTCCTGCTCCTGCTCCTGCTGCTGCTTCTGCATTTCGTCGTTCATAGCTGCAACGCACCAATTAAAATTGATGAGGGTGGTTGTGACGGCGAAGGCAGCAAGGAGGAAGCACCTTGCTTGACCTTGCCGTGAAGGGTAGATGGATTTGGGTGAATAAATTAATGAATTGGAGGTGGAGTGCGATAGGGAAGAGGGAGAGAGATAGTGGTCTAATATTGGAGGTTTTGAGTTGGGTGTATGAGATTCCACCGTCCATTTGCAACTGTTAGAACCAACATTTTAGGAGCAATATTTAGTAGGGTATGTTTGTATGTTGTGCTTTATTGAAGGGTGTAGCTACATTCTGGTGAAATCTTTGGGATCGTACGTAACAATAGTTAAACTAAGAAGGTTTGCGGTTTGCTATATTCGTTCCACATCCACTCCTGCATTATAATATAGTCATTGCAACTTCTGATTCAGTTGCCTGTGACGTGTCCAGTTCAGTGTTCTTCTCACTTTCTGCATTTTAATTGAGCAGAAGTTGTCACTAACTCTATATTAATGCAACAGATTTTAATTACTGTTCAAATGAACCATACCCCATTTGCCGCATGGAATCAAGTACCCTTTTTCTAATTACTGTTCAGGTTTTAGAATTAGAAACGGACCTCACTCATTTCAAACTCTATGCTATGCATGGCGTCTAAAATTAGAACAAAAAAATAACTAGAAAACAAAAATACGGAGCCTGTTTCTCAGTCACACCTTCCTTCCCCATTACTAATATTATATTATAGTTTTAAGGTTGTTTTTACTCATAATTTTGATTTTTTTTTTAATCTTCCTATAAAATACGATTTTGTTTCTTAAGTTATTTAAAAAAAAAAATTATTTTTTTTATTTTTTTATGAATTAAGTAAATTTGATAAATATAAGTATTTATTTTTTATGAATATATTAGATAATTAATAGTAAATATTAAAAGTAAGATTAAAATAATATATAGATAACGTAATAAATATATTAAAAAAATTGAATGAAAATAAAATAGATTCATTAAAATTTAAATAATAGAAATACAAATTAAATGGAAGATATTTATTGGAATTGAAAAAATAGAAATGAAGATAAATTAAGAGAAATATATTGAAACTTAAAAAAATATAAATTAAATCAAAAATATATATTGAAATTGAAAAAAAAATGAAAAAAAATTAATTAAAAAATATATATTAAAATTAAAATATATATATATAATTAAAAATATATATTGAAACTGATAAATTATACCTTTAATTTTGTAACATTTTGTCAAACTTTTTTAGCGTAGCATATATAATCAATGAATAATTTAATTTTTGTCTATATCTATAATTAGGTTCAATGAACAGTTTAATTTTTGTCTATGTCTACTCACGTTATATATTTCTATATATTGTATGATTTGAGATCTATTTTATGTAAGATAATTTTTGTATATTAGAATCCATGGAGTCATAAATAATTTGTCATTAACAATTTGAATTTTCTTATCTCTTTACGGTTTTTATAATTTAATATTTCACTAAAAAATAATTAACTCTGAATATCAATATATTCGACTATAATTTATTTAGAATAAAAATTTGGTACATAAAATCAGAAAAAATATAATTTCACTTTAAATGTATTTATTATATTATTTACGTATTAGATTTAGGATAAACACTTATATTTATTAATTTAACAAATTCCTAACAAAAATAAATTAGGATAACAATCTAGTTACCTAAAATCGTGTTCCATAGTATGATATTAGTAATTATATAATTATGCTAAAATATGAAACATAATTTCATTAAAAAAAATAAGAATTGTATTATGAAACTCAATTTTAATAAAAAAATAAAAATTATATTTTGAAAATGCAACTTTTAACATACAACTTCTTTTTTATAAAATTATTTTTTATAACACAATTTTTCTAAATTTATAAATTAAAAAAAAAATCTACATTCATTATAAAAAATAAAAAATACTGCTCAAATATATAAAAAAAAAAAAAATCTAATCTTATCTATAGAAGTGATAGATGTAAACAAAGATTATATTTTTTTTATGAATCTGAATTTTGAATGTTGAAAATGTTTATTTTCTATTTGACTTATTTAAATTTAAATCAGAATTTTTGTTTATTAATAAAATATTTTTGAGAAAAAAATATGTATTGATTATGAAATAAATTTATATTATCGTCTAACAATTTTTCATGCATAAAAAATTATAAATTTTATAATATCTATTTAAAAAATCATTCCAAGCATGATTTATAATTAACTACAATATCTTTTCAGTAAAGGTGTGTTTGGTTTAAAGAGTGGATTTGAGGGAGTGAAAAAGGAAAGAAATGAAAAGAAAAAAAGAAGAAATTGAGGTTGTTTGGATGAAGAGAAGGAAGTGGAAATGAATAGAAAGTAAATAATATTTTTTATTATTTATTTATTTTAATATTTTTTAAAAATTATTATTATTATTATTATAAAATAAAAAATTATTATTATTATTATATTTTAATTTTTTTTTTAATTTATAATAAAAGAAATAAGAAAAGAAATATATTATTTTAATATTATTAATATTTTGAAATTATTTTTATTAAAATAAAAATAAATAATTATTAATAATTTTATTTAATATTTATTATTAATAATTATTTATTATTTTAATATTATATTAATTTATTATTATTATTATAATATATTTAATTCATTACATCAAAACTTAACACCTGTCTTTCTTCGACTTTCTTCACAAATTGCTGGGAGTAAAAAGTTGAATAAAATTTTTTCGAAAGTTGTGTTTTTCTGCATTAATTAACACACATGCTAACCTCTTCTGTTTTCATCGCCCAATCCAAACAAAAGCTAAAAGTACAAATTTAATCTTTTTGAATTGCACAAAAAGTTTTAATATTATAAGAATATCGTATTAATCTCATCATATTATACGAAAAAAATAATAGGATTATATTATTAGATTTGTTTAATATGATAATTTATTAAAATTTATCATATTGATGTAATATGTATAGTGGAATATGTTTTCAAACCTTACACAAGAGGCGTGTAAATGAGAATCCTTTGTAAAAAATTTCATATTCAATGAGTTTAGTTTGTTAGAAAAAATAAATTTGAGCTTAATTTATTTATCTTATTTCATAAATTTATTAATTTTATTGTTATAAAAATAAATTATGTTATTGTTTAATTTTATCAATATAGCATCTAAAAATTAATTTAGTACTTGTAATAAAAAAAACTAACTATCATATAAAATTAATTATTTTTTATCTCAATAAGTTTATATCCGTTCTCAATTAATTTAGTTTTTTTTTTCTTTCAATATTCTAATATAAGTAAGTACTACTCATTTGATATTTTATATAAGGTTAAATTAATATCAACAAGTAATATGATATGAGAATCTCAATTTCAACCCTAATTTTATTTTGAGAAAATTCATGAAGTTTTGAAAAAAAAAATATAAAGTTTTTTTTTTCTTTTCGTGAATAAGTGATAACAAATTAAAGTTTACATATTTATGATATTCTATATAAATTGATTAAAATAATATATTATCAAAACAATATCTATTATGTAAATTGAGTTTATTAAAATTTCTTTAGTATTGATGTGATAAAATAATATATTATGAAAATAATATTCATATAAATTATTTTGATTAAAATTTATTTAATATTAATGAGAAATTATTTATACGAATTGTTTACAAAGACACAATTTGAACACATAATAATATACACTTGTGATAATAATATATAATAATTATAATTTATTTTTTCCGTGATAGTTGCTCTAAAGAAATAATTTAGTTTGACATAATTGTTGTAATTTGATTTTTTTTTTTTTAACGTGAGTGTGTATTAAATAACACATTAGTTAGAAATATAATTAAATTATAATATAAACAGAATATCAATCTTATTTTTACAAGTTAAATTTATAAAATTAAATTAGACTTATAAGGATCAAATTAATTAATTAAAATTTAAAAGAAAATAACATAATTATATATATAAATGTCTATAGTTAATATGAAGTTAAAGTGAAAGAATGATTAAAATTTTATAATTCTGAATTAATTAATATGTTACATATTATATATATATATATATATTAATTAATTAATTCGTTCCTTACTTAAAATTTTTCGCTCTGAATATAAATTAAAATTATATAAAACTAAGCATTTATAAGTATGAGTATGATGTTCTGATTTCCCTACCCAATACTGACAGATTGTCACTCCCAAATTCTATGGAAATGGAATGCTAAAATTAGGTCAAGCTCGCTGTTTAGGATTCAAAACTCAATTACGATTCTCACTCTCTATCGTCAATCACGTAAGAGGGCAAAAAAAAATAAAAATTATCCAAAATCGAATTCAGAAACGAACCAAACCATGCTAACTTGTCATAAAATAAGAAAAGGAAAATAAAAGACAAATAATAAAGAGTTCAGGGTTCAGGCTCGTGTTGTGTTCTTGCCTGGTTTGGTCCGGTTCCACCAATCCAGGTTTAACGTTTACACCTGCATGAACGATCCACACCGAGGATGGGATAGAGTTGCAACCGTCGTTTCCATCACATAGCACAAACAACAATCCAAAAACCGTTTGTTGTTAGTTTCTGGCGTACAGGAAAACGGAATACAACAAAAAAAAGGAAACCCTTTTATTCAGATTTTTGCCCCGTAACTCATCACAACACAAAGCAAAAAATCTTTTCCTGTACGCCCCATCTTGTGATCTTCTGCTCTGCATTCATTTCTTGCTTCAACCATGCAATCCCCTGCGTCTGCGTGTCTCTTGCTTCTGATTTGTTTCCCCGTTTTGTTAAACGCCGCAGCCTCTTCCGGCAACGGTGGCACCGAGTCCTTGATATTGGGGTGTGGGTTGGGTGAAGGTGGTGGCAAAGACAGCGACGGAAGACAATGGAGCCCCGACGAGAAGTACCTCTCAGGGGGCCATTCCGTCACATTCAAAGCCTCTTTTCAAGACCCTTCTCTTTTGTCCCAGGTTCCATACATGACTGCTCGAGTTTTCACCTCCGAAGCAACCTACAAGTTCCCCGTCCAAGGCGACAAACGTTACTGGCTCAGGCTCCATTTCTATCCCTCCGTCTACGACACCTTCGACCCCGTTGACTCTTATTTCTCCGTCAAAGCAAACAACCTCACGCTTCTTTCCAACTTCAGCGCCTCCGTCACTTGCCAAGCCCTCTCACAAGCCTACCTCGACAGAGAGTATTCCCTTGCTCCTTTGCATTCCGACACTCTCAGCATTACCTTCACTCCCTCTGACAAACACAAAGGAGCTTTTTCTTTTGTTAATGGGATTCAGCTCATCCAAATGCCTGAGTTGTTTGACGAGGCTCCTTTGGTGGGGTTCAATCACGAAACCATGGATACCAAGAGTTTGCATTTTCAGACCATGTTCAGGCTAAACGTTGGAGGACAATACATATCTCCAAATGAAGATTCTGGTCTAACCAGAATGTGGTACGATGATAGACCTTATATTTATGGTGCTGCCACTGGTGTCACCAACCAAGCTACCAAGGAAGAAAAAATCGACTACAAAACCTTGTCAGAGTCCGTTGCTCCTGTCGATGTCTACTCCACTTCACGATCCATGGGAAGCGATAAAAATATCAACATGGGCTACAATCTCACGTGGATATTCCAAGTTGATCCGGATTCTATGTACCTCACCCGGTTGCATTTTTGTGAATATCACTATTCCAAATCGAATCAGATTGTTTTCAAAGTCTACATCAACAACCACACAGCGGAGACTGCTGCTGATGTGATTGGGTGGTCAGGGGGTAAAGGAGTGCCAACTTACAAGGATTATGTAATATATGTGAATGATCATCCAGGTGATGATCAACTCTGGCTTGCTTTGCACCCTGCCCCTGAATCAAAGCCAGAATTTTATGATGCGTTACTCAATGGGGTGGAGGTGTTCAAGCTCAATGACACAGACCTGTCCGGCCCCAATCCTCAACCTTCTGAGATGCTGGTTCAACATGAGCAGAAGGAGAAAACTTTCGAAAGCAAACATCAGACTAGTAGGACTTTTGCTATTGGTAGTGCTGCTGGGGGTGCTGCAGGTTTTGCCTTGGTGGCTGCAATAGTTATTGTTATTCATCGCCATAAGAGAAATAAAGCTCCGGGATCATACACCTCCTCGTCCAACTGGCTACCTCTTTATGGGAATTCGAACTCAACAGGCACCAAAACCTCTGCAGGGTCAGGGAAGAGTGTGAACATAGCTCAAGGACTGTGCCGCTATTTCTCCTTACAAGATATGAAGCAAGCAACCAAGAATTTCGATGAGTCTAATGTGATAGGGGTGGGAGGGTTTGGAAAGGTTTACAAGGGTGTTATTGATAATGGGCTCAAAGTGGCAATCAAAAGAGCGAACCCGCAGTCGGAACAAGGAGTGAACGAATTCCAGACCGAGATTGAGATGCTGTCCAAGTTGAGACACAAGCATTTGGTGTCCTTGATTGGTTTTTGCGAGGAGGCTAATGAGATGTGTCTGGTTTATGACTACATGGCTCTTGGAACCATGAGGGAACACCTTTACAAGGGAAACAAGCCATTGAACATGCTAACGTGGAAGCAAAGGTTGGAGATCTGCATTGGAGCCGCAAGAGGCCTTCACTACCTTCACACGGGAGCAAAATACACCATCATTCATAGAGATGTCAAAACAACCAACATTCTCCTTGATGAAAACTGGGTTGCCAAGGTTTCAGATTTTGGCCTGTCCAAAACAGGTCCAAACATGAATCAAGGTCATGTTAGTACTGTGGTGAAGGGTAGCTTTGGATACTTGGATCCCGAATATTTCAGGAGGCAACAGTTAACTGAGAAGTCTGATGTGTACTCGTTTGGGGTTGTGCTGTTTGAGGCCCTTTGTGCAAGGCCTGCTCTAAATCCTAGCCTTCCGAAGGAACAGGTAAGCCTTGCGGAATGGGCACTGTACAACAAAAGAAGAGGAACACTTGAGGACATCATTGACCCCAACATCAAAGGGAAGAGCAACCCTCAAAGCTTGACCAAATTTGCTGATACAGCTGAGAAGTGTGTGTCTGATCTTGGATTAGAACGACCCTCCATGAATGACCTCTTGTGGAATCTCGAATTCGCTCTCAACTTGGAAGTAAACCCCAATGGTTCAACTGCTCCACATGAGGACGAAGGTGAGTTTTCAGAAATAAGCTTGGAAAACAATGACAATGACTTAGCAGCTCATTACAAAAACCTTAGCCTTGGAAATGAGCATGAGATTAAACAAGAGTCCATTGATGATAGCTCTGCTGCCATCTTCTCGCAAATTGGCAATCCAACAGGACGATGAACATAAACCAGAAATGGAAGCTAGGCCAAGACTACAGAACCAGCGTTTAGCTTTGGTTTTATAGATTTTATTTCTTCTTCTTTAGTTTCTTCCACAGTGGTCACGTTAAGTAGCTTATCAAGTCTGATTGTCTATAGAACAATAGCAACCCGTTGTATAAGAAGACGACGAAAGCATGCTCACCCAGCATCTTATGTATAATACATAGTTGAATATATATAATATTAATGTGTAATATAAATGTAGGTGGAGACAAGATACAAGACTATCTCATAATTTTTCTCAACACTGAATTCAAGGGTTTTCTTTTTTATGCATTCGTGGTGATTTTTAAATTGGTGATTTTGAAACTAGTGATTTTGAAACTGTATTATCATATATATGTTCGTAAAGTTTTTCAAAATTATAGATTTAGGAAAGTTCTGAAGGACATTTTTTTTTTTAAGTTGTCATTCATAACTACTTGAGTATATATCAATGATGAATTAAAATCGTGTTGAACACAATTTTAGTCAATTTTTTTTTAGGTTAGTTAATTTTTTAAATTATTTGTTTATTTTTTTAGTAATTTAGTAAATTTAATAAATATTAAAAATACCTTAAATAATTAATGATAAGTATTAAAAATAAGATTAAAAAATATAACTTGGGTAATAAATATGTTTAAAAAATTAAATTGAAATAAAATAAATTTATTGAAATTTAAATAGCATAAATATAAATTAAATAAAGACCTATGAAAAAAATTAAAAAACATACAATGAAACTCATAAATGAAAAAAAATTCATTAATTTAGTATATCTCTAATAGATTTTAATTTTTTTTATTGTCAATCTTAATGTAAAAACTGTTTTTAAATTATTGACTTTGTTTAGTTGTTGCGTAATTTTCATATATAAATCAATTTTTTTTATGTTCAGGTGATAGTGATATTTGTTGTAGATTAGAATCACATTTTATTTTTATAGAGTCATTGATCGCAATACTTGATTTTTGTTATATATATATATACGATCTTCATATTCTAGTATTTTATTAACTTTGTAAAATAATTGACTAAAAAATCAATTGTATTTAACTATTTTAATTATTATTTTCGTGTGGTAAAAACTTGTGTACATAAGATAACTGTATGGAGAGATCTACAAAAATAAATTAATGCTTTTGTGAAAGTAATGGGTTGAGGATTTAATGAGGAGGTTGTGGGAGGTAGGTTGAGAAACATAGTAATTTCTTCAATTGATCTGACAAATATGACATATAATTCAATTACTATAGCAGTTGACAATTAAGACTTTCAAGCAAATATTTGTGTCACATAAACATCTATTAATAAAGAAATAAAATCATATATTTGTACACCATTTAGATTTTGTTTAAATGGTGTATGAGAAAGACTTAGAGTAATGCATATTCTTTATTTGAGATCCATGATAGTATACACATATGAGATTCAAAATAATTTAGGAGATGGATAATGAAATATTACACCTTTTCCGTTGTGTCTAATTTGATCATTTTTAAAGATAGTTATTACATAAGAATTTGTGAAATCTCAAACTCATTTATACGAAGATTGTTTACAAAATGAGAATGATAATGACAATTAGGTATTTCGGAGTTTTTATGCATCTTATTGTAAAATGTAATGTATCTTATTTCTAGACAAATGATACAAAAATTAAGTAGAAAAATTGGAGAGGAATTAAAGAATTGAGATTTTTTGTTCGTTTTCTTAAGTATTATTGAAAATTCATTATTGTTATAAGAGTGATGAAAAAAATGGTTAATTTTTTTTTATTTGATAAGAAAAAATAAGACTGTAACTTATTGATAAAGTAGTAGCAAAACATTGTGTAGTAAAATGATTAATTCAATTCGTTGTCAAAATTTATTTAATCTTTTATTCATAATTTTGTTATTAAATTTTATAAATTTGTTTAGAGTTTGAATTATGAGGGTAAGCTTATGTAAATTATATATATTAGACGCAAATTTTGTATATAAATAAAAAAAAGTCATCCGTAAATGTTAAAATAAAATTTCAAAGTTCAAATATTGAATAATTTTTTTTTTTTTAATAATTTTTCTCACAAAATCATTATCATTAATATTTGATTTTATGCCTTCTATGAGAAATTATAAAATGTTAGTCCTAATTTATATTTATGCAATTTTATTCATAATTTTTTTAATCAAAATAAAGGTTAGGTTCACACAATTTTTATTTTTAATTTAAGATTGTTTTGAAAAAAATAAAAAATAAACATAGTCAAATAAGGTTCAAAGATATTAAATTAGTTAAGTCTTATTTTTTTTTTAAAATGAAAACGTGTTATTTTCAATATTTTTAACAAGTGATATAAGAAAAAAAATCAAACAATATTAATAAATAATGACTCTTAATTATAATTTTTTACTCACCATATATCAATTTTTTTGTTTAATTGAATTAATTTTTTAATTCAAAAAATAGTTTCTTTTCATATTTATGTATTCACAATCACATATTATATAATTATATTTTTTTTTCATGATTACGTTTAATTACAAATTTCATACAACATAATTTTCAAAGAAAAAATAAAATAAAATAAAAATTCAAAGAAAAATATTAAAAAAATACCTAAGTCTTTTTTTTAGAAGTATTCGTTTAACCTTATTTTGTAATTTTGTTGATAATTAAATGACTAATATAAAATTTAGAATTTTAGATGACGAATGATTTAATGGCTCAAACATTAATTGTCATGTAATCAAATATAGAATATAAACACATAAATAATCTAAATGGACTATTAGCATAGATTTTTATAAAAGTTCATAAATTTAATTATTTTGCTAACTATAGTCACATTCTACATTTTCATCAATCAAATTGAATATTTAGAAAAAAAAACTAATTTAAATAATCTTGTAAATAGTTATTGTTTCATTAGAATTCATGAGATTGAGTAAGGGAACATATTTTTATCTTAACAAAATAAAATGGGGTATATTTAAAAAGAAAAAAAAATATTTTAAGGGATGCTAAGTAATATATTTATTGATAAAATAATTTATTCTTCAATAACATACCAATTTAAACAA
Source organism: Macrotyloma uniflorum (assembly GCA_016859785.1). Lineage (NCBI taxonomy): Eukaryota > Viridiplantae > Streptophyta > Magnoliopsida > Fabales > Fabaceae > Macrotyloma > Macrotyloma uniflorum. The sequence goes on from BDMB01000144.1 coordinate 41,977, forward strand.
AAGATAATTGTTTCTATCCTTCTACTATTAATAGATTTAGAATGAGGTAATTTATTGTGTCTTAATGTCTCTAGAAATGTAGTGAAACCTTTTACTCAAAAACAAAATGTGTTTTGATTAGTTTAAATCATAGTCAAGAATGCAATACAATTTCAAGGTTTCAATGTTTATTTCACATATTTTTAATTTAATTAATCACGAGGTAAAAAAATTGCAAAGAACAAATAGCAAGTCATGATAACAACTATATAGGTCTTGAGAAAACTAATGTGATGTGGTGAACAAAATCCATAGTTTGATAGAGAATTCACATAACTAATCTAAGAAATGTGTATAAGTATATAACTAATTGGATTACAAAATGTAAAAAGAAAATTAGAAAATGACATTGATTTCAATTAAGGAATTGAATTAAGCATTCCAATTCCAATTCATTCTCACAGAAAACCTAATAATGTTTGATGCAAGAGAAGTTCTGGGGGAAGATCTTCCTCAATCGATTAGAGTAGACAGAAGAAATAGATAACCATTCAAAAGCTAAGATGTAGGAGTAGAGAAAACAAAAAATGTTATTAAAATCCATCTAAAAAATCACATGTTATTTGGTAATGAAAATCAAAGAAAAACACACCCACACCAAAAAGGAAAAGAAAAGTTAACAAGCTAATGCGATAAATCCATGTGACTCGGCTGACTTAGAAAGATGACCGTAGATAAGACTTAATCCAAAGGCCCAGATTCAAACATGACAAAACGTTGTCGATCCGTGTGAGCCCGATTTCCACCAATTAGAGCGCTCGATTTCCCTCTCTCCCTTCTCTATATAAATGTCTTGGCACCTCAATCTCCCTCATCCACATTCTTCTCTCTGCACATCTAATTATCTTTTCATTCCACCAATATTCATTCCTTTTCAATTTTGCATCAATTCAGCCATGTCTGCCGCAGCGCAACCCAAGGCTAAGAAAACTGCAGCCACCAAGAAGCCCCTCTCCCACCCTCCCTTCGCTGTGGTACTTTCCCATTACTCTCTCGATTGGATTCATCTTTTTCTTGTTTTTTATTTTATTGTGTTTGTTATTTATTTGTTTATTTGTTTTCTGTGTGTTGCAGATGATTGCTGAGGCTATTGCTAGTCTGAAGGAGAGAACTGGTTCTAGCCAATATGCCATAACCAAATTCATTGAAGGGAAACACAAGGAATTGCCTCCAACATACAAGAAACTTGTCCTTCTTCATATCAAGAAGTCTGTTGCTGCTGGCAAGCTTGTGAAGGTCAAAAATTCCTTCAAGCTTGCACCCACTAAGTCTGCCCCTGTCAAGGCTGTTACTACTGCTCCTAAGAAGCCCAAGGCTGTTGCCAAGGCTGTTGCCAAGCCTGCTGCCAAGTCTGCTACCAAGTCCAAGGCTGCTCCTAAGAAGAAGGCTGCACCCAAGGCTAAGCCTGCTGCTGCAACTGCCAAGCCCAAGGCCAAGCCAGCGAAGCCAGCAACGAAGAAAGCTGCTGCTAAGCCTTCCAAGAAGACTCCTGTGAAGAAGCCCAAGACTGTCGTGAAAAAACCCAAAAGCGTGAAATCACCAGCCAAGAAGGCTAAGAAGTGAGGAAGTGGAGTGGGGTGGGGATTGTTTTGATGTTATAGCGTTATGTATTTCAGGTTGAATCCTAGCATAGGTGGATATAATTTTAGGAGGAGAGTATTTGATGTAAATTCCTTTGTTAACAACTGTTCTTGTTTGCATTGAATACATATTCACTTTTGTTTTCTTTGCGATAAATTGGATTAAGGTTTTCATATTGATCATTGTTTTAGTTAGCCATTGTAACATTTTTCTAGGGTTGCTTGGCTTTTACAGTTCTATTAATTGCAGGAATGGTGAAATGAAAAGTCTATTTGTTATATTATTAACCATTAGCATTAGTTCTTTTTAAATTTTATTTAGGCTCTTCTTGTTGTAAGGAAATAAAGTCGGCACAAAGGAAAATTTAAAATTTTAAAAGGTGCAGAAGTTTTAGTGGTTTCTGGTTTGACTTAGGATTGTCAAGAAGTCATCTTATGAATTACTAAATATATGATTACTGTGTTTGTAGCCCAGTCTGTTTACTTTAAATAAATTAAGGAAATCAAATCTTCATTTTTTTTTGTAGATATTTTCTAATATATCTGTACTTAGAAAAATGAGTTTCATGTTATTTTAAATTAATAAATAAATAGTTCGTTGTCAACTTTTTTATTTTATTATCAAATTTGTTTCAAATATTTTTTTTTATCTTCTTTGTACTTTTTTCTAATTTAAATATTAATAATTTTTAATAAAATTGATTAATTACTAAAATAATTTTTTATTCTACTACAATTGAAGTTATTTTAATTCAAAACATTTTCTAATTAGAAACCTTAATTCTATAAAATAAAAAGTTATCCTATATTGATTTATATGTCACAAATTTATAATTTTACATTAAATTAATATTATGAAAGCTTAGTCGGTGCAAAAGCTTAGATTTGAACAAATAATAAAAAGTCTTAAGCTGCCGTGTGGGAGATTATGATATTCTTTCTCTTGAATATGTCTGAATAGTAATACTTATCTAAATTCAAACACGTAGTGTTATTTAATTTTTTCTTGGAAAGTCTCTGCTCGAAAACAGCTTACAACAACACATTACAGTAACAAAATGGTGCATCAGATGAAAAGATAGGCAAAAACACACCCCTTTATAGCACAATAGATGAAACCGTATAACACTCACCCACTCTGATGCTAGTCCTTGAGAAAGCTAATTATATTTAAAACGCCGGGACTAGTCTCTGGAGAAACATCATACATTGGTACAAAGCAAAACATATTACATCAAAAACTCATCATTATATAAGAAGACATAATAAGGAGTAGCAATATAAGTTACAAAACATATACACCGCAAGTCACATGAGTCAGTCCAGATGAAAAGAAAATGATGAAGCCTATTGTGGTCTCAGCAGTCATGATTGAACTGAAATGTCTGCATTTGCGTGGTCGGTGATCTTGGGAGGAGCCGTTTTTGTTTCCTTATCCACTTTGGATCGTTCTTTGGGTTTGCAAACACCGTTGTAGTTGCTGTTGCTATTACGTCGAATGTTGTTTTTGTGAGGAAAAGGGGCATTGGAACCACCCTTGATGTGACCTCCACCTCCTGTGCTGTGACGCGCTCGACTACAAACTTCAGGAGATGAGTTCACAGCATCACCAAAGCTCCTTCTCCTACTCAGTTTTGGTGATTTCGGTCGAGTCAGTGGCAGCTGTCACTCACCAAACCAAACCCAATTCAGTCATCTTTCCAAGAAAAGGCTCCAAATTGAAACAACCAAAAATGATGTTATGCATCCCTTTAATTCAAAATTCTCAATTGTAAGACCAAAGTACCTTCTTTAATTCAGTCTTAGGGGGAGGCCCTTGATAGTAGAAACTTGGTACTGGATTTGCTTTGATTACCAAGTTCTTTCTCAACTGCTTGATGGCTGCTTCTTGCTCTTCCTATCATTATTAATAATTAAATAAATAATGAAAAAGTTATTTTATCAATTCAGTGTGCAAAATGTAACATGGAGGATAAACATAAAACAAATAACCCAGGCTTTGGTAAAAGGGATGTGTTTCTAGTGCGAAGAGGAGACAGAAAGATAAGATATTTACAATAACACGGTGTGTCATACAACTACAAGATAAAGACATTACCTTTAACCTTGCCTCATACTGGTTTTTCTCTTCTCGAAGAGCTCGATGTTTCTCCTCCAACTTCAGATAAAACTGGATACAAAAAATAATAACTTCAACATGGAACAATCCTCTGTTTTAAAGTATATACAACATTCAACTTGTCAGTAAATCAATACCTCCCTCCGTTTCTCTGCACGTTCGGAGCATCTAAATGTAGGGGCTGAACCGAGAGTTACCTTAGATCTGGCTGTGCGCATAGACATAGCACTAATATTTGTGGTCAAGGAACATTGATAGAGTAACAGCCGTATTATTGGATGGTTTCAAAATAAAAAAGATCAAATAGAAATTCACAGATGTTATAAATGTTTTGGACTTTAGAAGTATGAAGTGTCATTATGCCAAAAGATTCTTCTACTGTAGGTAAAACTTGCTCTGTTACCAATAAACCATCAAAATGTCCAAGTATAGAGGATACGAGGAAGCGATAGACCAATTATCTTCATCATCATAGTTTTTCTTGTCTTGCAAAGGCTTGCTTGATGAAAAAGGTGAGTTTGGCTGAAAAAAGGAAAATTTTTTGTCAGTAATCTAAAAAAAAAACAAAACAAATACACATAGGCAACTGCAAACCATCCCGGCTTAGAAAAAACCTTAACAAATTAGCAATGCTTAGAAAATAAACCATTCATGTATTTGTTTGGAATGTATTTTGAGCTTCCAAAGATTGAACAGATCTGAAATTGATCCAATGCCTATGCATGCCTAAAATTTTTAATCGCATAAATTATCATCGATTTGTGCTTCAAAAAGATTCCCTTACCAAGCTTTCTTGTTTTAATGACAAAGGGTGAGAAACTAACCCGCTGTCAGTGAAACATGTCTCTCACAAACAAGCATGCCTTGAAAACCAAAAAGAAGATCCTAGTTCTGTAATTCTATAACTACTTCACCTTCTCACTCCTCAAGTAAAACTGGACACAACCTATTAATAACATATATGCATAACATTCGCTAGGTTCATTATACATCCTTGGCTCAGTTAAATGAGTACCTAAGAATTAAACCGGTTCATGCTTCAACTTCAACATCAACATGTGAAGGCATCACAACAAGCAAGACCATCAATTACCTGTGAATTCTTTGATGAGATAGGTGAGTGCATGTTGTTAGTGTTTGGTGACAAGTTCAGACCAGTTGCATCAGCTTCAGTATCAACAATCTGTGAGCGGGATTCATGCTCTTCAGTAACCAGATCAGTAGGATGTGTAACAAAGTGACTAGTACGCTCTTTTCCAGCAGGCGAGCTTAACTTATTACTGTCACCCATTTTGAGCACTTCAGAATTCTCATTCTCCTCCTCCAGCAAGTCAGCATTACAGTTTGTTGTTTTGGCACTCAAAACATCCTTCTTCTCATGGCTTTTCTCCACAAAAGAATTACCTTTGATACATTCCTTTACCTCATGGTCCTTTGCCTGAGCCTTAGCTGCTGCCATTTTAGGAGAAATGCATACTTTATCATTAGAAGTACCATGTGAAGCTGGTAATACACCATTTGGCTTCTTGTCCACAACTTGCATTCCTGTAACTTCTCTCCCCATGATGCTGCAAGATATAATTTACAGGGTGAGTAACACAAGACTCAGACAAAGATTAATGTAGAAGGGTTCTACTTACAAAGGAATAGGTGTCATCTATCAGCACTAAACATTCAAGAAATACTACACAATTAAAACAGAAGTTACGCCATGCCAGAAACCAAACAAAAAATTACTTCATATGTTCAAGGTCAGTTTGGAACACTGTCCTGTAAATGAAGGTAAAAGATTAAGGGATTAGTTGAATATCCATAGAGATTAAAAAAAAAGTTAAGCAGAAGCTACTTCTTCTGAATGGGTTATAAACAGATCCAGCAGAGAACCAGTTCAATACAAAAATGTTGCTCATATGCATAGATTCATTAAAATTAGTAATTTTGAAAATTTATCAACCGCCCGGTAACCTTCAAATCCTGAGCTAATTATTTCCCATTTTTAGAAAAGAACAAAAAACTTCTCATCTTCAACGCGCTTTGACGTGGAAAGAGAGACAACGGCAAGAGGAGACATTTCAAGGTATGATTCTTCGGAATAACTGCATAATTTTTCAGAAGTACGCACTAAAATTTCATGTAAGGAGCCAAAATGAAAATTGAAAAACTACTCTATCATGATCTTTAGATGAAAGGTAAAAAACAAACAAACAAATATATATTTACATTGTAGAGAAATAAGTGAGTGAAAAATTTAAACAAGGTTTCACTCAGGTTGGAAGAACAGAAGACGCGAAAGGACTAATTCAAACAATTAAATTCACCATTAAAATGCTTGATGAGACAGGAGAAACCTGAAAATTAAAGTTTTTTAAGAGAAAAGAAATTACGCAAACCCAGCAAAAGAAGGAATCAACCGAAGAAATAACAACAGTTGAAAGAAAAAAACATGGAAAAGTAAAAAGGAAATCGAATTCCATTTTTGACCCAATATTCCTATCCCCATTTTGAAAAGAAAAAGGCTCACAGTTGGCGGTGAAAGAAGATGAGGTTCTCAGGAGCTAGCTAGCACTGGCGAGTATCAAAATCAACGAATCAGAAGAAAGATCAAAGAAAGGAAAAACCCACATCACAAATCACAGAAACAAGCAGAGGAGAGTGGAAATAGCAGATAAATCTCTCTCTCTCTCTCTCTCTCTCTCTCCACAGTAGCGGGAAGCAGAGTTAGGTGCAACAGAGATCGACACCCACATTGTAAAGAAAAAGAAAAGAAAAGAGAAAATGGGAAGAGAGTCAGCAAAGAATGAGAGAAATGTAGCTTACAGTTGTGGCCTGATCTCACAAGATCTCTTTCTTCCTCTTCCTCTTTCTTCCTTCTTTTCACTTTCTCTCTCTGCTTGTGTGTGTGTGTGTCTCTGGTTGTGTGCTTGTTTTGTTTTATTTCGTTGTGGGTGGGTGCCAAATGCAAAGAAAGTCCAAAATTTATGTTTCAATAATATTCTTTTGCTTTATCAAAAACCTCCTTTCTCTTTTTTATTCTCACTCCCCTGTTTGTGTTTATGTTCCTTCGTTGGTTTAAGGTTATTTATAGATGGTGTTTTCTGGTTTTTAACGGCGAATTTTCACCGAGCCACTTTCTCTCCGTTGGTTGTGGGAACCGAGGAATTGACGGCGTTAAATGAGAGTGAGGTTAAAGTCAAATAAAAATCAAAATGTAGAGTAAAAGGAAGACGAATGATATCAGTCTTCCAACAGATAAGGCATATGCTTTGCTCTTATAGATATGCCTAAATATAGCCAAACAATTATACACCAATTTCTTCACAATAATAATAATAATAATACACAATCCTTCTTCACTAATTTAACTTAACAATCCAAACAAATATTATATTATTAATCATACATTCATATGCACATTAGTGTAATTTTTTTACATAATTAAACTGTGTTTATAAGGGAAAACAAGATATAGAGAATCACAATATTACCTTTATGGAAAAGTACATAATTGTTTTTCTTTTGTTTATAAAGTCGTTGAATAACTAATCTAGAATATAGTTTTTAAAACAAGTATACATGGTATACCTTAATATATGAAAGAATTGTTTGTTTTTCATTAGAATTAAGCATTTCATTTACATCAACTTCAATTCAGCTTTACATCGCATATCATACATTAAAGTGTGAAGTCACTTTACATAATTTTGATGATAATCTAACCTTGTTAAGAAACTTGAATAAACATCCTATTCGGGTATGTTAATTAATTCTTCTTTGTTTTTTTTACCTTCCCGTCAAAAGTAACATAAAATAAGTTTTTGTATGAAGTAAATGGAAGCATTCTTGTCTGGGTATTCTACCTCTTTCTTGAAAGTAAAGCGAGAATTTGATAGTACAATGATAATGATTAAAAGTGATGATAATCAGGGAGAGGTTTAAGCAACAAACAATATCTGAGTGTGTCTTAGATAAGTAGGATTAGGAAGGGATAGAAAATGGTAGCTAGTGGGCTCAGTAACACCAGAAAAATCCTTCTTTTTACTTTTCCCCTCTCTTTTGTGGGGTTGTTTTGTTTGTTCTTCCATCTTTAATTAATAACTGTGCCTGCCATTTGACCAGACATAAAGGTTAGGTCTGTCACCCAATAACTACTACTAAGTGAGTAAGAATGATGCATACTCATCACCCCAACCGCTACAACCATGTTCACTCAATTCATTCCCAATATTTCTCTCCTCGATGCTACCGTACAACAACATTGTAAAATCACGTGACAGATTAAATGTAACTTTCATTTCTAACTCGTGAATATTATAATTATGGACATCAAATCTCTTCCTATGTTTCTCTGGGTGTGGACAAGGTTCAGGCTTGATCAATTTTTGTGACACATACTAGCCACTTATAACCATCATCCTCAAGATACGCCCCTCCCACTCAACTCAAGATTCCATGTCATTAACATGGTCTCATTCAACTCATATCAGTTGAAAGATGCGTACGTACCAGACTTAGAAGCTATGTATAGATTTGTGACACAAATTATGAAACTTCTGTTTTTGATAGAAAACTGCACGTTTAACCTTCATTCCATTATATGCAGGTATGTATATGGTTGATTAATTATGAGCCCTCTTGTTCTTGTCACAAATCCCAAGCTTCTTTCTTAAGATAAAAAGTAACATCTTGAAGTGTATTTTTTATTGTTAGGTAGGTATATATAATCAATCAATGATAAATGCACACCATTAAACGTTGAAAGATGTTTACCAAATTCATGTAAACAGAAGTTAGTAACATTTTAACATTTTCTTTTATATAATGATTGTTAACAAAGCATCATCAAGGCGAATGTTACTTGTCAAGAGTTTTTTCTTATTTTTATACACTACCAGTCTGCAATGCTTTTACATTATTGCCAAGTATGTGGTAACAAAAATGCCAACTAAGAAGTTTATGCTGCAAGCTATGTTCATTTTTGAATCTGAGCTAACTGGATAGGTAACTCACTAACCCTATCGTTTTTCCATGGTAACATGTTCCCACACCTTCTTATATAGTCGTGGCACAGTAGCAAGGACACCTTTTCTCTTTTTTCTCGTTTTGCTCGTCTTCTAAAGCGCCATTCTCCTTTTGAATTTGAAGGTGCAAAGGAGGTAACTATATCTATCAGAAACTCGTCCATTTCAAATTCCCCTACTAAAAAAATGTGGAGTTTAGTTGGCAGAAACTAGTAATAACTTCATTATCAATTTACTGATCATATTAATTAGTAACTAAATAAAGTACTGCGACAATTGTAGGTAGATAGAAAAGCCTTAAAAAAGGAGGTTCTTTATTGGCAGTGGAGTATGAGAGGAATCCCATATATTAATTGTCTGTTCAATAATAGCAGCATATGTTGGTAGAAAATATTATTAATCACAGATAATATCTTGTACTGGCTTAAATTAATTGACCAAATTATTCATTACCTATATTCTGAGAGCTTTTACTCGATGCCTACATTTACATTGTTGTATACCAAAAAATTTGAAACCATTATCAACTTCTTTGTTATTTTATCCATTTATGTATGTATATATATTAACTTTGAACAAGAGGGGTCAAAATTACTGGTGAAAGACCGGATAACTTTCTGCCAGAAATGGCTGTAATAAGAGGCAATGAGACAATCTTCGCAGTCACTTGTCTCTAGACATTCTTTATTGATCTATGATATGGTATTGCATTATTACGTTCTGTCATCTCTACATATTGTTGTGGTTTATGAACACTATTTATGGAGACTTGTGTTTTATTGTCTATCAGTTACGGGAATCTATTCTTTTCCTAGTTCCTAACTATGGAACAATGTAGAACCTTTGACCTTTGAACATAAAGTATCCTACTATTACTATACTATGATTTGCCAAGATTTTGCTTTATCGTGCTGCTTATTGTTTGGTTTTGCACCGACGAGGAAAAGAAAGGCTTACAAAAGATGCTTTGTCCTATTACTTTTGCATTTCCTGGCATATGTTACTCATTATTTTAATGCTTGATACTGCTACATTTCAATAATTAAACTCTGCATTAAAATTCTTTCTCAACATATATTAATAGTATAAAGTAACCAGTAATATTGTATATAATAAACAAGTTTACAAGAATTGACCAAATTTCATCTCTATTTTCAATCGTGAGCCTACTTTTTAGCCCTCAATTTTGAATATTCCAATTTTTTCTACTGTCAAATTTCCACAAACTGAAAAAAGCAGAACCCTTCGTTTGTAATTCATGACCTTTCCACTTATTGATCCTTAATCTCTCTAAACAAGACCACTTATTGGCCAAATGCTGATTGATGTACAGAAGTTTAGACTGTGCAAAAATTGAAGAAAATTTCCAAGTGTAAGTTATGAGGAAAATTCTCCAAACAAGGACTTAATTCCCATCTTATGGGACATGACATCCTCTGTCTCTACAAGCTAATTGATTCGTGTACCATCTATTTGAACCACTTTACTTTTTATGCACCAAAAACTGAGGCATAAACACATTATTTGATTTAGAAACTGAAGGCTACCGAACCATGACATGTATGTTGTCATTTGTCGTGTCCGAGGTACAATGATTACTTTTGATTGAATTGTGCAATTGTTTTAATTGAACCATCTTTTAATATTTTTAATTTGTATTTAATATATTTTAAATAGCTGAATAAAAATAGAGTCCTTTTTTTCCTCAACATAACCAACATCTTAATTAAGTGCATAACAACAACCAGCTTTCCAAATGAATTTCTTAAGCAACTGAAACTTCCTTTGTCTATTTTGAGTATAATTAAGTGCATACTAACGCATCATTATTCATTAATTACATATGGAACGCGTAGGTTTTAATTGTATATATTTTAATAATTAATGACATATAAGTGTGACCGAACACATGTTATTTTCAATCAATTTCGTATGCCTTTAGAGCTTAGGAGGGTAGTGGAGTATCTTAACCCTTCACCAAATGATAGTTTCAGATTAGAGAGTGTTTTGTTACAGAATAATCATTTCAATTAAGCCATTTTATATTATCTATTTGGTTAAAGTCTTTAATTATGTAGATATTGCCTTTATGCTGCTGTGGTTGACCTAACAATCAAACAAAAATGTTGTATAATAATATGCATTATTTTGGAGGATCATCAATCGTAGTCATAACACGTTTTTAAATCTGGAAATAATCTTTTGCTATTATACGTAGGATACATGTACTATACTTCATTTCCCGGAACATGCATATTTGTATATAAATTAGAAAATTATGAGACCCAGACATGAAAGCTTAACCGAAGAATGATTATATAGTTGTCCCATGAATCATTGTACACTTGTGGAAAATGAGATAAAAAATTTCACCAAAAAATAATTATATATATATATATATATATATATATATATATATCAATATTATTGTAAGATGGAAGGATTATGATATCTAAGTGGTTCGGTCAATAATTTTGTTGATAATTAATGTTTAAGATTTTCATTAATAGATAATTAATAATAATAATAAAAAGATATGACTTGATGTTTTTTTTTTTTTTTTTCACTTATATTTTATTCAGCATTCTAATTTTTATCTAATATGATATTTTAACTCACTTTAAATTTCAACAAGTTTCTTAAATCATATAAAAAATAATAATTAGGTCTCATCAAATCATATAAAAAAATCTCAAAGTAAAAGAATTTAACAGCCTTATTAATAATTAAAATTTTTCGAATAATGTAAAAAAGATTTTACTAATCTAAGTCTAATATTATATAAAAAGTGATTATAATATTTAATTTATGTTAGGTATCCAGGAGGGGGTAATACCTGGAGATTTTAACCAATGGAGATAAACCACAACTATATAAAAGAATACGACTCCACTTCTTATCCAAAACCTTAAGGCTAAGAGTTTGTGTATCTTTCTCACTTATATGTTATTTAACCTTCTCATTTTTATCCAACCTTCTCATTTCTACCCAATGTGGGATTCTAACTCACCTTGGACTCCAACAATTTATCCCCAAAATCGATTAAAAAAAAAAAAAGATTTACATCTTAATTATATATTATAATTAAACTTTATATTTAATGAATTTGTATTTTCCAAAACAATTTTTTTTTTTTTTTATTTAACTTGTGAAGCAAATTACATGAACACTGTATATCTAGTTGATGTCTCAGCCGATGAAGCATCTTGAAAGGAGGGTGAAGTTAGGCATGATTAAGGAATCCCATCTATGATGGGATTCATGAAGATGATATGGCAGAGAGAAATGGTGTGATATAATAAAATGAAGAGTTAATTATGGTATGGTGAAGGTAGTGTTGTTGCAGCATTGCAATGGTGGTGTAGTGTGGTTGATTAGAGGGATATATTGTGAGAAAGAAAAGGACTTAAAGGGCGTGTGGGCTCATTTGATTTGGTTCAAAGCATTTCAAGAATCCAATTAATTGGTCCCATATTCTACAACTTCTGCTGCACGTGTGCAAATATCTCCTAACAACAATTATCAAATCTTCTTATTTATTAATATATTTATTAAATATATCTCTATTTTTATCCTTTCTCCTTTAATTTTTCATCATATTTATTAAAATAAACAGTAAGCAAATATTATAAAAGATAATATATATTATTTTCATACAAATATTCCTCGAAACAAACTAATTTACATTTACAATTTTTCATTTAATTAGTCTGGACCACCAAATGAATGTGGCAGAGTGAGTTGTCACAAATATTATTATAGGCTTTGAAAATTAAGAGTGAAATTAATGCACGTGTTTCCTCCAAAAACGGAAAATGCACGTGTGTCTATGATCATGACAAGAATGGCACATTCACTCAAATGAATTTAAAATTATTTTATTAATTATTAATAGAAAAAAATTCTAATGTCTAGTAATTACTATTTTTTAATCTAAGCTTAAATTTATATTAGAAACATGACATATTTAAATTAAATTCTATTTATATTTTATTGCTTTTGGTCTTTAGAAAATTTCAGTTTCTAATAAAAAATTAAAAATGTGATATTTTTATTGGATGTAAATATTAGATAAATAAAAGAATAGGATCTGTCTTGGGTAGTATTTCTTTTTTCTTTAATATTTTTTTATTTTCCTGAAAAACTGCATTACACTTATTGACCTAGATGGAAATACTAATGTTTTTTTTTTTTTACATATAATAAATGTATATAACACTTACAAGCTTATAATTTATAATAAACTGTAAAATTGCAAAAGTATGTCTATTAAACATTTAGTTTTTCTTTTATCAAAAATTTGTTTTAAATTATTATAACTCAGCCAAAAAATAAATAAAATTTGTCAAGAATTGTTCCATTTTAAAGATTAAATTGAAATAATATCAAATGATTTTATCTTATATTCAACACATTAATCAATTATATTTACACAACTCTTTGATTACTAAACTTTTAAATTTAATCAAACTCACTGATAAGACTGATTTTAAAGTTGATTAAAAAATTGAAAATAAATATATATATTTTTTAAATATAGATATAATTAAAATTGAGAATAAATTATGTGAATTAATTTGAGAAAAAGAGAATGGAATAGCATGATGAGTGGATCTGTGAAACTGAAAGTGAGCAGAAGAATAGGTCAATAGGGGAGAGGGGCATTTTGGGGAAGGGGGTAAAAAAATAACGACCATGGAGAGATTTTGGCATCTGAATTTAACCGAAGAAAACTAATTTTACACTTTACTCTTACTGAGTCCACGTGTCCTCTGGTGGAGGCTATATAAGAGAGGGTCTTACACATTCCGCTACTTTACAGTTTTACAGTTACAGAGAAACAATGGCTACCATAGCTGCTGCTGCCCCTGCCCCTGCAGAAGAAAGCCCCAAGAAGAACAGAATTCAGGTTTCCAACACCAAGAAACCTCTTTTCTTTTACGTCAATCTCGCCAAGGTATCGCATTTCTTTATTCTTCAACTGTCTTCCATTTACATCAATGGCTACCTCAAATAGTTTCTTCTTTCATGCAGAGGTACATACAACAGCACAATGAGGTCGAGCTTTCTGCTCTTGGAATGGGTACCTCTTCTCTCAAACTCACATTTCAGTTCTTTCTTTATAAAACACAAATTAAAGATCCTCCTTTTTTTATCTTTTTGCTAATTTCCCGTATCGTGAGAAATTAAAATTATGTGGGGTTAAATAAAGCTTAGCTCGGAACCTTATTTATCAGTCACAGTTATGATTCCGATTTTGTCGCATTGATATTGAGAAATCCAAGACAAATGTGAGCACAATTGTGGTCCTAAACACTTGAAAAACCTACATTATTACATTCTTTATGCATTTTTAGTGCCGAAATCTCTATAACAAAGTCTCTTGGTATGTTTTCCTCAATTGTATATTCGTCGAGTTGTTGATTCAGCTATCATGCCATTAACTTGATAAAAAAACTATCATGCCATTATTTTTAGGACGTGTTAGGATTGTCTTGCACTTTGTTTCTTATGCTTATGCATTTGAAGTTATATTTAGACCTTCTCGTCATCTCACTGTAATTGTTCATAAGTCTTAAAATCATGGCATGTGGCTGGTATAACGTCCAAGAATCTATGTGATTTTTTATGTTTATTTGATGCAAAACCACTGAAAATATGAGTTTGCACACGCTCTGTCCAGCTGATTTAACATCCTCCATCAATTGAACGCATAAAATGTGTCCTGCTTCATCATCTATTCCCACTCCAAGTCCAACTGATATAATATTCTGCAAAAAATGTTGACATATATTTGTGCAGCTATAGCTACTGTTGTCACAATTGCGGAGATTCTGAAGAACAATGGACTTGCCACTGAGAAGAGTAAGGTTTCTTCCTTATTTCTAATACTTACATTTGTATGATAGCTGTAGGTACTCTAATCAATACGAATCTTGTAATGAAACAGAAGTGCTGACATCTACTGTTGGCATGAAAGATGAGACCAAAGGTCGTCTGGTGCAGAAGGCAAAGGTGAGTTGCCCAATGAGTTTTACATTTTAGTTTTCTACCAGGCTTGTTCTCTCTGTTTGGGTGCTTTATCTCTTCTTTATGTTTTAGATTGAAATTGTGCTGGGGAAATCTGAGAAGTTTGACAATCTGATGGCTCCTCCTACCACAACTGAATCAGCAGCAGCTGCTGATGACGACAAAAAAGTGACAAATATAACACAGTCCGGTTAATGTGAAACTATTGTAGTTAACATTCTGAGTCTTCTGTACTGCTTGAATTCATAGACGTAAATAGTGGAGTAGAAAAGGGTCGTAAAATTACAATGATAAGGCAGCAATGTGTGGTCAAAGTTGTAGAGCACATATTTTCGTTATCAATTTAGATTGTATTTCTTCACTGCACATATACGATGGTGATGGTGATGGTGAGTACTTTACTGGTGACTCTTGAGCTCTGATTATCCTTTTCAGTTCATCCAACCTGCTTTGATTCTGAGGTGGTGTTCACTTGTCGGTTACAGATATTTTCATTTCAACTGCGATTTTTCCCTTTTATCATTTTAGATATATTTTAAGGTGAGCTTTGGTTAATAAAAATAAAGGAAACCACTATAAACTTTACCAATAAATAACGAACATAATTCTATTTGGTTTAAGACAGTTCTCAGTCCACACCACAGCATAATTAACAACTATCCAATCTGCCACAAAATGTCAACTATTTGCTCCTTAAAATAACAAACACAAATTGTATTGCATTGCAGGTGAATTATCTTCACTTTTAGCTATTGCAGCTTCCTTGTGGTACATATGATTAATTTTTCTCATTTATAAATCAACCCTTACCATTTCATTGAATAACACGCAATTCTCTGGATGAATAAGTTTAAATTGTTCATACTTAACACTCCTACCGGATTGTACCTGTATGTAACAATCTTGAATTACTCAACTAGCACAAACTAAAAGGGAAATATTTTTTTAAAACAAAAGAAATTTTATTGAAGAAAAAAGTAGAGAAAGTACACCAATTGTATATGAGCAAATGTGATATAATGCAACTTTAAGACGAGTATAAAGCATCGCAAATCCACTCAGATGATTACTTACCTTACCTGCATACATCTTGTACACTTTATGACACCAAATACACAAGACTGAATAGTACTGTGAACTGCTAAGCCATAGGTTCTGTCTATCTTGGTTATTTTCTATATTTTCTTCTAATAAAAGGTCTGTTTTTCTTAATCACTGATCCTTATGAACAAATATTTTCAAATCTAGTGTTAATGGGATCAAAGTATACAGGTATCTATTAAAAATGGAAGTAAAGAGATGCAAAAAATCTACTAGAACAAAGCAAGTTTCCATATTAAATTTCGTTAAGTAACTCCATAGTTTCATTCATTCTATTTTTTGTTAGCTATTGTCAGACTTCTAAGACTTGAATAAAAAGAACAGAGATTTCTAAATGAAGGGACACCATGCCCTTTGAAAAGTCCACAAAACAATCAGGAAAAAGGATTTCAAGTAAGATAGCATAATTTGGAAGCTTTTATCATGTCGATGCATTTTATTTGATAGTGAAGCACGAGAATTTTTAGTGCATTTATCTGAAAAGCTAATAAATATCAATACCATTGTATGAAATAATTAGCACATGTCGTTGTACTGGTCGAGAATTTGTTTTTGGTTTATTAATGTGAAAAATATTTATTAATAAAAATCAAACCCTTAAATAGTAGTATATTAAAAATAAATATTTTAACTTTAAATGTAAAGATACACGTTTCAATAAAAATAACAATGTAGGGAATATAATAAAAAAATGTATGAAATTATATTAATTTATATCAATTCCATAAACACATCACTCTTTTGCATCAACGTAACTTCAAAACGGAAAAGTAAAAATTCCTTTTGATCCTTTAAAATTAATTGGGATATCGTGTTAATTCTCCATTCGTGACATCAACTCATTCTTTAAAAAATAGCTAATGCATAGCATTTTAAAGGTTAATTTGGTGAAAACATAAATATGAAGACCCATTTGATGTGGTGTAGTTTTATTGAAAGACCGAAATGGACATTATTCACGCATTGAATTGAATGAAGCAGTAGTGAAGACTAAATTAAGGTTCCACCACCTTTGAGCATCTCTACTATTAAAAAATATATATAGTAAACAAAAAATATGCCATTACTATATGCGTTATTGAACGATGCCAATTATTGGAGGATGATATACACAAAAGAGTATCTGCTACGAATTAATTCACATTAATGTCAACTAAATAACATAATCATTTACTGGCCAGTCTAAGCTATGAAACCTAAATAAATAATAAAGAGGATTCCAGGCACATAACATAACCAAAGGTTGTCCACTTTATTTATTTAGTAACTTAAATGGGAGCTGCACATGTGGTTCTAAAGTGTCCTGTTTGATTGCAACGACTACAATGCACTACTCGCTTAACACGTCCACGGTCTTCCGCACGAACTCTCTTCTTTCTTGGTCTCCCAGGTGGCCTCAGTGATTTAGGTGGATGGATAACAATTTCTGTAGCTTTGCTAGCGTTGGCATCCCCCTCAGACAACTCCTTCCAGAGAGATTTATCAGGAATTGGATGTATGGTTTGTGAATATGTCTTGCGATAAGTTGCTACAGTGAAACAGCTTTCTGTGAATCTATGCACATTCTGCCTGCAGGAAAGAAGTGCTGCCACGGCATGTGCACAGGGCAAACCATAGAGCTGCCAGCCACGGCATAGACAGCAACGGTTCCTGATATCAACTATGTTGGGTCCTTCATGAGATATTACTTCAAACTCTGCATCATTGGCGCGAAGAACCTGATATGTGCGTGCACGATCAAGAGCTTCTGCTACACGTCTCTCGGCAGAAGGTACGAGTATTGACGTCCACTGCATACTGGTCTCCCGGCGCTCATTAAACCATGTCATTAGCTGCCTTCTAATGCATTCCATCATTTGAATTATTGGAAGTCCAGATGCCTCCAATATCCAAGTGTTTAAAGATTCAACTATGTTGGCTGTCAAATGACCAAATCTTTGCCCCTCAAAATAAGCAGTGGCCCAAAGTCGAGGTGGAATTCTTCGAATCCAATATGCAGCATCTTGTGATATCTCTTCAATCTCCAAAATTTTTGCTTCAAATTCAATTACAGTAAGAGCATTAGCTGCTTCCCATAGAAGATTGACAAGCATGGTGTTATTAAATTCCTTACGGAAGCTATCACTCAAGTGGCGCATACAAAATCCATGGAAAGCAGTGGGAAAATTTGCTTCCACTCCATCCACAATTCCTTTGTGCCTATCAGACAAAATAGTAAGCCTCGGCATGTTTTCAGTGTGAATTTCAAGCAGGTTATGAAGTTCAGACAGAAACCACATCCAATTATCATCATTCTCCTCATCAACGACTCCAAATGCCAGAGGAAAGAGAGCCCCATCACCATCAAATCCAGTAGCAAGAAGCAATGTTCCAAGATACTTACTCTTTAAATACGTTCTATCAAGCCCCAAGAGTGGCCGACAAGCGTTTAAAAAGCCATATATAGATGCTTGAAAGGAAATGAAGAGACGTTGGAAGCAACAATCAGCTGGGTTTCCGTAAACAGATGCAATACTTCCTGGATTAGTGCGTTTCACCTGTTCACAGTATTGTGGAAGCAAGCGGTAGCCTTCTTCAAAAGATCCACGCATTGCAGCCATGATACGCTCCTTACCTCTCCATGCTTGCTTGTATGATAAGGTAATACCATGAACCCTATGAATCTCTTCCAATATTTCCTTTGGCTTGTAATTAGGGTTCTCCTTCAGCCTTTGCTCCACAGAGTTAGCAACCCACTGAACTGAAGCTTGCTGATGGCCAAGATGAGAAATTCCTCCACATGAATGATTCTCATGGATTGTCCTAATAGTAAAAGTTGGAACCCCTGGGAGCTTAGCTGCGTGAATGCGCCAAGGACATCCTTCACTAGCACACTTAGCAGTAAAACGGGTCTTGTCAGATTTTATCGTCTGCATCTCAAAGTGCAGAGCAATTGCTGTATCTCTCAATGCCCTTCGGCAACTCTTGACATCAGGGAACTCTTGCCCCACTGACAATTCATAACTAGGACTTGCAGTACGAACCTGAATTATTGGAGGTGTCGAAGCAAGCACAAGCTGTGATTGTTGAACATCCATATCATTTGCAGAATCAATTCCCATTTCTGAGTTCTGAACCACAGTCAGGGCCATATTCTCATCAAGTTCTTGATTCTCTGAAACAGTCAAATCATTGTTCTCTGATAGGACTAACTCGTGATTTTGTCCAGGAAGAGGCAAGTCATGATCATCATGCTCGGGTTTTTGATCCATGCCTAGCTCATGCTCATGCTCATAAGTGTGATCATCATCACCTTCATGATCATGGTTCTGTCCTAATCCCAATTCATGATCATGGGCATGTCCCAAGCCCAGTTCATGATCATGGGTTTGCCCCAGACCTAAATGGTGATCATGAGCTGATCCCAGTTCCAATGCATGGTTCTGGCTGAGGCCCAAATTGTGGTTATGGCCCAACACCAATTGCTGGTCATGACCAAGTGCCAAATTGTGACTTTGACCGAGTATCAAATCGTGATTAGCCATCAAGATGTAAATCACTACATATAGCAACAAGCTGACAACAAGAAGAACTGTTGTTTAGCTTGATATACAAAAACGGCCTTATGGTGAAGATACACTGTTGCAAGAGCCTACGTATAATAAAAGACAAGTCAGATAAACCATATCAATCCTCTGTCCAACACATTCAAGCTAAAAGTCCTGAATAGTATGCATTACCAGAAAGAAACAAAGAAAATAACAGACAAATCATTTGAGTATTTAGCTAACAAAGTATACCAATCATTTCTTCTTGTTTTTACTTTTCTGTCCTTTCTTCGAATACCCCACCTCAAATACATAATAAATGTAAACTTTGATGGTTACAATAAACTAAATCATATCAGGCGCCTATGCTGAAACAGCAAAAACAAATAATTCAAACAAGACACGGGAACCATTGTCCACCCTTAGCAATTTCAAGTGCTATCACATACCATAAGTCACAAATTACATAATGAAACATTAACTATTGATTTAGTGTGTGTTTGGATTTACATTAAATTATCAAGAGTCACATTGAAATACCAGCTACCAGAACTTGAGGTAAATGCTCACATGTTTCGTGAATTGATTTTGAGTTGAAACAACTTTAGATAGCTTTTGGGTTGGATAAAAAAATTTATACTGCATATCACTTCAAAAACAATTTTGCAAAACTAATTATATTTAAAATCAATTTAGTAAATACTCATCCAGAACAAACTTACATTACATTTGCACAGTTGGGAGTCTATCATCTATGGTTACACATAAAAAGAATGGATATCCAGCTATCCACGCCACAGACATTTCATTCACACTTCCATTAATTGATAACCATACAGAAACAAATTCAAATTACACGAACTAAATTCCTAAGCCACAAAACGAAAACCACCGCCTTTTAATTGCAGAGAAGGTGTAACATTCCTGAAAAAACTAAAATCACTTACACTATCCAAGAAAACAAACTATGAATTGAGCTTACAACTCCAATTAACTTAAGCTGGACTGTAGCAGCCCATTAGGGGAGTAAAGAGAAAATATGTGATGCGAAGCAGATTTACAGGTAACTGGACTAACCAAAAAGACAAACTTCCGTGAAAACACACAATCACATCCATTACCCACAATTGAATTGACTGATAAAAAGAGGAATTCCCTAATACCCATGAGAATTGATAAAGCGAAATTCTCAATAATAATAAAATTACCTGAAATCTTTCACCTTTCCTTGTAAGGGTGTGAAACCATGGCCTGAGGATCTGGAAAAACATAAAAAATGATGTGGGTAATGGTGGCAGAGGCAGTAGGGCGAGGGTTAAGAACGGATCGAAGGGGTTTTGTGAATTGAAGGAGAAGGAAGAGAAATTTGAAAAGAGGTTGATGAAAATTGGCGGGGAAGTGGAGAAAATCGGAAATAGGAGAAGAAGGGTAAGGAGAGGAGGGGAAGATTGGGAATTAGAGGGGTAGCAGAGGCATCGCTTCTGAGGGCTGAGAAGGGAAATACAGGTTTGGGGCTATCCACAAAAAGAGGGTATTTAGGTCAAAGGAATTCAACCTCTTCTTTTTTCTCTTTATCGGAATTACTGTTTTGCCCCACCCTACCCTACTACTATACTACTACTCTCTAATCATCCCTTTCATGTTACTCCCATGCACGCAATCTTTTTCAATTCCTATATTCGTTTCCAAAAATAGTTCAATTATTTTTATAAATTTTTCAACTTAGGGTTCTTCTGCAAACATTTCATTTGATTTTCCCAAAAAATATTTTCTTTGATTTACTCAATAAACCTACTTTCATTGGTTGCTTTAATTCGCTTTAAAATTCAAGCCAACTTATTTCCTTCTTAAGTTTATCATACAAACATATTTTCAACCTCCCTCTCTACTTTAAACCTAATATCAATTAGAATCCACCATAAATTTAATTTATTGTCTAAAATGGTTATTGATTTTTTTAACCTAATTAAATATTATTTTTTTTCGTTTAATCCACACGTTAATTTCATAAAAACCTATGTTAGAAACATTTACGTCATTAAATGTTATTCTCTCTCATACACCTTTCAACTAAAAGCATGTGAATTTTTTTAAATTTAAATACTTCATTATTAAACAAACATTAATAGTCTGTTTAAATGGAAAGCTTTTATAGGATAAATATTTTTATAATAAAATTAAAATGATTTATGATAAAAATATTTTAAAAAAAATAAAATTATAAAAATTTATGAAAATAATTTGATTATTTAAAATTATAGAATTTTTATTTTTATTTAAAAATTAAATATTTGAAAATTTTCACATTATCTTCTTCTTTTATATATATATATATATATATATATATTTATATCTTTTCTTTTTATATTCTCTCATTTATTTAATTTTAATTGAAGTATTATTAATTTAATCTTAATTAAATAAGTCAATCTCAATTAAAATAGTTAATTCAATTGAAATCGAGATATTATATGTTCGTATAAATTTCTTTAATATTAAATTAATTATAATTATTTTTTGTATGGATTGAATATGTATATCTTTGTCACAGAATAATTAATCATAAATTGAGTACACTTCGACTTAAAATGAATTTGAATCAAGAATTTGACTAATAAAACGAAGCGAGTATATATTAAAATAGTTTAGTTTATCATCTTAATTCAACATATTTAAACACAAGAATTAACGGCTAAGTATTATTATTAGTATTTAAACACTTCGCTGAACATTTTTATATTAATATTATTAATATTTTTTTATATTAATATAGGATAATGCTAGCTTTTTTTATCAACGTTAACCAGAATTTTTTTCATACTAATCAAGTTTTCGATTGATATTAAACATAATTTTTTTTATCAATTAAATTTAATTTTCACTTAATATCAATCATAATTATTTTTTTATTGAAATCTACTAGTTTATGTCAATATTTTTTTTCTTAACATTTACCAGGATTATTGAATTTTCAATCTATGTTATTAATGTTTTTTTTTTTTCGAACCAATGTTAGACATGGAAATTTTATAACTAACATTAATAAAAAAATTGGCTACAAAATAATCATCCTAACACTGAAAAAATAAACTTTAAAATATATCAACAATAACCATTACCATTATAATTGAAATCAATTAAAAATAATATCAACTAATATTAATCGAAAAAACCTTTTTTTAAATAATTTAACTTATATTTTAATTATTCAATGTAATTTAATATTAAAATATTGTTTATATTTAATAATAATTAAAATAAGAAAATTAAATTTTAATAAATTTAAATTATTCTACCCAAATAAAATATTTAAAAAATAAAATAATTTGAATTAGAAATATTTTACCCAAATAAAATATTTAAAATTTTTTATATATTTTAATTTCTTCAAAATTATGAAATTTTATATTTAAATATATAAGATTCGTTTGATAATTATGATGGATAGGATAATTTTTTTATCTTAATCTAATCAATTATTCAATATAACGAAATCATATGATTTTTTTTTTTATTTTAAAGATATTTTATCTTATTAGTGCATTATATTTTTTTGATTTCTTTAATTAGTGATTTTTTCGTACTAAAATCAGTTAGAATTCCTTTTATATGATTGGAAATTTTTTTATAAAAAATAAAAAAATCTGTTAGTGAATATATAATCTCAAACTATCATTCTTAAAGGAATTTCTAGCCCAAAACTCTAAGTAATATATTATCATTCATTATTATAAATATAAGGTTTTATCCAGATATAGATAATTTATTTCTCAATATTTTTTATCCTCTTCTACTTTCATTTTTAACACTATCTCAGCTCTTTAGTGACTTGAAAGTCAAGAGTGTTTTTCGTAGATATCCACCGTTCGATCCTGCATCCAAAACGAAGGTCGGAGTCCCGTAACAGTTCGGTCCAGTATTCAGAACGAAGGTCAGAGTCCCATAACACTACTACCCATTCATGTAAGTACACTAAATATTTAGGTCACAACTCAGTTAGAATCAAATTATACAATTTCGATTTTAAACCTTTTATTATAATAAATCTAAAGTATAATTTTCTTATTATACTTTATATATTAAAAAATATTTATTTATTATAAAAATTATTTACAGGAATATAAAATTTACCATATTAGTTTCATTAAATTTAGAAGTATCAATCAGAAAACAAACATTGAAAATAAAATACAAAATAAGACGTGAATGACAATGCTTTCTGAATATTTTTAAGAAAACAGGGACATTAAATAATTAAATAACAAGATTTTATGTTTTTAAAATACGATGAAACAAATGAACACAGCTAAGAGCTACCAGAGCATTGATGTTGTGTAGCGAAAACTGGGCGGGAGGGGACGGAATCCTTCATTTCGCCAAGCTCAACTTCAGCCACACACCAACTGTTTTTGTTATTCGCATTCAAAAAGTTGAATACTTTTTCATTTGTTGCATTTGGGATTTTTTTTAACGAGCTGAGCCACAGGTATTGTTCTTTGAAGTTATATAAAAGGAAAGTTTTCTGCAAGTGGCAATAAATTAAACTGCCATGGTATTACAACTGAACTTCTTGTGAATTAGGTTTATGCTCACCAGAACGTTGTCGTCTCACCAATCACTAACCACCCGTCCGGCACTATCCGCGAGGCCCTAATCTCCGACTGGTGCCCCTTTAGGTAGGTCTACTCTTTAATGTTAAAAGCAGTAATCAGAATACCCTAATTTTTTTTTTAAGGAATCCCTCGTCTGCTTTCTCTCTAAGCCAAATGGGTTTTTGGTTTGTGTAGTTTATTTATGTATATGAAAAAGTCACCCAAGTTTATACACAGACTAGGAAGGTGTGTGAGGCAAAATCTTAGGTTTGAATAAAAACTTGTTTGATTAATAAAATCACTGTTTAAGATAATTTTAGTATCAGGGGCCTTCTGTGTCTGATGGATTGCAGTTATACCATCGGTATTTTAGATTTAGTAGTAATTCTTTTTTGAAATGTATGCCGGGGAGTGAGAAACTGGCTTTTACCTTTCATTTGACTCATCTAAAGTCAGTTCAGTGGAGTGTACTGTAGATTATAAAATGTACTAATAATCAGAACGGTTGAGATTGTAACTAACTTCAGACTTTGTTGTGTATGCGTCTGATTTTATCATAATTCTCAAAAGTTGGAACTTCACTTTTTTTTCTAGAGTACACTTTCTCATCTTCAAAAGAGTCAAATGCCAAATCGTTGACTTTGATTTGTACCTGTTTAATTTTTTTTTCTCGGTGTACTGACAAAACGAAGTGTCATTTTCTAGATATTTTTATTGTATATAAACTATAAAGGAAAATATTAGACTAGGAAATTGGATGATTGAGTTGCTAGTTCCCCACCTAAGCTAATGATAAGAGGGAAGGTTTTACTTGGAGAATACAATGTCTTTTTATTTATAAGGCTTATATGATTATTGCAACAAGCAGCTTGAATTCATTGCTCTCATTTGTTGTTGTATAAGATGGAAGTTTGCAAGGCCTCAGGTTCCTTTTTTTTGGTACATATTTGCAGCTGTTGCAATTTTGTTTAATTATAATGTTGCTGTTTATTTGCAGGTGTTACTGACAGGGAAGCCTTCCATTCTTGTTTGCAGATACACCTAAAGCAGTTCGTGAGTTAACAATAAGAAGTAACAATATTCACTCCAATCAGTAGCACTGTCCCCCTTCCCCCACCTCTTCTCTGTTTATATTCCTACAGCCATTGCTTAGCCTTAGCCTTCTTAAAGCGGAACGTTTTTGTGGCAAAAACCAAGGTTTGAATATGCTTCACAGTGCACGCATAGTGTTGTCAGGCAACACCACCATCTCAGCTTTTGCCTTCAGACCCTCTAATACCTCTATTAAGACAACCTCTTCGCTTGGTTTCTACATGGAGCAATTACCTCCTCTAAAGTTAAAGCAGTCTCACCAACCCAAACTCGCCTGTCAAGCAACAACACGTGATGATGATGCTTCTCTAAGGTTAAATTTTGCATTGTAAATAAATGGTGTTTATTTTGTAACTGTATGGGCTTTGATCTATTTCTCATCTTTCTTTGACTACTTAGGCAGATAAATGTAAAATTCTGGTCTTTAGAAGTTTCTGAAACTGAAAATGACATGAAAAGCCTAAAATTTGGTATTGATGTGTGTAGGAATGATGAATCACCTGTTCATGGACTATCTGAAGTAGTTGTTGGGGTTCTGGGAGGAGGGCAACTTGGTCGTATGATGTGTCAAGCTGCTTCTCAGATGGCCATTAAAGTCGTGGTTTTGGATCCACAAGAGAATTGCCCTGCTAGTTCCCTCTCTTATCATCATATGGTTGGAAGCTTTGATGACAGCACTACAGTTGAGGAATTTGCCAAGAGGTTCAATTTTTTTTGTAATTGATGTTGTTTTGGATTTATCATTTTCTGTCACTTATTGGAAAGTATGATGTTCAGATGTGGAGTATTGACTTTTGAAATTGAACATGTTGATGTTGATACATTGGAGAAACTTGAGAAACAGGGAGTTGACTGCCAGCCCAAAGCCTCCACAGTCAGAATTATTCAGGTGCTTATTTTTCTGGTTTTTGTGTGTAGTATTAATTGAGAAAATGAATAAGTAGATATTTCCGTTATATGCACAAAGCCCGGCCATTGTTGTAGGATAATTTTCACTATATCATAAACTTGATAATTTCAATAATTTTAAAGAGTAATGTTGTTATCTGAATGGTTTCCTTTACATGATTATTCAACATATAGGATAAGTATCAGCAAAAGGTTCACTTCTCCAAGCATGACATTCCACTTCCTGAATTTAGGAAGGTTTGTATCATTTATCTCGGTTAAAATAGTTTTTGAAAATTCATCTTTAGGATACTAATTGAAGATAAATTAATAATATGTTTTGAACAGATTGATGATCTTGAAGGTGCTAAGAAAGTAGGGAAACTCTTTGGATATCCTCTTATGATTAAGAGCAGGAGATTAGCTTATGATGGGCGAGGCAATTTTGTTGCTAAAAGTGAAGAGGAACTTTCTTCTGCTGTGGATGGTAATTAGGTTTTTAACAGGCGTATTTTTTCCTTTATATTCTTGAGAAAGGGAGAGCATGAAAAAACTCATTTGAATTCATTTGTCCTTCATTAGCCAAAACATCTTTGAATTCATACATTTTACTCTTCTTCTTTAACCTCCCTCCCGCCCATCCCCCTACTTTGCAGCTCTCGGAGGATTTGATCGTGGTTTATATGCTGAAAAATGGGCACCTTTTGTCAAGGTCAATGTCTATATTTTTCGTTGATGATAGTGATTTTTCAATCCATGATTCAATACTTCTATGCTGGAAGGTTATATTGCTGGATTTAAACAAATGAATCTTGATTTTTTCTTTTATATAGTGGTCAATTTATTAAGTTCTCATCTGAAAGGATTGTTTCAATTGTTCACTATGGTTGTCAATCAAATAATAATGTCTCTACTGTATTTGCCTTTGACAACAGTTTGCCTTTCATCGATGTGAATTATTTTGTGATGTAACTTATTTCAATGCCATACAATGCTCACTTACTAAATTCTTTTACTCTTAAATCTCCTCCCTTTCAAAGAATTATGTTATTATACTTCCTGGTTCTTCCATGCATTTAGTTGTTTACTTATCTAAAGCATGCCTTTCAATTCACCAAATTGTCTTTTATTTCTTAATATTTCCCAATTTTGTCATGTTATTTATGAGTTTGTGAACCTTCTTACATATTTTTCTCCTAAAATAATGGCAGGAACTAGCTGTCGTTGTGGCAAGAGGAAGAGACAATTCAATTTCATGCTATCCTGTTGTTGAAACTATTCACAGGTAACTTGCAGAACACATACATTTATTTTCATGAAAGATTTTAAATCAATATTTCCCGCAGATTAAACTTAAAAATATAGTGATCTCAATAACTTGATGTGCAATGTACTATTTCAACTTCCTTATATATCTAATAGAAGATTTATGTTTGGTTCTAGGGACAACATATGTCACATAGTTAAGGCTCCGGCTAATGTGAAATGGAAGACGAAGGAGCTTGCCACTGAAGTTGCTTTCAATGCTGTTAACTCTCTGGAAGGTGCTGGTGTGTTTGCCGTTGAATTGTTCTTGACTAAGGATGGAGAGGTTGGTACTTTTTTCTTCTTCAACTTTGGACATGCTTCAATGTTTTTTGTTTTCTTGACTGCTACATTGAAATCCTTTTACTGGTAATTTTATGCTGTCCCAAATCCTTATATTTGTTTGTTAATCCCATGATAGTGACCATGCCTGTGTTTCTTCACAGATTTTATTAAATGAAGTAGCACCTAGACCTCACAATAGTGGGCATCACACAATTGAATCTTGCTATACCTCGCAATTTGAGCAACATTTGCGGGCTGTTGTTGGTCTTCCACTTGGTGATCCATCAATGAAAACTCCAGCTGCTATCATGTACAACATATTAGGCGAAGAAGAGGTACTACTAGCTTTAATTATTTCTCCATTTTCCATTCTCTGTGATATATCTGAAATAAGGTCTGTTTTTCTTCTATCCCTTAGAGTGGTGATATTACTAATGAATCATCCTTTTCTCATTATTAAACACAAAATGAAATGTAAATATGAATAGTTTGAAATCTATAGAATAGAAGTCAAATTTGAGGTAAAATCTTCTCTGCTTTTATGAACCTGAACAAAGGGATTGACTTTTGTCATCTTATATGTTTGGTTCATAGTTGGATTATGGTCATGCATTGTAAGGCTATTGAATGTTCCCTTTAGTTCATTTAGTTGTATTGAAAAGATAATTTCATTCAGTTACCTGTTTTCAGTCTCTAGCTCATTAAGTTTACTAAATGATTTTAGGGGGAGCTTGGTTTTCAATTAGCTCATCAATTGATCAAGAGGGCACTGGCCACCCCTGGTGCTGCTGTTCATTGGTATGATAAGCCAGGTAAACTTCTTGTTAAGCAGCAATTTTAGGTTTGATCACTCCCCTTTTGTTGTTTCATCACTTGTATAACCAATAATTAACACCATAATGACAATTTCTCAGAAATGAGAAAGCAACGGAAGATGGGTCACATAACCATTGTTGGGCCATCCCTTAACAATATTCAAAGCAATCTTACAAAACTGGTGGAAGGGAAAAGATTAGATGATAAGACTGCTGGTTAGTGACAGACTTTCTTCATTACTCTTTACTTTTGTAGTTATTGATCTTATGCTGCTAGACCAATGATGATAGTTTACTTAGTCAACTCCTCTTCTCACTTGAGGTGTTAGACATGTTTCTAACATACATCTCCAACACCTATCTGGCATGTGTTAGACACTTCTAGTACACACATGGTGTCCTATATTCTGGACATTAGATGTGTTAGAGTGTTCAGGTTGAATTTTGTGTTTCATATCATTTGTAATTATGTCAATTCTTTCACTGGTCAATCAACATAAGCGCTGCCTATCCAACCATTAAAATATATTTTATCCCAGAAAATAGGTTGATTGCTGTCTTATTGAAGCAAAATCAGTCTTTTTACATAAGGTGTCGTTTTGTTTGTTTGTTTCACATTTTTGGTGATTTAGTATTCTAATATTTTTCTTTTGGGTTTTCATTCTATTAGGAGAACTTTATTATTATGTGTTTTATTATCTTAGTAAAGATAAATGATAAAGAGACATAGACTGAATCTCTAAAATGTGTGATCACATATTTTATATTTATATAAATATAAAAAAAATACAAAATAGATAGGCATAAGCCCATTACATCTAATACTCCTCGTCAAGCTAGTGCATATAAATTGTATGCATTAAATTTGTTACAAATATAATCAATTCTAGTCCCCACAAATAATTTAGTGGAAACATTAGTTAGTTAATCATTAGAATTAACAAATTAAGTCGTCTTGATGTCTCTAGATACAATCTTTTCTTGGATAAAGTGTCATTCCATGAAAGACAGGTATTGAGGCAATATGAAGAACAACTTGATGGTCACATATATGATTATCATTTGTGTGACCTTTCTAAATCTCAATTCTCTAAATAACTGTTTGAGCTTCACAAGTAGTGGAGGTCAGAGGTCTATAATATGCTTCTACACTAGATCTTGCATAACATTTTGCTTCTCTCTTTTACAAGAGATCAAATTGTCACCAATGAAAATAATATCCCGAGGTGGATCTCCTATCAAAAGGGGAGCTTAACCCATTAGCATCTGAGTAACCACAACTTTAGTGTGGTTATTGTGTCCATATAGCAAACCATTTTCAAAGGAACCTTTAATATATTTCATTATACAAATGACAGCATTCTGAAGTCCTACATATATAGAATTAAGAAATTGACTTACCACATTAATTGCAAAGCAGATGTCAAGGCAAACATTGGGATCCATGGGTGTGTCAATGAACTTTAAATTCATTAGTCCAATTTCTTCTTAAAATATCTATACTTCTTAAGATTTGAGAGTGGCTCTCTTTGATTAGGTGGGAGTTAAGCATTGGGATCTATGGGTGTGTCAATGAACTTTAAATTCATTAGTCCAATTTCCTCTAAAATATTTAATGTATACTTTCTTTGAGAAACAACAATTTTATTATTGGATTATGCTCCTCCAATCCCTAACATATAGTACCAGATAATACACCCAACAGTCGAGTAATGGTAAAACATTGAATAATCTTGTGCTCAGTCAACCCCATTTTGTTCAGGTCTATAAACATAGGAGGTCTAATGAAGAATGCCTTTAGAAACCATAAAATTTTGAAAAGATAGGGTGAGATACTCACGAACATTATCATTATGAAATGTACGAATAGAAATACTAAATTGAGTTTTAATTTAGATAATAGAAAGATTAAAAATTAGACAACTATTCAAAATATTTTTTCAAAATAAAAATTGATAACTTAGACAGACTTCATGAGACTCATATCCGGTGCCAATCATTTGTCTTGAACTCTGGTCGAATAAACAAACATAATCTTAGGTAAAAGAGATAATACAATCTAGGGAACGGGTGACACAACGAAGGGATAATAAATTAAAGAGAGACCCAGAGACATAAATAACATTATCAATAGAGAAAGAAAGGACGGATAAAATAAGATTATTGAAATGACAAATTATCATATTTATTCATATATTGCTTTCCGTCATCTTTTTTTTGTTTTGCTATCTATTATGACAAAGATTAGAAACTACCTATAATCATTCTCTTATAATTAAGGAAGCTGAACAGGAGCACTGTATTTGACATGTTGAAGTTAAAATTTTCTTATTCTCACACTTATTGCTTTGTTAATTGTAGTTGCTCCACGTGTGGGGATCATAATGGGTTCTGATTCAGATCTGCCTGTTATGAAAAGTGCTGCTGAAATCTTGGACATGTTTGGTGTGCCTTATGAGGTACAATTTTTTTAATTTCGGAGGGTTTTTTTTTTCAGAATTATAAAATATATCTTCAGATATTATCTAGAATATTTTAGAGTATGATCTCTTAGGATTTATTCTTTTTTTATATTTTGATTTATTTCCTTATTTAGTTAGGAGTTTTATAATTATAGAAATATCTTATTAGAATCAGATTTATTAGAATATGATTTATATAGCTATAGCTATATATCATATATATATATATATATATATATATAGGAATAAAATATCCTATAATTATTTGTATTTATTGTCATTAGTCTATATAAAAATGGACTCTGTTGTGTAGTACATACAACAGTTTTTTAGTATTTCTTCCATCTATTCTTTTCTCTTTCAACATGGTATTAGATCGGTACCATCCTCTGTTTTGTTACTATTCTACTAGAACTCCCTAAAACAAAACCAAAAAAGTGGGACTCTAATTCGTCACATCTTCTGTTGTCTCTTATTTCCAACATTGACCTCCACTTTCTTAGGTGCAACGGGCCCGACTTTTCCTAGATGTATTAGGAAAAAATTAGAACCATTGTGCCATGGAAATGTTGGGACCATGATTATCAAACACTAGGGTCAACTTGCAGACTTGGATGAGATTACAAATTTACTCGCTTGTAAACTTGTTTTTGTGGTAGACACAGTGTAGACTTAAAGTAGACTTGATTAACATGAAAATGAGACTTGATTAACATGAAAATGACGCCATTTGAGGATCAGAGACATAGAAACTTGAAGACATTTGTCCTTTTTTAGTTATTTAATTGTTATAAATTTAAGAACTTACTTTTCATTATTGTATGAACTTTTTATTTGGTATAGTTTGAACTAGTGAATCAGCCATGACAGCGTCATGGCTGTGGCGGGTTTGTGGTCAACCGCCATGGGAAGGCAGTAGCGACTCAGGTGTTTCACAGTGGTGCATTGCGGACGAAAGCTGTGTGGAGTGAGTAGAAGAAGAGATGAAGAAGAAGCTAACAACGACTGCATCTTGAACCTAAACCTAGCAATTTGCACTGTGCCTCTCTATTTCCTCTCCCTTGGGCTTTTATAATGAGGCCCAACCCAGCAGCACAACACACTCATTTTTTATTTTTTTTTATTTTATAAAAAGGGTGTTGGGTCATAAGATGATACGACTTAACCCAACACCAGAGCTTTCATTCTGTTGCACTATGCTTCTATCCATTGCCGCCGGCAAGATGACCTTCAGTCCACCCCTACGCAAGATCTTGCTCCTCTGTGCAACACCTGTGTCACACGTAACCATAGCCTCTATAGCCACGACCTCCATATGTTGTCGTTGCTACTGTCGCTGCCTACCACCTTACACCACTGCCCGTTTTGCCATAGTGTAACCATTGCCTAATATTAAAGTAAGTTAGGCAACGGGGATTGGGAGAAAAGGAAACAATTTCGGGTTTGGTTTTTTTTTCTACTCAATAATAGTTCAGTTTATGTAAATTTGTTGCCCATATGTATCTATTGTACTTTTTATATGTATTTATTGTATTTTTTTTTCTGCAATACTTATGCCATAACCGGTTATGATATCCAATATACTTTTGTAAAGGATTTTTGAGTTTCCAATATTTTCTATCGTCCAATATCGATAACACTGGTTTGAACTTATATAGTAGCCATGTAGCACTAAACTTAGTTATTTTAGTATTGTGGAATTATTGTTTACTATTTTACTTAATTGTAGTGTTAAAATGTATAATTTGTATGTTATTTATAGATAGTATATTTAATTTTCATACAAAATAGATTCTTACAAATATACGAATTGAGTCCCCGAGTTGAGTATAAGGAGCTCCCATGGCTCTACAGAGACTATCGAGTCTCATAATCATGGTTGGGGCCATTACTCCTGGGAAAAGCTGAGACCAATGTATTTGGTAAAAGGCCAGGGTTAGTGCATCTAGGAAAAAGCTGGGACCATATCTGAATATATGTCTTATTTTTTTAACTGTTGTGTATGAAATTGTTTATTCTTAAATATAACCTCATGAGTCAAATTTCAGGTAAGAATAGTTTCAGCGCACAGGACTCCAGAATTGATGTTTTCTTATGCCTCATCTGCTCATGAACGAGGCATACAAGTCATTATTGCTGGTGCTGGTGGTGCTGCTCACTTGCCTGGTAAATCATTTGAATTTTTCTTTGTATAATTATCTTAAAGATGAGGTATCTTATTGGCATTAATTAAGCTTAAAATCTCAGGTATGGTTGCTGCTCTTACTCCCTTGCCTGTTGTTGGCGTTCCTGTGCGTGCTTCTACCTTGGATGGAATTGATTCACTCTTGTCAATTGTCCAGGTACTTTTTTCATTGCATAAATATCAATGCATACCAATTTTCCATGCTAAACAAAATTCCTTTGCTGCTTTCTTGGCTTGCCTTTCCAGTGTGAGGTAATAATATGTAATATGATTTTCTTGTTGGGGATTTTAGTTTTATTGCTAAGGATTCTTGTATTTTTATGAATGTTAATTTTAGGTTAGGCATTGTATGTGAATGAGGGATTTATTAAGATACGAAAGGCAAGA
Source organism: Macrotyloma uniflorum (assembly GCA_016859785.1). Lineage (NCBI taxonomy): Eukaryota > Viridiplantae > Streptophyta > Magnoliopsida > Fabales > Fabaceae > Macrotyloma > Macrotyloma uniflorum. The sequence goes on from BDMB01000144.1 coordinate 75,402, forward strand.
TTTTCAATCGCTATGATTATCAGATGCTCAGCCTCGCTTTCACAAACAATAATTTTCCTTTGCAACTCTTGTTCCTGTATTCAGTTCATTATTTTTTTGGGGGGTGGGGATTGTTGCGTGTGTTCTGTACACAGATTCACATTTGTTGTCACATTCTCTTATCACTTCTTTGGTTCAGCATTGGAGCTGGACTTGGTTTCCTTTTGGCCATCTACGAAGTTTACCCTTGTTTTTCCTTTGCTGTTTCTCTGTCGAGTAACCTGATATGAATTGACCAAACAAGTGGAATCATTGTCAAATACAGTATTATGTCAGATTTATCCTCTCTTCTAGTCTAGGTAGAATTCAGTGCCAGTGACCATCAATTGGTGTAGGACTTGGGAAATTGCACTAGCAGTGACCTTTTGCTATTATTAAAAGCTAATTTGTAAGATGTTTATGGTGTTTGACTTTTTTTTTTCGTTTCTTTTATTAAAAGGAGGATTTGAGCAAAAGCTCAAAAGTGGAGCTTCTATAGTAGTTAAGAAGTCAAAAAGATTGATTCAAACACTACCATAGTCTTTTCTTGCTTACACATTTGTTGGCTATGCAGATGCCGCGAGGTGTTCCAGTTGCCACTATTGCAGTTAATAATGCAACTAATGCTGGATTGCTGGCAGTGAGGATATTGGGTGTTGCCGATGATAACCTTCTGTCAAGGTTTCCCCTTCCGCCTGTCTTTCTGTATTTCTGATGTAAAATTTGTTCATTGAAGTAAAATTCATAATATTGTGCAGGATGATTCAATATCAGGAGGACCAAAAAGAAAGCGTCTTGACCAAAGGAGATAAATTACAAAAACATGGTTGGGAATCCTACTTAAACAATAGTTAATTAGGCCCATTAATTTGGTCATTCTCTTTTTTGGCTCGTTTCTCATTTTTGACCAACTACAAAATTTTGGTAGAAAATATTTCATATGGAGGGTGATATATCAATAAGTGGTTTGAGAAACGTTGGAGCTATATGTTCTGTTACCTAAATCAACAGATTTTCTATTTCGTATTGCTAACATGAGGCAAGAAAGGAAAATTATGCAATATGACTGAAAAGTCTTGTATTCACATTGATATTTACTGTTATAAAAATAAGTCTCTGCCGGTGCCTTGACAAATTAGACCAGTTAGAAAGCAAATGACGAGCCAAATTTATAACTTGTATTTTATTTCGTTGGTAGATGAAGTTGATTAAATGCATAATGGGCCACAATTATATATTTGAGAACAGATTCTGGTTCTGTTATTTTGGTCCAGATTTTGGATATATGATTCACAACTTTCAAGTTGTGTTTGGAAATATTTAAAGTGTTAATCTGATGTTTTTCAATTTAACAGGGTTTCTTTAGTGTTTCGTTACGTGTCCATTGTGGTGCGGTGTCCACCGACACTGAACAAGAGTCATTCTTGCGAAAAAAAATTTGAAAAATATGACCCATTGATGGGATCATTCGGCTATGAAATTTCAGTGCTGTTTTAGTTATTTAATAATATAATATAATATTGATATAATTATCTCTTTTATTAAAATTATTAAGTTATTTAATAAAAATATAATATAATATTGATATAATTATATTTATTGACGTTAAGTTATTTAATAAAAAATATTATATAATATTAATATAATTATATTTGTTGACGTGATATTTATAGTATATGTTTTTATGATTTATTCACGCTGGTATAGATATAAGTTAAGTATAACTAGTACGTTGTATTTTCTTTTTAAACAATTAGATTGAATAATATTGAATCGTTTTCATTGTTTTACTAAATTAATATTAAAATTAGTAATAAAAAATAATAGAATAAAAAAAGTTATTTAGCCTTATTACAAGGTGTGTAAAAAAAGTCACTTAATTATGTTTATATTCTGTGATCTTATTTTACTCTGTTTTATTCTATTATATTATATGAGCTGTCATAATGTCTAAGGTTATGATTTAAAAAAATTATTTACTGGTTTCAACTTTTGAAGCTTTATTGTGTTAAAAATATCAATTAGTGAGCGTCCTCATGATATATATATATATATATAATATTATTATAAAAACTATAATTATTTGTAGTAATCTTTGGTTAAATTAATCTTTAATCCATGATTATATTATAAATTTTAAATAAATATTTATATTTTAAAATTTTGTAATCTAGTCTTATAAAATATTTACTTGGACCTAAGCTAAGTTCCAATATATTTGACAAACGCCATAATTTCCGTTTAATTACAAGGACTTGTTTTGAAAAGTTTTAAATAGTTCAGAAATTAAGTTATTGTCTAATTATTAAGTAATTCGATGAACTATTTAAGAAATTTCCAAATAAATTTATGTATTTGATTCATTTTGTCAGAAACCTCTTCAATCACAATTAGAAATCGTTTATAAGTTCAAAGACTCAATCACAATCCTTAAGAAAAACTTAACTACAAACTTTTCCACAAACCATCAATTCATATTGTATAAGATTGGCTTGTCCAATAATCAAGCAAAACCAAGTGGTTAATATTTCACAATAAAAAACAAAAGAAATTGACCCTGACTTTTCTCGACCCAGGTCTTATATCTTTATTTTTCACAAATAATTTCTTTTTATAAGAAAATCTCACGCGGAATGATTTTCTTTTCCAAAACATTCTGTTGACTTTTTTTTTCCAAAGTATGTACTGTTACAAAATTTTCAAGAATTCTAATAAATTTGAATAGTCAGCTATTGAAATTGAGATGAGTATAGTTCATTATTTTACTAGTTTAGGTTTAATCTTGTACCATTTTTAATTAATTGACCTTTTCATAACCCTTCTGAAAGTAAACCAGAGCAGTTTCTGGGAAAAAGATTGAAACACAATAAGTACTGATTAGAATTTCTTCTATTTTGCTTATCATTGAAGGATTTTGTTAAAATTGCAACACTATGAGTGGAAAGAGAACTACCCATTTGATTCTTTAACCATTATTTTTAAGACAATGAAAAGAAAAAGCATCATTAGTGCAGTAAATAGGAATTGTACAATAGAGACAATTACTTTATCTTGTATCATGAGGACAATCCTAATAGTGTCTAGGATTGAAGGTTTAATTAGTGTATTGTAGGTACTCTGAAGTTTCTGGCATAAGATAAGATGTAGGAAACAAAATCAGAACCTAACTTTCTACATGTTTTATCTGAGCTGGTTGACATAGTCATGGTCGTAGGGTCAGTGGTGAAGACTTGAAGCGTGATAAAGTGGCATGACAAGAAACATAACCAAAAGTGTCTGCGAAAGTAGAAATGTTGAACGTGAATTACCTTAAATATGAGTCAGGAGACTCATTCAACTAGCCAACTAGGACTTGGCATTTGCAAATTGCAAGGAAATTTCGTGCCATTTGAACTTCACTTAATTATCTCCACCTTTTGATCCTTCTAATTTACTCTCCTAATCTTGAAACCGCGGGTTTTATTTTGGTCAAAGCAAACATTCAACAAATCCAAACCTAGCTACCTAGCCACTTTGTCATGTCCTTACACACACACACACACATATATAAACATATCTATAATCATCATTTTCATTCATTCATTCATAAATACCGTCTCAAATCTCCTCTTCTTTAACCCTTTTGATTGTTTGATTCTTGTTCCATCTCAGATAATAATGGGTCGCTACACGAAGTTCTTGGTGTTCACTGCAATTCTGGTATTGAGTTTACAACAGACATGGGGGTTTAGGCCATTGAAAAAGAACCAATTTTGGCAGAATAAGCTTATAATACAATCACTGCAAAGAGGCCCCGTGCAAGGTTCCCAAAGAAACCCTTGTTCCACCGTTCCTGGCCGCAACCGTGGACGCTGCACCTTTCAAACAAACGTTGCTCAACCACCACCAACCTTACCAGAAGTTGTAACTTAGTTTGGATCATCACCATCTTCTGCCGTATATTGCTATCTCGTGACACTCAAAAAATATGTCTCGTGATATCTCTACTTAGGCATCCATATTTATGATCTTCTATCATATTCATGTTATTCAATCAAAGTTCATGCGTCTATGTATATAGATTACAGAATATATATATATATATACATATGGAACTAATTTTTAGCTTTTTTTGGTTCAACTGAAATAAAACAATTTGTTTCATTCTTTGATTTGATTATTTCTCTGGGTTTCCTTCTTTGATTCTATCTTCTTGGTTTTTTTTGTGTATTTTTTTCTTTCTTTCTCTCTGGATTTTTGAACTCTTGCTGGTGATATTATATTGTCTATGCCGTGGTCTTCATTACTTCCATAGATCTTGCCGTCAAATTTGCTGGCTGCCATGCATGCATGCCATGTTTATTATAACATGCATACTTTCGCTACTTTAAAGATGCGTTGACTTGAACATAATAAACATCGACCAATGAATGACGCATGACTTGTATAAGGTAAAAAACATCAAATATTTTTTCAAAATTATGGACATATTTTGTTACTTTTTTTTAATAAAATTCAGCCATCAAATGAGTCATTATGTTCTTCAAAGTTCTAAAATATTACCAAATATCCATTCTTATATAATTAGGATAAAAGTATTCTGAGATTTCAAAAAAATTTAATATAGAAATGAGTTAAATTTTTTAAAAGAAGTTAAAAAAGAAAGTGATGTTTTGTTAGAATATTACAAGATCAATTCACAATATCAGAAAAAAAAAATGAAAATCCGTTTCAGGAAGTTATTATTATAATTTATGATTCCTATTATCATAAGTTTGATAATAGGTATTTATAGGTTCTCAAGATTTTTTATGGGTAGATTTATTTTTCATTTATTCTCAAATTAATGAGTGTAATTTATAACAAATTTTCTGTTACTTTTTTATTTAAAAATGATCAATATAAATAAAAGGGTGTAATTAATTTTCAGTTTTAGATTTAAAAAACAAAAACATCACCAGACAAGCTTACAGGTCTTATAGTTCAATTCTTGTAAACAAAATTACATGAAAACATTTCTTGGGCCCAAATTAGTTTTAGGCAGCATACATGTTAAAGATATTTTATATTATGGCTTTACTATTATTTACTATGTCTATAATTTAATCAATTTTTAAAAAAAATATCTCAAATATATTTCTTTGAATTTGTAAATTTCTAATATGTTTAACAGGATTTTAATTAAGTTGACGATGAAATAAAAACATTTAAAATAGTCAAGTCAAACTCAAAAAATTCTACAACATGTGATAGACCATGTTTGGTCTCTTCCCTTATTTGTTATTCCTTTCTCTCTCCTGTTTTAGAGATATATGAATTGAAAAACAAATATCAATGTATAGAATTTTAGAGATATATGATTATATTTTTCCATAATATTTTTTTCAGAGATGAGAATAGAGTAATATGAAAGATATTTTCTTATTCAAACTTTTATTTAATTTTAATATTTAATTTAAAATTAAATAATAAGTGTGATATATTATTATAGTAATAGTGATAATGAAATGACAACTTTTTTTATATCACATCTAACTACATAATAATAAAATACTAATTGATCACTCAACCTTCTTAGTAACAAAGCTCAATTATAGTATTTCATAGAATAATAAAAAAAATATATATATTATTAATCCTTTGAATTCAAACATTTTGGAAAAAATAGTTATATTTTAATATGTAATTAATTTTTTTTCTCATATTATAATATGAAATAAAAAAATAAGATTTTTCATCCTCCTCCCTTAATTGAATATTTTTAATATTTTCTTGTTTTTCCTTTTATAAATATGAATTTCATACATGAGGTGCAACCTTCTTAATTATTTTTCTTTTCAATATACCTTATTTAATTTTCATCAAATTGAATTCAATATTTTTAAAAGGACAAAAAGAGGAGTGAAAGTTTTGGTGTTTTTATTATTTTGGATCACTCTTGTACTTGTTGCTCCTAACAAAATAATGAAACACAGTATTATTTTGGTCAAACAGATTGCAAGAGTAAGTGGTCAGAAAAAGATGAAAAGATAAAAATTTTCTCAATAATAAGAGAAAAGTAGAAAGTTATGTGAATATGGAAGAGAGAATAGTAAAAAATATATAATAATTAATATTCATAATTATGAGTGTTTTTTTTATAATAATAATAATATTAAAAAATATATTAAAATTAATATTTTTTTTAAATTGATTAAATTATTAATAAAAAATATTAATAATATTATTAAAATAATAATAATAATAAATTAAAAATATATTAATTAAATTATTTTATTTTTTACTTATTTTGTTTTTTTTTATTTTAATATACTTTTTTTTAAAATTATTTTTATTTTCATATTTTTAATCTTTTTTAATTCATTTTTCAATCTAAATAAAACAAATTATATATATATATATATATATATATATATTAAAGAGTGAAATTTTATATATTTACTTTATATAATCAATTATATTGTGATATAATTATTATATTATTATTTTTATAATAATAAATTAATTTATAATAATAAATATTTATTCTATTTACTTTTATTTCTTTTCTTTAATTCAAATTATTTTATTTTTTATTTTATTTTTTTCATCTTTTTTTATTTTTTAATTTCTTAAATCTATTTTTTAATTCAAATAAAAGTTTACTTCAAAATCAAAGCATCACAAAAAATACATTCCAATAAAATTAATATCCATAATCTATAAAAAAATATTAAAATTTATTACAAAATATATAAAATTTATGAAAAGACAAAACAAAAATTCATAAAAAAATAAAAAAAATATATTTTAATAATCAATTTTATTTTAAAAAATATAAAATTTACGATTAAAAATAAAATATTATTTATTAATTATTATTTAAATCAAAATTAACTATTTTATCATTCCTTTCTCAAAAGATATATAGAAATTAAAATTTATAAATAACTATTCAAGTGTGTTTTTGAATTCTTGAAATGTCATTTGAGTTTGTGATTCTACATTCCCTTCTCCTACTCTTTAACCAATCTTATAAACTATCCGGTTATTAACTATAGATTAATAATAAAATCACTTAAGAATATTTAATTTTATAAAATTTATAATTAAAATATATACCACTGTTTTCAGTCATTTTTATTGTTTTTTTACCAAACTCTAGATATCTTTTATGAACTTGTAAAAAACTTTTAAGCATTAAGGTTATTTGAATCACTAAGTTTTTGTGAATTGAAAATTAAATTATTATAAATGTACATTAATGTTTTGTTGGATACAGAGAGAGAAAAATAAAACAATAAAAAAATGTAGAAAAAATTGTAAAATAAAAAAAAAATAGTTGTTTTGTTAAAAAATTAGTGGAAAAATAATATTATTTATTATTATTTAATAATATTAATATTAATTTTATATTTTAATTATTTTATGATGATTGTAACTATTATATTGTATTTATGTGATTTCTTTTGTAAGTATATGTAAAAATTTTATCTTTCTCTCGTACTCTTATTTTCTTTCTTTTCTTTTTCCTACGTTTACTCAATTAAATCAACACCAATCCTTTTTATTTTCATACATTTATTTTTTTTCTCTTTCCTTCTCTAAATCAGACAACAGTTTACCCTAGACAAGAAGTTAAAGGAGAAAAAAATAACAAAATAAACTATTTATGAGAAAATATAAAAAAGAAAATGATAAAATCATTATATTATTTTATATATATATATATATAGAAATGCAAATGCAACAACAAATAAATTTCACTTACAAACCATAAAAAAAAAAAAAAATTAAATCTAAGTATGAAATTAAAAATTTATCCTAAACAAAATTATAACTGATTAAACTATATTTTTATGTAAATCTATAGTTGAATGAAAAAGAAAATGAAAAACTCCATAAACGTTTCAAGAAAATATATAAATAAGTTAAATAAAAGATGTCAAAATGTATTAATATATATATATATATATATATATAAAAGTGAAATTTTAAAAAAATATATTATATAATTAATATGTTATGACATAATTAATATATTGTTAATATTTTATTAATATTTATATTATATTATTAATATTTTATTAGTATTTATGACTATTTAACTAATAACACTAAATAATTAATTATGTTCTAAATATTTTATTAATATGTATATTTATTTCACTATATAATAATAAATTATGACAAACGATATTAAAATAAAAAAAATATTTTATTTTGTATTTTATGTAATTCAAAAAAAAATTCTTTAATTTAATCAAAAAGAAATATTTTTACTTATTTCTATTTTTCTTAACTCTCTCATTTTCAACATTCATAACATTTAGCATTTACTTATTTGTCTGGTATATTCAGTCTAGACATAGCTGTGGAGCTAGTTCATGTAAATGTTCCATAGCCTGAGATATCTAGGGTAATTCGTAGGGATGGCAGAAAAGTACCAATTATATATATTTTTTTTCTTTTCCATCAAATCATTTATTATATTTAAAAAAAATTCTATATTTTTTTTATTTGAGAAGTTGAATAGAAAAGAAAAGTGGTGATTTTGAAAGTGATATTAATAAAGATGATGAGAAAAAAAGACAAAAGTGTGTGGGACATATGGATGAAGAATTCACATGGTGAAGGACAGAGATAACCATGGATGGTAGCAGAGTGAGATAATTGAAAAGTGGTTCAAGGGAAAGAAAGAGGTAGAGAGACTCCACACTGATGTGAGACCTTGCAAAAGCCTATGCTATCCTACGCTTTCCTTTGCTCCCATTCTAACCAACACCAAACGCCTCCTTCATGCGTTTCCTCCACACATCTCAATTTTCTCTCTTATACACAGCGCGTGAGATAACAAACACAGAGTATTCGAATTTATGCACACAACATTAATCAATTGAGACACCCTAACCACCCATCATGTTTCAAGACCTGCGAGCATCACATTTCTTGCTTTTTTTTTCCATTCCTCACCAACACTATTCATTCTTGTACTTCACTCAGAATAACAATTAAATACTATTTATTTCACCTTTCCTACTTCTCTGCTCTCATCCATTCATTACATTTGGTAAATTCACCAAAAAAAATATATATCTTTCTAAATTAGGTCAAGTTTATTTGTTTGGCACAATTCGAACTTTATGCATGTTAAAGTGTACTACTAATAAACATTATGCATAGGGTTTTGCAAAGTACTTTTTTTTGTTTTGTAGTTTTGTGTTTCCTTTTCGTATGAATATGATGTGATCCATTATTATTATGATTTGGGAATCTTAAGAAGTGGACCCTCCCTCTAGTTAAAGGGAAAAGTATAGAGAGATTGTGGTTGTTGTTGTAGTATGAGAGAAGAGAAGAGAAGAGGATGGAGCTGCCATTTAAGTGAGGTCAGTTTGACCTTTGTGTTGGTAATGAGGGCCTGTTCCAAGGACAGTTGGAAATGGACTGGACGACACTTACAATAGGGCATGTGAACCTTTGGGTCCCATCATCCCTTCCCCTTCCCCTTCCCCTTCCCTTCTCTTATCTCCACCATTCTTCTTCATCAATTAAATCATTAACTCAATACCAGACTTATATACCAAACTCATTGTTATTTGCATGAATCTTTCGTCTTCTTAAAACTTAGGTTATCTCTTCTCTTCAACTTTTGTCTGCTTCAGAGTTTTATAAACTAGATTTAATACGTGTAACGGATAGATATCGGTATATCTCGTATCGGTCTTGTTCGGTTTTATTCCATAATATATCTAAACTGACAACACTTAGATTAGTTTTATAATTTTTTATCTTGTGTATGTTATGATCCACTCAGCTATTATATTAATTCCTACTTTATTATAAATTAGAATGGAGGAATTCAAATAAAACTAATTTTCATCTCACTCTCTTTCTACATCTACAATACCTTTAAAAACAATTTTGAGTTTTGAGTTGTCCTACTTCGGTCTTACATTCTCAAAAATCTAAGTTTTGAATATTAATAAAGGATTTTATTAGATGTGAACTTATGTTAATAACTTTCAATTTTAAATTTGATTAAATAGCTATATAATAGTAAAAACTTTTCTCTATTTAAAAACATTTCATTAAATAACTTTCAACCTATATAATCTTTCAAATCATCACATGCAACTAATTTTCTCTATCTCCTCAGCTAAAATAAAAGTAAAAAATTAAGATAATTATTTTATTTAAAATTATCTTGTTTTACAAGATATTTAGCTTTAAACAGAGTAATAATTCTAATATGTTTAAGGATCTTCTAGATTTTCTTTTTTTAAAAAAAAAAAAAACAAACCCTGAATAACTTTTTTTATTAATGAATCTAGATTTTTTTTCTAAATTAGCTTATGACTCTGAAAATATATAAGAACAAGAAAAAATAAATAAAAGAAATTAACTCTTAAATTTTATATTTATAAACAAACTTAAAAATTAAACTATCCTTTAACTTAAAATATAACTATTATTTTTTTTCGTTAAATCTTTGGAGTCGTTCATTTATAATTCATAAATACATGTTATAAAAATAATAATGAAAGTAAGTGAAATTTTATTAATATTGATATATATATATATATATAAATAAATGTATTTTTAAATTAAACTGCTTTTCATGATTATTATAAAGTACATTAAATTTTATCCGTTTCACAAGTAATTTCTTATTTTTAAATTAAATTAATACAAAATATTTTAAATAATGACGACATGACAATAGAAAATATAAAGATGATAATAAAAACAAATAAAAATAACATATACTATAATGTACACCAAAACTATGATAAATATAATTAGAAGAATTAAGAAAACATTTTATTCCAAAAATCAGAAAAAAATCCTTATGAAATCAGAAATAACAAAATTTGTTTATATAAAGGAAAATATTTATTTCAAAATTGAATAAAAAAAACCATTTAGTATATTAATATAATATATTATTGTTATATTAATATATAAGATTGTTAATCGAATTTTTTTTCTTCCCAATTATCAATGTATCGTTATTCTCAGATAAAAAAAATACAAATTAATTAATGATAAAATGAGAGATGAGAAAACTGAGAAAGATAAATATTAAAAAAAAAAGTGAAATATTTGTATAGGGTAAATTATAATCTATATTTTATTTATGTGAAAGAATATAAATGAAATCTATTTTTTTTTTTTTTATATTATAAGATATATTTTTGAAGGAAAAATTGATTCATAATATAAAATATTTTATAATTCTAATTTTTTTATATACTTTATTAATTATATGATTACTTATATTGCTATTAAATAATATAAATAGAAATTAAAAATCAGAAATTAAGAATTAATTATTTTTTATTCATATTTTTTACTACTATTTTTAATGTATTTTTTATTATCATCTATTAATATTATATTTATTTATTTATTTAAATATTAGTTTATTTTATATATTGTTAATTCATCCAATAAACTCTTTATCTCTCAAATAATCAATTAATAATTTTTTTTATTTGTTATATTTTAATACTGTCACAATTTAATCATTAAAACAGAGATAAGTTTTAAAGTATTTAAAATTATTAAAAATTCATATAAAAATATTAAAAAATGTGAAATTGTTGATGATTGGTATGAAAATATTGTAGAAACCATATAAATTGATTTGAATAAAAATACGGAAAAAAAAATTACAAGCATTCAAACCTTAATTTTAATTTGTAGTTTTATTAAAAAATATTTCGTTTGTAAAGATTGTTCATTACATTTAATTAAGTTATTTAATAGTAATTAATAAGATTAAAAATGAAAAATTAATAAAAAAAGTATATAAATTAATTAAATTTTTTAAATATATTTTATAATATGAAATAAAAGTATTAATACGAGAGATTAATACAATTCACACCATAAATTATTTAACTATTATAATTTGTAGATATAGAAGATATTAGACATTATTTTGATACATTATAAATTAATCAAAACCACCTTAAATATAATTTTTAGAACAGTACATTATTTATTTACATATTTTCAAGAGAGAAAAAATAAATATAAACATTTACAACTAAATTTAAAAAAAAAAACTTTAATACCATTAACTTACAGTTGAATTCTTGAAATAATTATGAGAAAAATAACACTTAGGAAGAATTATTTTAACGTAGAAAAAGGAGATTTTGAATTATGAAAAATAAAAGGGGATTAATTAAGCGGTCAAGAGAATTAGCCATATTTTCCTTCATTCTCAATAATATTCTCTTTAAAAGAAATTTCTCTCAAGTTGTATCTATCTTCTTTGTAGAATTTTTTATCTGTTCTTTTTCTTTTTATAGATTCAAGGTCATATTTGAAAAACACTTAAAGAGAATAATTTTTTCCACAATTAGATTTTTGTTTGGGATAAGTTTTAGTGCCAAATTTTGTCCTTTTCATTAGGGTTTGAAATTATGTGCGAGGGTCTTTCTTTTTTGAGTTTTGAGTTGGTTAAGAATTTTTAGTGATGTGTTTAAACTTGTGTTAGGTGCTTGAAGATTGAGATTGTGGATCGGTGTAGTAAAGTGGAAATCCCTTTTTTTTATTTGAGCAAGGTAAGAAAAGTTAGAAATCTAGGTTATATTATGAAATCTATGATTGTATGTTTGAAATACATGTTGTTGTGTATTACTTTTACTATATTTAAATGTATTTGAAATGCTTTTACAAAACCCATATTCTTTATGATTTGTTTAGTGTAGGACTACTACGCTAAACATATTTGTTTTTAGGAAATTTTGAGTTGAAATTTGCTGATCGATTTTTTTTCTAACTATTTTGTCTTGTTTGACTTAGAATGATGAAAAATGATATGTATATATGTATGTAAATCTTGTGAAAAGTGTCTATAATATGATTTAATGACATGAGGTATGTTACTCATTCTAAGATAAGAGTTTTGATATTGGGTTATTAATATATATATAGGTAACATAATGTGTATAAATTTCGAGAATAATTATGGGGTATCTAGATTTTAATGATATTCTAAGTCATGTAAATTAAAACATCATGTGATAAAAGTCAATAAAAACTCATTAATTATTCTAAAAGGGTAATAAATGAAACTACCCTAAGGTGATATTGGTTGTGAGATGTTAAAGGATAATTTTGAATTAAAAAAGACTGATCATGAAAAATACCTTGATCCTTGAATATACTTTAGGTGTTAGCTTCTGATTTACAAAATTCATATAATTTTTTTCAAAATTATCAATCTAATTTTGTGATTGTGTTTATAGGTATAAAATTTTAGATAAATTCTTATATTTATTAATAGATTTGAAATGTTGAATTCACTGCATGTATGTTTATTATGATTGTCTTTTGTACATGAGAAGAAACAATAGAACATAGATGCTAGATAAAAATAGAAAAATAAAATATATTTTAATATTTATATAATTATATAATAAACTAATCATAAAATAAGAAAAATTTAAATTTGATATTATATTTTGATTAATGCAACCATTATAATATTATTACAATAGTAACTAAAATTTATACTTTAATGAATAATTAAAAGTTGAATTTGAATTTTAGATATTATACATAAATATTACAAATTCATGAGTGAATAAGAGTGTGAACAGTAAATAAACTTCACTCAAATAATTGTTTTATGGTGGGCATGTCAATGATGAAATAGGATGTATATAATTGAAATACTTTCTATACCTAGAACAGAGACATAGTGTATTCTGCTATTAATTGTATGTTTGGTGATATTCTTCCCTCGACACGTGCATACACATGTTCAAAATTTAAATTCTTCTTTGACTACCACCAATGTTCTATGTTCTGTCAATTGGTATATAGGGGTACTGCTATTAATTAATTAATTAATTAATTTATTTATATACAATGGTTCCAACACATTAAATTAAGAAGCACGAGGGGATTGTGGCAGGTAATTCATCGATATGGTAAAACAAAATTATTTTAAAGAAAGCATGTTGTGATGATGAAATTAAAATAATTAAGATTGCTAAATTTTACGAATAACTCTCTGTAGGTGTCTCTGATTGGTTTATTCTGTTCATATATTAGAGTAATTTTCCCAAGAAAATCTGATTAAGCATACATGCATGCAAAAGCCTCTTAATCACCGCTCAAATATTCTTTTTAACCATTCACATTACTTTATTAAACTAATCTAACTCACGATTAAAAATAATTAGAATGTATTTTGCTTTTCGAAGATATTAAATCTATTTATTTTTATTTAATATTTGAATAATAAAAAGAAAGATTATAAAATGATATTGTGCAGAGAGAGAGAGAGAGAGAGGTTAAGAACTGATGGTTAATTTGGCGGTGATTCCCAAAGAAGGAAATGGAGAGTGGGAATCTCTTACACAACTCCAACGTCATCATCAAACGTTAATTTATGCGAGACCTATAAAACCCTGTAACCCTATCACCCTATAACCTTGCTTCTCTACATTGTCATGTTTATTGTAACTTGTAATATATATATTTTTCATTCAGATAAAAAAATTAAAGATATAAAAAATAATAATTAAGATGTTAAATAAAATGTCCTTATTCACCTTACTTCTTCTCCCTGGTCACCATTGGTCACCATTGAAAGCTTTAACGATGGATATCTCAAAAGAATTTCAGCATCATTCAATAATGGTGCTTCCTAATAGCGACAAATATGCTCAAACCAAGAGTTGATTTCAGAACATCTGAAAAATTCTGACATGGTGAAATTTAACATAATTTCTTACTCATCAACACTCCTTTGAAAACATTATATTATTTATGAATGAATCACTTTTTTCTTTTCCTTTTTCAAACAAGCTCTATTTTCTTTCTTTAAAATTGTTTTCGAAAATGAGAATGTGTTTCTTTCAACAAAACTCAAACAAAAAACTTTCCACATTCTCATCATCATCCACTCGGGGGGTCTCCATCATTGACTCGGGTAACTAATAAAAGAATGTTCAATTATTTTCTTACATGTACTATTATAAACACAAGAATAAAAATACTATGTTATTCCCATTTCATGAAACAACCAATACCTCACCGCCATACCAGACATTTCTTAAGGTAATTCTCATTGTTTTGAGACATGAATTCTTACGATCTTTGTCTACAAATCTTTAACAATAAACAAGTGCAAATTATTCAAATCATCATGCATCCTCTTTTAATTTGTTCTTTTTGGTATTTTTATAGAAAAGTAAATAAACAGTGACTCAAAATAAACCTTAAAGAAGGGAAAAAAAAAGAAGAAATGAAGAAAGATATTGTGCGGTGTCTTGAGAAACTTTTGACGTATTTGAGTCTGTTTAGTTGCGAGCAGCAGCATCTTTTATTTTCTCTCTCTCTGGTCCATCACGTGAGCTAGTTTTGGGAGAGAGAAGAAGACACGCAGTTCTAGAGAGGGACCCGGTTGCAGAGAAGAAAGAGCCAAATCAACCAGGTTCCCTCAACCTCAACTCTCTCTCTCTTTCAATAAATAATAATATCTTTCTCGGTGTGGTAGCATCATTGTAATTGTAATTGTAGTTGTAATGTAATTGGAAGTGAGAGAAGGCAAAAGCGGGAACAGAGAAAAACACAGTCTTTTGTTTCTCTTTGCAGTTCCTTCCTCGCTTGCACTCTTCCTTGCAGAGGCTGTTTCCCCCCCTTCTGCTCGAGAGAAAAAGAGAGAGAGACTGATTTCTATTTCATCGTCTGTATATAAATAGTGGACATAGTTACTTAGCGTGTGAGAAATGCAGCAGCACCTGATGCAGATGCAGCCCATCATGGCAGCCTACTACCCCAACAACGTCACCACTGATCACATTCAACAGGTCCTTTCCTTTCCTTTCCTTTCACTCTTCCATTTCCATTCTTCCTCTCTTTTCCTTCTTCTCCTTTTCTTTCCACTTTCCCTTCACCTTCCTGTCTCTGCTCAGGGAACCTTTTCTTTTGTGTCTCTGCTCCTGTGGGTCTTACTGTGCCACTTTTAGTACTACCGCTTGCTTACTCTGTTTCTCATCATACCCTCTTCTCTTTATTCTTTGTCACTTTCTGCTAACTTATCTGTGAGAGATTATCTTAACGTAATCCCTGTCTTTGTCACTTCACCTTCACCACTTTGCTTGCTTCCCTCTCTTCTTATCATTTATTAAGCTTAACTATACTCACTCTTGGGCCCCTTCACTGTGACTTTTCGTTTTAATTACTTTTTCCAGACAGAAATTGTTCTTTAATTTTTACACTCTTCTGGTGGCACCCCACTTTGATACTTGGTCTCTTCTTTGCTCCGTTCATGGATTGAAGTGTTGAACATGAAGCTACTACTACCAGATTCTCTCATGTCTTGTCCTTGCAATTTTGTAGATTTGTACTTCTCTGTTTTGGTTTATCGCCTCCATGGTGAATTGTGGGGGACACTTTTTTAATGACTTTATGTTGAATAAAGGGTTTGGTTACTTCCTTAAGCGCAATTATAGTTTATTGAAGAAAGTGTTTGATAATAAAGAAAAGATGAGAGGAAGTAAATTGCAGGCCAGAAAATGCTAATATTTATCATTTCTGTTGACATACAAAAAATCATTAAGGTGATATGGTATACGATTATTTTTGTACAATACATTTTAAAAATATAGCCTTAAATTCCTTGCTTTTTTTCAACCAACCAAGATAAGCTCTCTCTGCATATTTTCTGAAATTTATTATGATTACCATGCATCAGCTTGTTTTAAAGGAAGACAGATCAATGAGGACTTTTCTTTTTGTTGTTTTGCTCAGCACCTCACATTTACTAGGCAATCTTCCCTACGTTTTTGTGATATTATCGTCTCTCAAATAACCAGTTTTTCTCTCTTTACAAGCAGTATCTGGATGAGAACAAGTCACTGATTCTGAAGATTGTTGAAAGCCAGAATTCCGGCAAGCTGAGCGAGTGTGCCGAGTAAGAATTGGTTTAAATTGCATCATCAATTGAAATGTTTCTCACATCTTAATTTCTTAGCAAGCATGCGCCCTTCTGGTTTGGTGTCATATAAATAACTCGAGGGAATACAAACTTAAGCAAGTTCTTACAGCACTCCCTTTAGTGAATTTCTATCTTAGTTTTCTGGTTACTTGTTCCATTTGCAGGCCTATAGTGTAGCTCCTCATCGGTACGCTTTGGTTATTAACATGATTAAATAGTTCGTGCTAATAATGGTTTATCGCAAGACTAATTTTCGAGAACTTCAAACCTCCTACTTTTTTATGTGATATTTTACAGGAAGTTACAGTATTTGTTGTTATAAAATACTTAACCAGTCAATCTTACATAAATCTAAGTGTTCGAAGTCTTGAATCTAAATGGAGTCTGCAATGACTATCTAACTTTTTGCAGGCTTTTTCTAAGATACGGGGTACCCCACAATACATAAAAAATTTGGACACCAACAGTCTTATACAATTATGAACTGAAGTTGCAAACATGATGACTTGATGCAAAAAAGTAGTAACTTAATGTACATATATTTTACCTCCCTCAAGGTCAATCATTCATAGAAAGGTTGTAACCCTTTTTGGCAACTGCATCATTCGTGTTTCTTTTTGTCAATGCAGTTGGGAGGCCACAGAGGATACTCTTAATATATTAACTTTTTTCTTGGGGAAGGGTGGGGGTATGAAAAAGTTTCTCAGGAAATCACAATTCTCCTTGCTTGCCTTGAGATAGAAACCAGAAACAATTATTAGATTTTGCCTTTAACATCCTAGCATGAGATTCTCGTTCCTTTCCTGCCCCTTTTGCTGTGGTCCTAAACCATCTTAATCCTCTTGCCTTTATTTCAGGAACCAATCCAGGCTGCAGAGAAATCTCATGTACCTAGCTGCAATAGCTGATTCTCAGCCCCAACCACCTCCTATGCCTGGTCAGGTACATACCTATTTTTCAGAATATTGATCAGCATAAGTAATCACTTTGAAAGCCTAAACATGAGAACATGTTGGATACATTTTATGTGCAAAATATTGCAACATCCAATATCATATTTAACTTTTAGTTACCTTCATATTCTTTTGGATATCACTGCAGTATCCTCCGGGTGGAATTATGCAGCAGGGAGCACACTACATGCAGGCTCAACAAGCTCAGCAGATGTCACAACAACAGCTAATGGCTTCACGCTCCTCCCTCTTGTACGCCCAACAACCTTTCTCACCCCTTCAACAGCAGCAAGGCTTGCACAGCCAACTTGGCATGAGCTCCAGTGGAAGTCAAGGCTTTCACATGTTGCAAAGTGAAGCCACTACTGTAGGGGGCAATGCAGCCATAGGTACTGGAGGGTTCCCTGATTTTGTACGCATTGGTAGCAGTGGCAAGCAAGATATTGGAAGCTCTGGTGAAGGCAGAGGAGGAAGCTCTAGTGGCCACTCTGGTGATGGTGGTGAAACCCTTTACCTGAAATCTGCTGCTGATGGAAACTAAACTAGCCAGGGAGAATGGTGAAGTTTCCTTGGCCTTTAGTGGTGGTTTATTTAGTTAGGAGAATTAGGCAGTGGACATTAAGTAGGGGGGAAGAAGAAAAGGAAAAACTTGCTGCACTAGCTGCTTAGATATATCTTGTTTGTTTATCTTGTGCTAAAAGGCAAACAATCTTTTCACTGCCTTAACGTTTCTGCAGTAGTACTAGTAGTAACATGATGCATGCTTTATTTTCTTGTGTAAAGTTTTAGTCATAAATGTCAAGGTCACAACATGGCCACTTGTTATCGAGAGGGTTATTTGGTGAACCATGACAGATGTAATTTTGACGAGTTTATGGAGTTTGATGCATCAAAGTTCTATCACAACCAAAATCCATCAGGTCTAAACATTGATTTTGCAACATGCTGGTGTGATTCATGGTTGGTTACAGGCAGCAAGTATTTTTTTTTTCCAATAATTTAATAAAAGTTAAAAAAATAAAAACCAAAAGAAAGTATTTAAAAACGAGTAATTATTTTAAAAATTAAGTTAGACTGAGTTATGTACTACTATAGCTTTAACACAAGCTTTTACAAAAAAAGTTTTAACACCTATATTAATATTAACTTAAGATAGGTGTTAAAACATTTCAAAAGCAATGGTTTTATAATTTTTTCTTATGAAATCTTATTTTATTTTAAGTAAGTCTATTTCTTTAAGATTTTCTTAAAAGTTAAGTAGTTTTGGTTTTTATCATTTTTATTTATATTTTAATTTTTCATAGTTTAAAAACCAATTATATAATTAAATATTTTTTTTATGCTTAAAACTTATAATTAAATATTTTCTTAGTAATGAACTGAACAATTCTGATCACGTCTATTTCAAACAATCCATCTTTTTCAACTTTGTTTCTCATGGAAAAAACAAATAAATTTAAGTTAACAACTACTAAAATGTTGTTAAATAGCACAGTTTTATAAAGTTTGAAATCAAATGCCAATTAATCTTATTTCATTATAAATTAAATAGGAAATGGAAATTGTTATTTAATTCTTAATGTACTTATTATTATTTATTATTATAATTTGGTAAATTATGGAGTCTTAATTTCCCATTTTTTTTTATCTCATGCACATTCGGTTAATACACCTTTTAAATCTGAATGTTAGTTAACTTGTTGTATAAGGGTAGGGTATAGGATAGGATCGAAATTATAATTTAATATTTGAATCGATAGATAATGGAATAAATAAAATTATACCAATATATAAATATATATATTTGATTTATTTTCCTTAAAAAAGTTACATATGAAATTTATTAATGTATAAAGTTGAATATTATTGTGAAGATTATGGTGGGTAGTGAGAAGTGCCACTTGTAGTGTTTGATTGTAGCTATAAACATTTGAAAGAGAGGTAAGGGAAGGGTTAAAAAGCAAAGAAGAGCGAGAGACACATAGTTGATTAGGAACCACGAGTTGGCGCGAAAGCAAGGGGTTGAAGAAGAAGGTGCCGAAGTTGAAGGGCGTGGCGAAGAATGTCTTCTCATGGATCCACACCTACACACTCACCCTCACCTACATTCACTTCCACTTCTCTCTCCGTTCATTTTTCCTTCCCTCTCACTTTCACCTTCACCTTTTCCCACTTTCTTAACACATTTCATTCGAATCACACCACCAGATCCCTAACTTTTATTCTTCTCTTTATGAACCTTCTACTCCTCCACACCACCTTCCAATCTACACCGCGATAATGGTATGCTTATGATTCAAACAATGCTCTCGCCATTTTCAATTTTCATTATTTTTTTTTTATTTTTTTCAGATAATGCGTTTTTCTTTCTATTTAATTAGTCGCATGGACAATCAATACAAGCCTTCGAGGGCTCTCCTATTTTATATTGAAAAAATAAAACTTACGTACGTTATGTGCGTTGGAATTGAAAATACTTACGTGAATTATGAATGGAACTATATAAACTAGATGCTTGAGAAGGTGTATGGATCATGAAACTTTGAAGTCAAGTGATTTCATGCAATTCACACCTGTTTTATATCGTGTTCCTCCTCCATGATCAATGCACATTGGGATTTTGGATGAGTTATGGGAAAAAGGATTGGAGTTCACTGGTAAAATCCGTAGGAAAAAACTTATATACAGTTTCTTAGGTGTTTTTAGTGTTGTTTTCTAACAAGAATTGAAGTTTCATCTTAGGAATCTATGCTGACGTTTAATGTTAGTATATGGATTATTAAGGTGGAATTCCAATTCTAATTAGAGAATAACATTAAAAGCACCTGAGGAACTGCATTTTAAGTTTTGTTTAAATCTAAAAGCTAATGATTTATTTGGGAGATGTTGCATTCAGATGGAGTTGGGCAACTTAGGCAGCGTTGGCAGAGATGTGATGCCAACAGTGGATAAATTCTGAAGCATAAAGTGTCAATCATAAAATGCATGCTGACAAATCACACTTGGTTTGTTCTGTGTGAAGTGGATGGATTCGACATGTTAACCAGATGTGTTAGAGAAAAGGGATATTTTTCACCCTTTTATTTTTCTTTTTTGCAATGGGTAGAAGAAATATTGATTTAGTTGGCATATCAGGTTTCAAAATAATATTGAGCTCAAGATCCTGAGTCGTGGGTTGTGACTCGTGATTGTTTATGCTAAAACATGAACTTCCACTTTTCAAAAGCATTGTTAGACGTAGAGTTGTAGATTCTGATTTCTTGTGGTATTGTATGCAAATTTTTCAAGATTAAAAAATACAAAATATCTCTCACTCTATACATAGAAACGGATGTATTAGGGATATCTTGTCATGCAGCAGCTAACTTTGGGATTAAATTGACTGACTTTACTACAATGTGGTATCCATTCGGCTACTATTCGTGAAAATTTTGGTAAAACCTTCTGATTTATTTTATTTGGCTGTTTGTATTACAGATCCCGTGTAACTATAAGAAAGAAACTTGCGTCAATGGTAGACATATTTTAGTTTAGTTTGGAATTTATAGATCTTTCTAGACACACGTCATGGGACAAATGCATGTACAATTCTTGTTATTTTTTCTTGCAGAAAAGATAATATAATAAGACATATTTAGAACCTTAATGAGTTCTTACTTAGATATTGTAATAAAAAATGATTCCATATCTCCATCTGCAGGGGACTCCTGTGAATATAATTGTGGGTTCTCATGTCTGGATTGAAGACCCAGAGGTATCTTGGATTGATGGACAGGTATTAAAAATCAATGGAAAGGATGCTGAAATTGAAACTACCAATGGAAAAAAGGTTTGTAGACTTTCAGAGCACATGTACTTGGTTCCGTATTTTATAGTTTTAGATTTTTTGCCTTTTTATATTCAATCTATTTTGAGAAGAAGATTGATAGGTTTATTGCCAATTTTTGTCATTGGTAGGTGGTGCCCTGTCTTGATATACATAGCAACTGCTTAATTTTTGAGAAGATTTTTTTTTTTGTCTACGTATTAATTTTCTAAAACAAAATTAATTTGTCCCCCCCTTTAATTAAGTAATTTTCACATGAGCTCCCCATAATATTTATTCTAGCTTTGTCCCTGGCCTCCGTTGTGAGCATCCTAGATATACATAACAACTGCTTACATGATTATCAACTTAAAAAAGAAAAACCACTGCTAGTCAGCTGTATCTTAGCTTCAAGTATATCTCAAAATGAGTAAAAATATAAGAAACAAGCCTTCTTTCTTGCTTTGTTGAACTTCCCAGCATGGGATTCAAGTCATCATTGTGATCCATCGAAAGTTGTGTTAATTAATGTTTATCTTGTTGAAAATCCACTGTCAAAGTCATTGTAATCTTGAACATATTTATCTCCGTCAGTGTCTTTATTGTATTCCTGTTTTACTTTTACTGATTGAAAATAACTATTATTTGTTTACTTCTAAAAGCATTTTACTTCATTCCTTAATGAAACGCTCGTTCTTCCTCATGCTTCTATTGCTAACTGGATAATGTAAATTTTACGGTAACTTATTAGGCCAAAGATTACATCTGAATTATTACTTGTACGTCTATTTTGGCTATTTCAAGGTTAATGCAAATTTATCAAAAATATATCCTAAGGATATGGAAGCTCCTCCTGGTGGAGTGGACGATATGACTAAACTATCCTATTTGCATGAGCCTGGAGTCCTGCAGAACTTAAAGGCTAGATATGAATTGAATGAAATATACGTAAGGATTTCTTCCCTTTAATTTGATGAGTTTCAGTAAGGTTTATAAGTGAAAAAGTTGCTACCTATTGTTTTGGCAGACTTATACTGGAAATATTCTGATTGCAATAAATCCATTCCAAAGACTACCTCATATTTATGGTGCGCACATGATGACACAATACAAGGGAGCACCATTTGGAGAATTAAGCCCTCATGTATTTGCAGTTGCTGATGTTGCATATAGGTATTCTTAAATTTTTTCTAAAGATCCAAGTTTCATTTCTATAATTGAAGCAAATATTAAATTGATGCTTTGGGTAATAACAGGGCGATGATTAATGAAGGAAAAAGCAATTCAATTCTAGTCAGTGGGGAAAGTGGAGCTGGTAAAACTGAAACTACAAAAATGCTTATGCAGTACCTTGCTTTCTTAGGTGGTAGGGCTGGCACCGAAGGACGAACAGTTGAACAACAAGTTCTTGAAGTATGATTCACTTAATAACACACTCATTTTCTAATTCTAACAGAATTCCCATTCTCATGCTCCCTCCTCCCTCTCCCGAATAGTTTTCTTTTTTCTTGTCTACTAATATGAACTCATTCAAGACTTCTGTATTGACTGATTTGAGTGCAGTCAAATCCAGTTCTGGAAGCATTTGGAAATGCTAAAACTGTTAGGAATAACAATTCTAGGTGAGTCTCTCTATAATGTGGTAAATAAAGAATTTTGTGCGTTTTATTCTCCATGATTTTTGGTATATAAATTAATTTTGTATCAGTCATTCTGACATGTGAACCATGAAAGATTCCTTGTGCTTCATTCTTACTGCTTGTCTGAAATTATAGATTAACTCTGCCTCCATTTTTATCTCATTTCATTACCTTTAATATCACGTCATACTGCCAAAAGTCATTATGATGTTAAAGAGGGAAGTTAGAATGATGCCTTTCTTAATCAAATTTTTGTTCCAGAAAAGGATTTTGTGCGTTTTATTCTCCATGATTTTTGGTATATAAATAAATTTTGTATCAGTCATTCTGACATGTGAACCATGAAAGATTCCTTGTGCTTCATTCTTACTGCTTGTCTGAAATTATAGATTAACTCTGCCTCCATTTTTATCTCATTTCATTACCTTTAATATCACGTCATACTGCCAAAAGTCATTATGATGTTAAAGAGGGAAGTTAGAATGATGCCTTTCTTAATCAAATTTTTGTTCCAGAAAAGGATTTTTTTTTTTGCTAATATAAACTGCTAGATGATACTGATTGTGCAAGCTATTACCAAAGAGTTGGTTTCAAATTCTCCTAGTGTTAATGGTGCAGTCGTTTTGGTAAATTTGTTGAGATCCAATTTGATAAAAGTGGAAGAATATCAGGAGCAGCCATCCGAACATATCTTCTAGAGAGATCTCGGGTTTGCCAAATTAATGATCCTGAAAGGAATTACCATTGCTTTTACCTTCTTTGTGCTGCACCACAGGAGGTGGCTTTCTATCTATCATCTACTTATTGCTGATTCTTTTAATTATGTAAAGTCATTGAAAAATTCTGTCAACAGGAAATTGAGAAATACAAATTAGGACATCCTAAATCATTTCACTACCTTAACCAGTCAAAATGCTATGAACTGGCTGAAATAAGTGATGCTCGGGAATATCTTGCCACCCGAAGAGCTATGGATATTGTCGGAATAAGTCAAAAAGATCAGGTATTTCTTTAAGAATTACCAATGTAGCTTCATTCGTGCTAGCATATAGAATTATTGTTTTCTACCTCTCTGCTTTTTCCTGTTGTCTTTTTCTCAGGAAGCCATTTTCAGAGTTGTTGCTTCCATTCTTCATATTGGTAATATTGAATTTTCCAAAGGAAAGGATGTTGACTCATCGGTTCCAAAAGATGACAAAGCCAAATTCCACCTGAAAACAACTGCTGAGCTTCTCATGTATGGACACTGTTTTATCATTACTTGTACTTGTATGGTTTATAGTTTCTTTAAGATGATTGTCAATATTGGATCAGGTGTGATTGTGATGCCTTGGAAGACGCACTATGTAAGCGAGTCATGATCACCCCTGAAGAAGTTATAAAAAGGAGCCTTGACCCCCAAAGTGCTGCAGTGAGTAGAGATGGATTGGCAAAAACAATTTATTCTCGGCTATTTGACTGGTAAGATTCTGAAAATGGAAATACATTCATTTTTAAGATCTTTGTAGAGTCAAATTAGTGACACATATTGAATATCAGGATACAGGGTTCTGGTTTTGATTCCTGGGTTGTTTATATTTTTGCTAACAGGCTGGTGGACAAGATTAATAATTCAATTGGACAAGACCCCAAATCTAAATCTTTGATTGGGGTCCTTGATATCTATGGTTTTGAAAGCTTTAAATCTAACAGGTAATATATAGTTTTGAAGAAGAAACATATCTATCCATAAGTATGACCACTAGAGTGCATTACTGAAGATATTGGAAGCAACTACCTCTACTT
This sequence comes from Macrotyloma uniflorum, assembly GCA_016859785.1. Taxonomy (NCBI): domain Eukaryota; kingdom Viridiplantae; phylum Streptophyta; class Magnoliopsida; order Fabales; family Fabaceae; genus Macrotyloma; species Macrotyloma uniflorum. The sequence goes on from BDMB01000144.1 coordinate 100,527, forward strand.
GTTCTCAAGTTTCAATCATTGTAACTTATTTTCAGTTTATCATGCTCTGCAGTTTCGAGCAATTTTGCATTAATTTCACGAATGAGAAGTTGCAGCAACATTTCAATCAGGCAAAGTCTAAGAACAAATTATGCACTTCAAGTTTGTTTGCTATTTCCATATCTAATATAATGGTGATGATGAATTTCAGCATGTGTTTAAAATGGAACAAGAAGAATATACGAAGGAGCAGATCAATTGGAGCTACATTGAATTTGTTGACAACCAAGATGTTTTGGACCTTATTGAGAAGGTTTTCTTTTTCCCATTTTTCTTCAAGGCATAGAGTATAATTAACCCATTTTTAGTTGGAAGCCTTCTATTTAATTGTTCATAACATAATGAAACTGAAAGGTAGTGTGCGTTTGATACGCTTAATGATGATATTTACAATGCGGACCTTTCTGATTAATAATGAATACACGATTGATCCAAGTTGGAAAAGGTCAACAAAATTACAGAAACAATCACATACATGTAGAATGTAAGAGAAGCAGGGGAATAGGAACGTGTGATGAAAATAAAAATGGTTTACGAGTATCTTTCTTACTTCTTTGGAACTGAACTGCGAGGCCTTTATTGTGTATTATTGGATTATATTACACAATATTATTTTGATTCATATAAATTTACAATTAGGGAATTTCCATTTCTGAGTAGTCTTTCACCAAGTTATTATTTTGGGCCCATTTTGCAGCCTAATTCAACCCCTAGTTAGGCTTTTCCTGCCTTTCGTTCTTGTTCTATTTTTTTACATTGATTTTGCTTTTGCAGAAACCTGGAGGAATCATTGCTCTCCTCGATGAAGCTTGGTAAAATATTGTTATATTTTGTCATGAACTACTTCCTTTTCATAGCTTGCTTGATTATTTTAATTTCTAACCTTTAGTATGTAAGATCCAGTTTTTATCTGGTTTCTTCAAATAACATAATCTGTTTCCATCATTCTTGCCTTTACCTTTTGCCTTTGTCTTTCAGCATGTTTCCTAAATCAACTCATGAAACATTTGCAAACAAGCTTTATCAAACATTTAAGAATCACAAGCGCTTTATTAAGCCAAAACTGTCTCGTACAGATTTCACAATTGCTCATTATGCTGGGGAGGTATGACTAATCTCATAGTATTGGCTGCTGCCAGAATGAGACATCTTTACTTATTCAAATTTACCCTCATAAATTTGCAGGTAATGTACCAGTCTGATCAATTCTTGGATAAAAACAAGGATTATGTGGTTCCAGAACATCAAGATTTGTTGAGTGCTTCCAAATGTTCTTTTGTATCTGGCCTTTTCCCGCCACTCCCAGAAGAGACGTCAAAATCTTCCAAATTTTCTTCAATTGGTTCTCGTTTTAAGGTATTATTCCTTTCCAAATCTTCATTTGTAAACTTTAGGACTTTGCCTCAAAATTCAAATAATGAATGTGAACAAGCTCACCTCACTACCCACAAAAATTGAACTGCATTCTTATTGTCAAGAAGCTAACAAAAATTCTGAATGGTGCAGCTACAATTACAAAGCCTAATGGAGACATTAAATTCTACAGAACCCCATTACATTAGATGTGTGAAGCCAAACAACCTCCTCAAGCCTGCAATTTTTGAGAATGTCAATATTATGCAACAACTTCGCTGTGGTGTGAGTATGCTTTTATGTTTTTCCTTTATTTTATTCTTTAGAAGATGGTTTATACTAAATTATATCCATAACTCCTTAAATTCTTTACCCCTTCTTCTGCCGTTCCTAACTCTTGCCCCTATAGGGTGTTTTGGAGGCAATCAGAATCAGTTGTGCTGGATACCCTACTCGCCGTGCTTTCTTTGAATTTATAAACAGATTTGGCCTTCTTGCCCCAGAGGCCATGGAGGCAAAGTAAGCATTCTTTTAGTTTATCTTCTATGCCTGGGAAGAAAAGTTTGGATTTGAATGTTAAAATATTTTGTACAAAACTTGGGCACGGTGCTAATGTCAAGTTTTTCACCTGTGGGTAGCTGTGATGAAAAGAGTGGTTGCCAAAAGATTCTGGAAAAGATGGGGCTTAAAGGATATCAGGTAATTTGACATATTGCACCAGAATAATTATTCTTCTTGTTCTTGTCCAGTTGTTCATACCTCTGCTGTAAATCTCGTAAGGCACTGGGAACAACTGTAACCCATGCACATTTCAGCATTAACATGTAACAGCTCTTTCAGAGTAAACTATCTAATATCAGATGGGGGCTTGTGTGGTCTTATAACTTGCATATATGTATAATATTTATGCCCTGCTCATATGTTCTCCGGTTGACTTCAAATGTTGTAGATTGGAAAAACAAAGGTATTCCTGAGAGCAGGTCAGATGGCTGAACTAGATGCTCAGAGAGGTCTAGTACTTAGTAATGCAGCAAAAGTTATCCAACGGCGTGTGCGAACCCATCAAGCTCGCAGACATTATCTTGCATTGCGAAAGAAGACCATATACTTGCAGTCTCGGTGGAGAGGTAACATCTTTCAATAGTGAAATAACCTGATTAATATGTTAGGATAAATGCAGTCATTTTCATAGTATGACTTCCGTAACTAGAATATGTATCTTAGATCTGTAGGAGACCTTATTACTTAATGTTATCCTTAAGATATGTGATATATTATCTATAGGAAGACTTGCTTGCAAACACTATGAGCACTTGAGAAGGGAAGCTGCCGCTGTGAAAATTCAAAAGAACATACGCAGATATGAAGCTAGGAAAGCCTATAAAGAACTTCATGTGGCAGTACTTACACTACAAAGAGCTATAAGGGCCACTGCTGCTCGCAAGCAATTCAGATTTAGGAAGCAGACTAAAGCTTCCATCATCATTCAGGTTTTGGCCAAGTACTAGGATCATCCTCTTGGGCAATCAGTATTCAATATTTTAAATTCTCTCTCAAAAAATTGTAGGCTCGATGGCGGTGTCACAAAGCTGCCTTATATTATAAGAGGCTCAAGAAAGGTACAATAGTTACACAATGCAAATGGAGGGGGCGTGTAGCTCGGAGAGAACTTAGGAAACTGAAAATGGTATGTTTTTATGTTCACCATGATTCGTATAGATTAAGTAGATCCTTCAAAAATAGATGATTAAGGACGGAACATATTCATCCTACATAACTTATGACACAAAAGGAAAAAGATATTATCTGTCATCCAATCAATTTGTTTATTTGTAAAGTTGAGTTTCAAATTATGACAGTAAATACAAACAATATATATATTTTTTGCTTCATCATCATCATCCTCGCCATCTTTATGAAGGGAAAAACAACATAGGAACATAAAATTTATCTTTTGATCTACAAAGATTGAAATTGGCTTAACTTTTCACTTGTGATTATAGAAGACATAAAATTGTTCTCTTATTATTTTGATTTCATAAACCACTATGATATTTTTATTTTGAAAGAAGTGAAGCAGATACAAAATAACCTTATCACATCCACAATGACTCTGAACTGAGTCATGTGATATTTCTGTTTCTTTCCTTTTTGTTGATATGAAGGATCGAATCTAGAACTAACCCCACCTTGATCCAATTGATTAAGCTGCTTGCACTTGACTAATTCGTAATATAAGTAGCATGAACCTCACTTTTTCAATAGTTTTCTTGGTTTCATTATATCTTTTTTTTTTCTTCTATCTAGGTTGACATTTGTTTCCATTTGCTTTAGGCTGCAAAAGAAACTGGTGCCCTACAAGAAGCAAAGGATAAACTTGAAAAGCGAGTGGAGGAACTTACTTGGCGTCTCCAACTAGAAAAAGGTTTAAGGGTAAGATACATGTTCTGTGGATAGATATAATTTGAAAGGATTTTGTTGCTGTAATCTCTTGCATAAATAAGAAATAAAAAGAAGGTTAACGGGGCAAAATTTACAACTTACTAAGCATCTTCACAACTGGTAAGGCATAAAGTAAGCCATGTGAATCATGTGCAGACCAATCTGGAAGAATCCAAAGGTCAGGAGATAGCAAAACTGCAGAATTCATTGCAGGAGATTCAGAGCAAATTTGATGAAACTAATGCTCTGCTCATCAAAGAGCGAGAGACTGTAAAGAAGGTTGTTGAAGAAGCTCCTCCTGTCATTCAAGAAACACAAGTTATTGTTGAAGATACACAGAAGATTGAGATGCTGACTGCAGAAATTGAGAGCCTAAAGGTAAGAAAGTGCAGTCATATGGGATCAAATCCCCTATTAGGTGAACCTTTTTTTTGGAGCATAACTTTCTATACAAATTACTTTGTGTTAAATTGGCAGCTTTTACTTATAACAATATTTCTTTCAGGGATATATGACTCACATTCTTAGAATGGTACATTAATTTTGTAGCCTCTTTTTCTTTATTGGTTAGTTGGTAAAGGAAAAAAAGGACAACAGATCTGGAATTTTATAAATATGATTGAGGACCATAAAGAATTTCAATGTGAGGATGTTACTTAAATATTTTTCTTTTTGTTTTGGACAACACATCTAAATATGTAACCTAGCCTGTAAATAGAATTATGGCTTGTTTTGCATATATTTTGATGTGCATAAGTTGATTTTAACTATGGGAGAAGTTTGGTTCACTTTATCTTCTTATTTTCTTCTCTTAAATGTACTTGTTGAAAATTTAATCTAAATTAGGCCTAAATATGCATCACCTCATCAAAAGATGTTTTCAGAACTTGGTGAGACCTTTAAAGTAGAATTCAGAGCACTTTTATGAGATGCTAAATCTTTGTGTCAGGAAATCACAAGAACCATATCAAAAGATTAGGAAAATGTGTTTGGGAAAAATTGAACTGCCCTCTTGGTGCCATTCTTATTAAATAATCATTCAGCATCTTTACAAGATAGACATTCTAGGAGATCATGCAGATATTTAGTGCAGATTTATTAGAAAGGAAATATATTCCTAAAATTATGTCTAGACAGAATAATGCAGTTGAAAATAATAATTATGACAGCCCAGCCTAAAATCCTGGATTGTCACATTAATTTCATTAACATACCCCCTCTCAAATTGAGGCTGTTGCCAAGCCAACAACAATTTGGCAATAAAAAACCTGTGCTTCTATCTTCATAGCCTTGTAAAAATATCAGCTACTTGAAGTGTTGTAGATATTTGAGTAAGAGATATAACAAGACTGGCCAAGGCTTCTCTGATATGATGCCAATGCACCTGTGTTATGTGTTATCATGGAACACATCTAGTAGCCTGGATTATTACTTTATTTTATTAACACTCTGAAGATCCTTAATATAAAGGGATACGATAAATCAAGTTTCTCTCTGGTTGATTTAAGGAACAGTAAGATAAATTCTTATTCTCTTCAAATTGACAATATTAGCAAATAAAGTTATTCATTATTGAAGAAAAATATAGTTAATGCTAGTTGACATCGAGTGATGTTCTTCCCTCTCAAAATGTCGTTTCAAATGCACAATGCACAAGTACACTTTACGTTGTACTAAAACTTACGTTAATTATGAATTATTGTAATGAGGGTGGCAAGGAGCTTCCATACCATGTCTAAATGTCTAGAAAGAACAAATCATTTAAAAAATTAAGAGTTTAGGTGGAGGCACTTGGCAATAGGTTATATCTCTACACTGATAACTTGTATTGTGATGATACATTTAATTTGATAGACTAATAAGAATGCAAAATGATTTAACTGAAATGTTTATGTTTCTGAATATGTCTTTGGATAAGTTTATTAAAATCTGATGATGGAGCATAATATTTATCTTAAGCTTATGGTGATATGCCAATGTTTGTATAGCAGCATATCGTGGTTATCTATCTTAAGTGATTTGTTTTGGCTTTATCTTCACACAGACTTCACTTGAGTCAGAGAAACAAAAAGCTGATGACTTTGAAAGAAAATACAATGAAGCCCAAGTTTGTAGTGAAGAAAGAGGTAAAAAACTAGAAGACACAGAGAAGAAGGGTCGTCAGCTTCAAGAATCATTGACTAGGTAATATAAGTAATGACCTACCTGATGTGATTTTTTTCCAGAAATAATCAATGATTTCTTGCAAAGGAGAGCCTTGACTCAGTGATAAGGTTGTTAACTGTGACCAAGAGGTCACTAGTACAAATCTTGGATACATTCTCTCTGCTTATGGGGGTAAGGCTGTGTACATTTACTATCCCTGACCAAGTAGGTGGTGGGAGTTTGTGCACTGGGTCACCCTTTAATCATTGATGATCTAACTTAAAAGTATTGGATGACTTGTCTAAACTTGTGTGCCAAATTCCTTGCTGTAGAGACCTTCTTTCTCATGAAATTTTCCATACTATCATTGGCTAGCTGTTCAAAAACATATCTTTCTTTATCTTCTCTTGACATCTCAGAATAATTTATAGCTAATTTCAAAATTCCATATCATGCCTAATCTTGTTTCACTTAGATGATTAACTGAAATCTCATAATTCTATGATTAGGCTAGAAGAGAAGATTACTAATTTAGAATCAGAGAATCAGGTATTACGTCAACAAGCTGTGTCCATGGCACCTAATAAGTTCCTTTCAGGACGATCAAGATCAATCATCCAGGTAATCCCCCAACAATGAATATTATATCCATGGAAACAATATAAAGCTTGACATTGGTATAAAGGAGTTTCTTGTCTGTCTATAGAGAACTGAAAGTGGACATATTATACCGGAAGCAAAGACACCTGTGGTAAATAAATTTATTTTAAAATATTTGTTATTGGTTTTGGTTATATCTATATGGAATTGACTTTTTTGGTCAACTAATAGTCTAATCAGGAAATGCATAGTGCATCAATGCACCGGAGGGAACCCTCTGATGGATTGGATGATAAACCACAAAAGTCACTAAATGAGAAACAACAGGAGAATCAAGAGTTACTCATTAGATGTATTGCACAACATCTAGGCTTTGCTGGGAACAGACCAATTGCTGCCTGTATCATATACAAATGCCTCTTGCACTGGCGATCATTTGAAGTTGAGCGTACTAGCGTTTTTGATCGTATCATCCAAACTATTGGCCATGCAATTGAGGTGTGAAAAATGCAAATTCCACATGCTACTGCTCTCTTTTTCTTATTCCTCTTTCTTAGTGTAACACTTTCAAGTTGCTCATATATTCCATTTGAATTTCAGACCCAGGATAACAATGATGTCTTGGCTTATTGGTTGTCCAATGCCTCTACACTTCTCTTGTTACTCCAGCGCACGCTCAAGGCTAGTGGTGCTGCTGGAATGGCTCCACAACGCCGTCGGTCTTCATCAGCAACCTTGTTTGGGAGAATGACTCAAGTACGCATAGCTTCTGATTTTAACAAATTATTTCCCAATGAAAGTCTTTTATTCTTCAGATAAGCATAGTCCCCTTTTTTCCAGAGTTTCCGCGGAACTCCATCTGGAGTAAATCTTTCCCTAGTCAATGGTAGCGCAAGCAGAGGAGTAGATACATTAAGACAAGTTGAAGCCAAGTACCCTGCTCTTCTTTTCAAACAGCAGCTTACAGCATATGTGGAAAAGATATATGGAATGATTCGTGATAATTTGAAGAAAGAAATTTCGCCCTTGCTCGGATTATGCATCCAGGTATGACAATTTATTCATTAATCTGTAGATTCTACTAACTGGTCTATAACGCAGGCTTTAAAATGATCAATTTATTTTCTTTCCCATTGGTACATTTCACATTTTCTTGGAATATCATTAATTTAAACATCACTGTTGGTATGTGACGAGATAGGCACCAAGAACATCCAGAGCAAGCCTTGTTAAGGGATCGTCACGTTCTGTTGGAAACACTGAAGCCCAGCGCGCTTTGATTGCTCACTGGCAGGGGATAGTGAAGAGCCTAGGAAACTTTCTAAATACTTTGAAAGCTAATCATGTTAGTATAATCTCTTTTGGCTTCATTCTTTCTATGCTTTTACCTCTTTTACCTCCTTATAGCAATATCTTCCATAACACTTCTGGCTCTTTACATATATTTTTCTCTCACTCCCATTAAATATAGTGTAATAAAATCATGTATACTCCTATTGAAATTTAATAAAGTTACATGACCTCCCTTATTGTTTCTCAAGTTACACATATTTTCTTTCTTTTTATTTTAAATAAAGGGGGATTTATATTAATAATTAAATATGGGAGGTTCGTATAAATTTTATAACAAAAAGGTTGGTCTTCATAATTTGGTCTCAGAGTCGTCTGCATATTATATTCTTCTAACATTATTTTATTTGCCTTTCTATGGCAGTTGTTATATTTTCATTTATTTATTTAGTGTTGTAATTTCTCCCACTTCGGTTTAATTTTGACAGGTTCCTCCCTTTTTAGTTCGTAAGGTGTTCACGCAAATCTTTTCTTTCATCAATGTACAATTATTCAACAGGTTGGTTTGTTCAGCACTTCTAATATCCCATTTTAAGGGATGTCTTCTGTACTGTAAATCGGAATTCTCATTTTAATCATCTCATTTTTTTTTACAGTTTACTTTTACGACGGGAGTGCTGCTCATTTAGTAATGGAGAATATGTCAAAGCTGGTTTGGCTGAATTGGAGCATTGGTGTTATAAGGCAACAGATGAGGTGCATTAGCTTTGCACTGCTGTTGTTCTCTTCAGTTCTTTTCACAGGCACATGTACTAACATTCCCTCATCCAAAAAAATAAAAATCTCAGTATGCAGGTTCTGCCTGGGATGAGCTCAAGCATATTAGACAAGCTATTGGATTTCTGGTATCGATCTACTTTTGGCTACGTAGCATCTGGCACATTATTTTTTTGTCCAAATATCAGAGTTAGGAAAAATATGATGAACTGATTTTTCCTTTGTTTTAGGTCATACATCAGAAACCAAAGAAAACATTGGATGAAATAAGCCATGACCTGTGCCCAGTAAGTAGAAAAAATATTTTTCATTGAAAGTTCACTTTATGGCATAGTTACCATCATCAGTCCCTGTGTACAGGTCCTTAGTATACAGCAGCTGTATCGGATAAGCACCATGTACTGGGATGACAAATATGGAACGCATAGTGTGTCCTCTGATGTAAGTTTTTACAGAAAAGTTTCACTTAAAGTCTGTTTAAAACCATCCATGTTAGAAAGCAGTCCGATAATTTCAAATACAAGATGTACAGAAAAACCATGCTGAGCTTTGCAGTATTAATGTTTTCATCTAGGTCATATCCAACATGAGAGTATTGATGACTGAAGATTCAAATAATGCAGTTAGTAATTCTTTCCTGTTGGATGATGATTCAAGGTTAGTCGGATATCGTTAGCTCATATAATAATTGTTGAGGCTTTCCTATAGTTTTTAATACTCTTGCAAAATAGTTAAGTTCACTCGCTTTTTAAAAGTGCATCTACAAATTCTTATAGTTAGTTTAGCCATAACTAAACACAGAAAAATATAAAACAGAGTTAACCTTGTGGCAGTCCTGAAGGCTGTTTTCAATTTGAGAATCACTGACTTTAATTCTTCTCAAATCTCAAATTTGTGATCCCTGATTTAGCCAGAATAACACGCACACGCTTACACGGAATATTGACAGCTTTGTCATGTTGCTTTATAAGCATCAAGCTTATAACCACATGCATTGGACTGAACCCATTTCACTTCAAAATTACTTTGTTGTGTCCCGAGGCAGAAAGCATGCTTGGGAAAACTATTTTCAGGACAATTTTTTTTCTAGATATATTGTAGAAAAAGAAAATAAATAAATCAATTTCCAAAATATGCTGATCTGGACTCGTAAGTGAAGACCAAGATCTAGCTTGGTCTTTGTGTATTTGTCTTATATTTATATATTTCTTTGATATACTACATATTTGGTACGTCTAATTTCACCTGTATGCTAAACATATCAAGCTTTTGTTTAAAAAAAGGTCTAGCTTGGATTAACTTGTCGGAGTTTTTAATTATGAAAACATAATATGATTTTTCTAAGGCAAGAATGTCAAGTTTTGATGAAATTACTGGTGCATACAAACAATTTACGTGAGAGAGCTTTTGAAAAATTATAGTTCCATTAGCTGATTTTACTTAATAAGTTTAAAATTTATTTTACATTTATTTTATATTCTCTTACCATACTTGTTGAAAACTTTATCCAAATTGACTTGAATACTAGTTTGAGAAGCTTGTATTGTTAAGTTTTGACATTTATATCGTGACATTGTAACATTGACCGTATGAAAGCATCTATGTTGTGCAGCATTCCGTTTTCTGTTGATGATATATCGAAATCAATGGAACAAATAGATATTGCAGATATAGAGCCCCCGCATCTAATTCGTGAAAACTCTGGCTTTAGCTTTTTATTGCCGCGCCCAGATTGAAAGCTTTTGGTGTAGATTTGATCCACCGGTATTCTTACTCACCTCCATGGAGTTACCAAGTCACAACAGTTCAAGCTTGAACCGTTGACGTTGGATGTGTCAGAACAAGTCACTGTATTAAACATACCAAAATTTACATCTCAGTGATGAATGACAAAAGGTAGATCATCACGTCGTGCAAGTAGATTTTTGTGCTGAGAGAAAAAAGAATAATACCGTATTAGCCTTTTTCGATAAAGTTTTCACCCGCTTTTTTATGAACCTTTTTACTTCTGAGCACATTGCTTTGCTTGGAATAAGATTTTGTATCTGGAGAGAAGTGTAGGAATTTTACCTAATTATTGTAGTGGATGAAGTCCATGACAACGGCTTAGAATATGTGGCAACCATCATTATTTATTTGGACATGTTCCGTCGTGCATTTTCATTGCTTTCGAGTTTGCTATTTTATCCTATCACTATAAATTCTCGAATAATGAATCCACCTCTCACGATATACAATTACTAGCTCGTTTTTCATGGAATGAGGCCTCATATAATCGCCAATTATTAGCTAAATTTGTAAACAAAATATCATATTGCACTGAATAAAGATTTGAGGCTTCAAAATTGAAATTTGGTACGGTTCCTATCAGTTTCAAAGTTTTACTTTTTGCAATGTATCTAGTAGTGTTTTCGAAACCAAAATACTGGGAACTTTTTTTTCAAATATTTGTGTTCCAAAATTTGAATTCCATGAATATAATTAGATTAAATTCTACAATTTAATTTCCAGACCATATAAATGCTTTAATACTTCATAATTACAGTGATATTTCAAGAATTATATTTTAAATAAAGAAGATCAATACTTTCAATAGAATAATAAAAAAATAATACAAATATTTTATCAAACAAATAGTTCGATATTGAAAAAATAATCAATACAAATATCAATTCGTCTAATGATACTAATAAAATAAATGTAGAAGTGAAAAAAGAGTTTCCCTACTCTCACCATATATGATATGATATGCATAATATATCTCACATCACAGCCGGCCTAGTGTCGATGCCTTCTGTCACTATTCTCCTATAAAGCATTCACTACATAGAAAGGTTTCAAAACTCAACCAATCAAAATAAATTATAAATTAACTTAAAAAAAATAATTAATATTAGTTTAAAACCTTTTTCTTTTCTCAAGTACTTTAGTTTGAATATCGGTTTAAAAATGACGAAACAAACTAAATTATTTATTATATTTAAATATAATATTATATATTTATAATTAATTATCAGCTATTAAATATTTATAAATATGTTCCTAAAAAATTATTTCACTAGTTATATTGTAATTTATTTATTTATATGATTAAAAAAAATTAAAATTATAAATATACAAATAATTATAATAATTCACAACATATTTCTTTGTTAAAAGGTTTATGGACTTTCTCTTTTTATTTACATGTTTTTCATATTAGATAATATTGTACTTAAATTTATATATGCTTTCCGAAAACATATTTTTTTTTTTTTTTATGTAAAATTATATACAGTTTAAGTTCTTTTTGCTTGTAACTTGTTTATTTCACCAATCGTGGATTGAAGCAATTAAATTTTTTCTTAAACATAGTTTACCAATAGGAAAACACCATATTAAAGAAATAGCACAGTGTGATAATCACAACAATAAAAATACATAATATAAACAATAGAGTTTGTACTAAAAAAATGTCATGTAGAAATAGTAATAAATTAGTGAGTTCTTAAAGCTAAACTTTGAAATGTTGACAAGGTATTATTCTCCCTCTTGGAAGATCTCCCTCACATTATGGTACAAGAGAGAAATGAAAATTTGATGCCATCATCTACAACATAACCACCCTAACTTCCAACCTTAGATTCCTACTGTTATCTTAAGTGGATAAGATATATCTAAGTTTTAATTTAGTATATTTATATAATTTATTTATTTATAATTAAAAAACATTAATTTTTTTTTAATATTATGTAAGACCTACAATGTTGAATACAAATTTAAATAATAATTTCAAACAAATTTTAATTTAATAATATATTTGATATAATGACCGTGACACCTCTAAAAAAAATTAAAAACTTATTTAAGTTATTTATATCTCAAAATTAAACATTAAACATTTTTATGTTTTGAATAATATGAATACACAACCTTTCACGGGCCATGTGTAGTATATAAGTTGGGCCTTGCCACAGGACAAGAGAGAGAGAGAGAGAGAGAGAGAGAGAGAGAGAGAGAGAGAGAGAGAGAGAGAGAGAGAGAGAGAGAGAGAAAGAGAGAAAGAGAGAGAGAGAGAGAGAAAGAAAGAGGGAAAGAAAGAAAGAAAGAAAGAGAGAGAAAGAAAGAGAGAGAGAGAGGCATCGGCGCGTGTGTGTAATTGATATTGGATGCGCATGCGGTGGTTCCTCCGAAGCCCAATCAAAAGCCCGCTGAATCTGAACCTGAGCCCGAGGCGTTCAATCTCTTTCAGAGCTTTGGTTCCTCACTGGCCGAGTTCCGCTTCTCCTCGCTCCGTTCCAAGATCGTCAATTCCAATGGCAGCCATCCACAACCACAGCAGCAGCGAAGCTGGACTTGCCAGACGCTTCTGGATCAAGTTCACGCGCCAATCCATCTTCGCCATGTACACTCCCTTCGCCATCGCCTTGGCCTCCGGCAATTTGAGCATCGATTCTTTCCACCATTACATCGCCCAAGACGTCCATTTCCTACGCGCCTTTGCTCAAGCGTGAGTTCAATATCTTCAATTCATACTATTCATATACACGTACATGTTTATCCACAAACAATCGCTTCCCTAGGTTCTTATTCTCTCCAGTTTGGTTGCTAAGAAGTTTACAATTATGTAGAAATTATTATCTATCTATCTATCTATCTTACTTAGATGGTGGACAGCGAAAATGCTCTCTTAACTCAACTTTATTTATTTCGTCTCACTCAATTTATGATTTTCCAAGTTAGTGCCGCTCAATTCATGTGTTCGGTTGGAATTATTTTTTATGTCTTTTTTCTTTTTGTCAGTTTTCTTTGCAACCAAAACTGGAAGGTTAGATTATTTGGTGATATTGTATATGCATTCATTGAGGTGAGTTTCGGTCTTTAAATCAAGAAAAAACCGTGCGAGACCTACTCTACTCCCCCCTGGCTTTTCTTTTTCTTTTTCTTTATAATAGAAAAAAGGTGTTAGAAGGTTGTGCAAAATAATTTGGTTGTTTGAAGTTTCTTGTTTGTGTTTAATTGTTACTTAGGTATGAGATGGCTGAAGAGTGTGCTGACGATGACGATGCGAAACTTGGAATCTGTCAGTTGAGGAAGGCAGTTCTAGAGGAGTTGAAGATGCATAACACGCTGGTACAGGTTAGACAATTTCCACATAATATGGTGCTGAACTGGATCAGGGTCTTCAGATCATACCCAATATGGTTCTGTAACTTATATTTGTGCAATCATTAGTCTAATTGTGAATTATTCCATTTTAAGAACGTCATTTCCATGATTTTCAACTTGTAAAATAGGATAGCCCCCCAAAAATAGCGTAGGGTTTGTGTGTTGATAGTAAAGGAGATAAAACTCTTCTACATGCGGATTGGGTCCCTTTTCACTATTTAAAAAACTCGTGCTTGTAAATTATTTCTGGGAAGGAAAAAAATGTACAATTTTTGCCTGAACTTCTCTGCAGTGTCTTATTATTATGATAGTGTGTATGAGATTAAGCAAATCTGTAAACTTCAAATGCATAAAACGTATGCATCGTATTTTGCTAATTTCATGAATTTTCAAACAGCCGATTTATACTTCTCATGCTCAGATTTCTTTTCCTTTTGCCACCTATTTAGCCTATATTATTTTGTTTTTTTGCCAATGGTGTGTAGGAATGGGGTTTGGACCTTACCAAAGAGTACAGTATTAATTCTGCAACTGTTAAGTACACAGATTTCCTGCTGGCTACAGCTTCTGGGAAGATCGAAGGACTAAAAGGTCCTGGTAAACTTGCTACACCATTTGAGAAAACAAAAATTTCTGCTTATACTTTAGGTGCCATGACTCCTTGCATGAGGCTTTATGCCGTTTTGGGAAAGAAATTCCAGGAACTTTTGGATTCCAATGAAGGTACTCACCCGTATAACAAGTGGATCGACAACTATTCCTCTGATGGTTTCCAGGTTTGTCATATTGACAGTAGAGCCATACCATAATGCCCTTGTGGGTGCTTGGATACTATTTTGAATCTTGGTCAAATATACATTTTAGTCATGGCATTCTTGCACCCCAACTACTCAGTTATTCTTATATTTGAATTTAGGCTACTACTCTGCAAACTGAAGATTTGCTCGACAAACTAAGTGTCTCTTTGACTGGTGAAGAACTTGATGTCATTGAAAAGCTTTATTCCCAAGCAATGAAGCTTGAAATAGATTTCTTCGCTGCTCAGCCACTCTTTCAGCCGACTATAGTACCCTTGACTAAAGAACATAAGCCTGTGGAAGATCATCTCATAATTTTTTCGGATTTTGATTTAACATGCACTGTTGTTGATTCGTCTGCCATCTTGGCTGAAATTGCTATAGTAACGGCACCAAGATCTGATCAGAATCAGCCTGAAGATCAAATTGTTCGGATGTCATCTTCTGACCTTAGGAATACATGGGGCTTTTTATCTAAACAGTATACAGAGGAGTATGAGCAATGTATAGAAAGCATTATGCCTTCCGATAAATGTATGATGTTTTTCTATTATTCTTTCTCCAGTAATCTTAAATAGCTTAGTCAGTCATTGTTTTGCTCAGACTTTGTTAATTGGCTTTGATCTTGTTTGTTTTGCAGTGAACGATTTTGATTATACAGAATTGTCTACGGCCCTTGAGCAACTTTCAAAATTTGAGAACACAGCAAATAATAGGGTTATTGAGTCTGGGGTACTCAAGGGTATAAGTCTAGAAGATATAAAGCGTGCTGGAGAGCGTCTGATCCTTCAAGATGGATGCACTAATTTCTTTCAGAGCATTGTGAAGAATGAAAATTTGAATGCCAACGTGCATGTTCTATCATACTGCTGGTGTGTTGACCTCATCAGATCTGCTTTCTCTTCAGGTACATATCCCTTGCCATGAGCTGTAATTTATGTTCTCTTGCTAATAGTGATCACATTGTTGTGTTAATTTTGCATTCTAGCAGTCAACCTTATCAAGTCACGTTGTGTAGAGTCGCTTGTTTGGGTTGTTGATGAACAAACGTGTCATTTCACTGCTGAGCATTTTCTCGTGATGTTTTTAAGTTGTCAGGGATAAGGCAGATGATGGTATTGTGAGATTTATGCAACTTTCTGATGTATTTTGTTGGAGAGTGTGAACTATTTCCCCTTTTTTTAAATCCTTACTTTTACTAGGGAATACAATTTTTTAGTGCTTCTTCTTGCTCTACCCTTGGTTATGGTAAGGAAATTTTTGTTACTCTTATGTAATAAAAGTGGAAACCTCTGCTGGAATTTTGATTCACTTTAGATAGCTTCTAATTTTCTACTTGATATATAATATTTTTTCAACTTTTAGTGATTTAACTACAGTAGACATCCAGTAAAAAAAACCCTACAGGATACAGATTCAACTTTAATAATGCAACCAGACGTGCTATTATCTGTTAAAGTTGCACATTTCTATATTTTTGACACGGAAATCATCAACTTTTTATTGGTATGGTTTGTTAGAATGAATTGGGCGTTATGGATTCGTCATTCTTGTTTGTCTTGATCTCTTTTTGTTATTTGCTCAGAGCATAAGTGTAATTTATATTGAAATACATGATTTCTTGTTGTCTAGGACAGATTGCCCTGATCAAACTTTCATTGCTTCTCTGTAATTTAAATAATTGTTGACGTCTTTCTTGTTTACTCAAGTAGCTTATTCTTTACGTTTACATTTTGCTGAGAACTTACCAATTTGATTGAAATTTGACAATTGCTTATGTTGTAGTTTCCTATTTTCTTATAAAATTTTTCTAATTATTGAGCAGCTGATTTAAATGAGTTGGATGTTCATGCTAATGAGTTCACTTACGAGGAATCTGTTTCCACGGGTGAAATTATTAAGAAGGTGCAGTCTCCCATTGACAAGGTTGAAGCTTTTCGGAACATAATGAAAAATTGCAATGATGACAAGAAGAAAATAACTGTTTACATCGGAGATTCAGTCGGTGATTTACTTTGCCTACTTGAAGCAGATGTAGGAATAGTGATTGGTTCAAGTTCAAGCCTTAGGAGAGTAGGGACACAGTTTGGTATTTCATTTGTCCCATTGTATTCTGGCTTGGTTAAGAAACAGAGAGAATTCGTTGAAGGAAGCACTTCTAATTGGAAGGGTTTATCTGGCATTCTTTACACAGTCTCTAGTTGGGCTGAAGTGCATGCTTTTATTTTGGGTTGCTAGTCTTATTTTGTGTCTTTCGCACCCAAATTCATGCTAGGCTAAAAGAAAGAAACATATATAGTGCAATACAAATACACAAGCAGGTGGCTAATTTTATAAGCGGCCACAGATTTTCTGCTGTCTCTTATTTCTCTTACAGGATGTGCAATTCAGAGAAATGGTGTCACTCTGATTAGTGGATATGCTGTAACCAGGGTATCTGCGATTTCCGGGAATTTTCTCAAGTGTTTCTTTGACATTTCTGTTTGCCCATTGTTATTGATATGTTCTTTCCCCTTAAATCTTGTCAGGTATGAGAAATTTCAGACAGCAATAATACAAATGCTTGTTAGATCAGGACATCAATTCAGGTTTGAAGTGTTGTACTGGAATTTAGTAGGCTATTATTGCTGTTCCAAAATTTTAAAAATTCAGCGGAGATCCTGTGTATTTTCAGTTGACTCCTTGATCATTATGAATGCAGATGAAAAAATGATGTTCATGTTTATATTGGGACACTTCTTTTATTTTTGAATAATTTTTGTTAGTTTATGCTAGTTTTACTGATTTTCTTCTTTGAATATGTGGGGGAGAGAGGTTAAGAATGGAATGGCTGAGGGTCTTCAATGTATGTTCTAAAAATATAGAAAATGTATTCTAATTCTAATATTAATTTATGAAAGGAGAGAGAATTAATATGAACAAGAGAAGGTTGGCTAAATAGAGAAAGGAAATGAATGAGGGGAAACAATCTGTTTTAATAATCATTGTAGAGGGGATTTTTTTTTTTTTTTTTTACTTTATACGTAGATTTGCAAAAACCTTTAAAAGGTAATTTTAAGGATTAATAAACATTAAATTCGATATCATTTCGTTATTATATGTTTAAGGATCAATTTATATTTTCTACAAATTCAAATACGGAATTATAACTTTTTATTCTTTAAAAAATTAAATTAACAATGTGTTCCACATTCAAAGACTAGATTAGCAACTTTTTTTTATATTTCTTAACTCTTACTCTTTTATTCTAGTGTATTCACATAAAGGAATTTTTTACAATCTTAAGTCCACAACAAGATTTAAAAAAAAAAAATGCTGTTTTATGAATTTTTTTTTTCCATTATTTTGAAGTGTTTTATCTTTTTCAGAAGAATTGTCCCCCTCTTTTGTAACTCACAAGAAAAATAACATGACAACACAATCGAACAAATAAACTTAACGATTGAGTTTTAAGATAATCCCATTTTTTGCCGAGGATATGATAAGAGAAGATATTTTCTCACCCTAATTAATTACTAATTTTTTCTATTTTGTTCATCAAATAATCTGAAATAAAGAAATCAAACATGCTTTTTATCCACCCTTATATGCACGTGAGAGTCAATTGAAAATATATATTTATAAAATTTATGTGATTTGTTTGGAGTACATATATACTGAGAAAATGGGAGAAAACAAGAATAAAATTCTCACAAAATTTTTATGATAATGTTTACAAGGAAGAAAGAAAGATAAAAAAATATATAAAGGAATGAAAAATTAATAAATGATGTAATAAGAAGAGATAAAACTTATAATAAAATATAAGCAAGTAATATAAAAAAAATTATTGAAAAGATTATGACTTGAGAAAAGTAACATTATTTTAAAAAAAAAAAAGTAAAACACTTTAAAGGTGGGACACTACAAGTCTTGTTTTGTTTCGCATATTTCTTTAGTTTCCTACTCACTAAAAAAAATGAATTTTAACAACAAAACGGTTGAATTTTCAGTTAAAAGATGGCTTAATCATATATAGATGGAGAGTATTTTGGTTAATCATAAATAAAAAGTTGTCTTTTATAGGAACCAATCACCAGTCTCACTCGTATGAAAGCTCTAAACAAAGATTGATATATACACACTTCAAATGTAAATAAAATCAAGTAATGTAGAACTTAGATATTTTAAAATACTCTCAAACACATAAGCATAACTATCTAAATATGCTGATAATTGATGATGATGATGATGATGGGCACCATTATATATTGTATTTATGATATTATTCAGTGTGACTGATATAAAAATTTTCAGGGCATGTAGCCGAGACCACAAGGGAAAGATTTTTATGTCTTCCAATATCACAGCAGAGGCATACAAAAGTCTTTCATGGTTATCATTCAAAATGAAGTGCTTCCTTTTCTTTCAAACTTTTTTTTTTTCAGAATTTTCCGAAGATGCAAGATGACTCGTCCGTACAGATTGCTTGGTACGTATGTTGTCCTTTACTAGTTGACCATGTGTTGGAAATTTCATGATCTCACAAAATGGAGATGCAAATTGTTCCTTTGAATTTGAATGATTGTGAAGAACAATTTTATAAAAAATATCAGAAACGGTAATTTTATAGTTTATATAATATTGAATTGAAGAAATGGTTTATTCTTATTATTTTTTGGCTTGAGATAGTAATGATAACATGTGAAAACTGAATTTATTAAACCTTGAAAGCGTGTAAGAATTTGTTTAAGTAAATTTGTCTGGTTGCACAAGGGCCCTTAGCAAATAATACAAAACACAGAAAAAGTACTACACTTTGGTTATGTAATAAAAAAATAGGAGTGATTAAAAATAACCCAAAATTGATAAAAAATTAAAATAGATCAAAACTGATTTTAGTTTTTAAAATATAATATTATACCTTTTGAATTAATTTACAACTAATTAATATATACAAATCACATTTAAAATATTATTTTCCTCTTTAATTATATCACTAATTATAAAAAAAAAAGCAACTTTCTTCATTTATCAAAATTTTCTTACAAAATATTTAACAACTTTATAAAATAAAAACTGAAAAATAATCTGGATAAACTACAAAACAGTTTAAATTTTATATTAAATATAATTTTTATAGGTGTATTTTTAATAGAAATTTAAATCAAACTAGTGGTAAACTATAGTAGATAAAACATTATGAACAATGGACTGTGGGACTTTCTTTTCTAGCAAATAACAAATTTTTTGAGGTTAATTGAGGAAATTATTTGTTTCTAACTTCAATATATATGGTTGAGTAGAATAGAAGAAAGTGTAAAGCATCCACCAAAATCATGGGCACAATCATCCGCAGCAACTTTTTATCAAGCTTAACAACCGTAGTTCATACTTTATCTAAAGCTTTACTTTTTCATTAAAGAGAAAACCACCTACTCCATAAGGAAGATTAATGGAAGGTTGCATAATTGAACTCATCTACTTTACAATTAATAGAAATTTGTCCTGATTGACAACTCAATTTGTAAACATTAATACTAACTGGCAAATGCTCCCATAAATCAACACCCAGATAACCTGATAATTAATTAGCTACAGGAAACAAACTACCAGGTTGTTCAAGTCTATTATTGAAATTTGATTTACTGAAATAACTTGAACCTAAAACTTATTATAAACTATTGAAACCCTTCCACTACTTATGAGACTTTACTGAAATAATGTCAAGTCAAATACTTACTTTTTTCACCAATAGTATGAAATTAGTGCTTCATATCAGCTTTGTATTGTTCATCAACCTGCTATTGATAAAACAGCTGGTTAGGTCCACCATATAGATAAATAAACCCCTCTCAGCCTCAGGCCACTTGTCTTAGCAATTCAATGCTCTATGCACAAATACTACAATATTATTATTCTTCATTGTTAATAATTTCTTTTCTCTCAAGTGACACCGGATTCCCATTGTAATTCGTATAAGATATCTACGTAATAGAATATTCCTTCTTTGTCAATATTCGTACAAGAAATAATGAATAAATCCAAGAATGGGTGAACTAGATAGACCCTTGGCATTTATGTATTTATATAGAATATAGAATATTGTTTCATCCATCTCTCCTGTTCTAGGAAGTATATATCTGATTGTAAGAATAACTAGCAACTCTACTCTCTTTTCCCATCATCATCTCCTTCAAATTAGTCCTCAGAAGAAGATCATGATAAGGCTATTAAGGTTGAGGACACCACCACTTTTGTCAAAGTTCAAGTATTTGCTTCTGGGGTTCCTGCCGTTGTTGGAGCCATGGCCAAATGATGGCACAAGAAAGGAACTACAAACCTGATCAGGACATTTGACCTGAGGAAACCTGCCCTCTAGGCAAGTCTGATGCTTGGCTTTTCATCTCTCTCTGCTGTTGAGTTTGCTGAGAAACAAATAAGGCATAAGTTATGTCATGAAATTATTTAGCATATCATATCATATCTGTTTGATATAAGTTTTCTGTTTAATTACTACCCTTCCCCCTTCCTTTCCCATCTGGGACAATGATATGTTACGTATATCCTTCCCTTCTCTACAGCAGCTTCATTTATATCACTACTTGTATGAAAGTTTTATCATACCTCAGTTTTTTTTTCTGTTTGCTCAATTTGGATTCCTAGTGTTTTGTACTGATTATGTAGAACTAGCAAGGCCGTGTAAGAAAAAGAACAAAAAACCTTACTATTTTCTCTAAATTAATCAATCAAAGATACTATTTGCTGGATTTATCAAAGCTCTTCCAATGAGAATATAATCACATGACATGATCCTTTATGTCTTTATATTATTATTGAAAGTTACAGCCACTCCCCTTTATGAGAGATATTGCAGTGTGTGTACACATGTAATGGCCAGGGAGTAGTGCATCAATTGTACAACCTAGAATGATTATTGACCTAAGCTAAGTAATAAAATGAGAACATGTTTTGCTGAAGAAGAAAAGAAAGAATGAATACATTACAATGCAGTTCCAATGTATTTTGGTTAATAATAGCCTGGTTAAAAACCATGCAATTCCAATGGCAGATTCTTGAGCACGCACAGATTTGTCAATTATGAGCATAAAAGCATGTATCATGCATCTACATCTTGCTTCAGATCTAATGAAATAATGTGATGATTCTATGTTCAAAGGAAGTATTGGATTATTTTTTCTTGTGGAAGGTAGAATCTCTTAAGATAAACTTTTCTACAAGTAAAAAAATAAGAGTAGAATAAAATTAAGAAATGTTTTAATTTTAATTTTAACTTATAGAAAAAATTATGGTATTCTTTTTCCATAATTGCTTTTGCTTAAAATTTTTCAAACCGGTCTGAGATGTATTAAACATCTGCTACAATTCACAGCTGCAGAAAGGATTTTCAGTTTCTATTAACATAAAATTGATAAAGTTAGCTGCAACTAATATATTGCGTTGATAAATTCTATTTGGTATTTTGACGTAGGTTTAAAATTCATTAAGTCTTATTTGAATAATTTGATACTTCAAATTATTACATAGTAACCACGGTTAAGAATGTATTTTGTTTCACCTTCACTTTTGATCGACAATCATGGCGTACACAAATGGTATTTTTGTATCTTTTAACTCAAGTATTTGTAATTATCATTCTTGTTATTGTTATTTCAAATTGTTAATAAAGAGAACAAATCAAACTCGTTCACCTGGTCAAACTTCAAATCAAATTGTTAAGTAGCCCTAAACAATCTGAGGTAAATCTTCATCGACGTTTATCATTGGATTTAACATTAGAAAGTGCAGATCATGCTGCACTCATTGGAGGGAAATAATAAATTGCGGAAGCTAATAGTAATCTTTTAAGAGTAAAGACAAATAAATGGCACAGATCTATAGTTTACTCCAATAACTAATTAGTAATTTCATCTGCCATACTTTTACTTTAGGATAAGCATAATAATTCCCGTCAACTCTTCCTTCAATTTGGCCATTATCTACATTTTTCTTTATTAAATATGAGTTAATCGCCATTCGTCCCACCTGGAGAAAGTGATGCGCACCAACAAAACTATAACCTGCCTAAATAAATAAGTTTTTATTATTGTCTTGTGAGTCATCAAGGAAAAAATGACAAGCAAAATATGATTAACTTTGTTTGATACTTTGATTAGATTAGATTAGATAAAGGGTAGTTCGATTATAATGAACAAAATCCAGAACCAATAGAAGATCAACACCAATACAAAATCCAGAACCAATACAAACAAAGACTCCTTTTCTACCTTTTTTATATTTTCACTCTCTATTTTGACTTCAAGTGGCAAAAGTTGATGCCCATTTTGTTTTTGTTTTTTTTAGCATTTAACAACTTGGGTTGTCATGCCTGTGCCATTTTGAACTTAATAATTTCAAGAATTAGGGGGTGGTTGAAAAGATACAGACTAATAATTTAATAATTTGTCTCTTTATAAGTGCTACTTACACTAAAACAGAAAAGAGATCTTGTATGAAAAAAATCATAACTAGATTTTCATGTGCGAGTTCCACTATCACTGGGAACAAGTATGGCAAGTCAAGATTGCTATGAGTCTGGCACAGAAGTTGGTCTTGAGTTAGGTTTTGCACTGTCCATAAAAAGAGGTTTATATGATGTTCCAACCAATTTTAAGGTGTAAAATGTTATTTTCCCTCTATGCTTATCTATTTTAACAAAGTTAACACAAAACACAGTAAAGATATCATGCTAGTTATTGCAGAGCAGTGGATCTCATATCGAGGACAAGGACGAAAATAAAAGTATACTGAAAGATACAAATCGGTTCTCTTTAACAAGAAAAAGCATAGATTAGATTAGAGATGAAAAAGGAAGAAAATGACAAAACTTAAACTTTATATCTCTTCCTATCATGGATAATGTATAAAACAGGTCCCGGGTTGTAACCAATGTGCACCACTCAGTAGTTGGTTAAGACTTATAATCACTGCTATTTTTTTCAGTAAATTACAAAGGCACTCTCATTGTGGTTTCATAAACAATTTTTCTGCTATTTTAATATTTATAAAAATCTTTCATATAAAAAGATACACAGATTTCTAATAAATAAAAATGTTAGTGTAATTAATATATGACAATATAATTTACCTTTTTTTTCATTAAACTTGCCAAGTGTGTTCCAAATAATTCAAGTCCTTCCAAAAGTGTAAAAGATAAAAAAAAAAAAAAAAAATTCTTACTGCAAATAGTTCACCATCAAAAAATATATTTAGAATGTTTATCCAAATATCTACTAATATTTGATTTCACTATAGCACACATTTTGATGTAAATGGTTGAAGTTAATTTAACCAACCAACCAATATTTAATGTTTTAAACAAATTCTACTCAGTGTAAGGTTCAGAATTTGTAAAACATCTAGTGATTAAAGTCAACACTTTGAGGATTATAATTATCTTGAATAAAAATTGTCAATGATTCCCACTTGTTTACTCACAATTTTGATAGTCATTTAGAAAACTAAAGAAGCACGTTATTTAAAAGTAACACATTTATCTTATTTGAGTCTCAATTGAAATTTTGAAGGAAGATATCATCTTTTAAAAGAAGAATAATGAATCAATGCAATTATGGTAACTAGGAAAAACATTATGCTAAGGTGACAAAATTAATTTTTACATTTATAAATAGAACAACATTGTATTCAACTATGGGATTATCGGGTAGCTGTCAAAAAAAGCTACTGGTTAGATGAATACAATAATAACCACGCTAGCTCTCAACATATAAGAGAAGTTGGATGAGTCAAATGATTCAAAAGTTTTTTTGGTTTTATCAAAAACTAAATTTAGAGTTTTTCCTAAGAATTTCTTCCACGTAATGCCATGCTTTGTTGTCAATTTTTTGCATCAGCAGTCCAAACTTCGATAAAATATGAGGGTTGTGTATGGCAACGTATCCCAGTCCTATATTAAATCAAATGATCCATATTTTAATGAAATAGAGGTGAATGAAGAAATAATCTACCGCAGTTTGCACCACTTCAAAGAAGTCAATCAGCAACAGAAGCTTGCATTACGTACAACATCCCTCTCTTCAAACCCTCTCAGAAATGATCTGATAGCAAGATGTTCGGAAGAGTATGTCATGAAAGATACTAATATTATGCTCCCAACAACAATCAAACCTAACCTGTTAGAAATATAAATAAGAAATTGTAAGTCTAAATTCGAAGAGAAAGATTTGAAAAAAAAAATGCCGTTTTTTCTCTTTAAAAAACTACTTAGGATTTACAAGACAGAAACACAGTTAAGTTCCCCTCAAGCTGAATGTATATAAAAGAGGGAAGATTATTTTGATGACTTTCTATGTGCTGAAAAACCCGCCCCATTCAAGCATGTTGTTCTGTCCAGAAACCCATTTCATTTGTTGAGAATTTACTTCACTTCTTCCTCCCTCTCTTTTTAAAAAGCAAGAAAATATCAGCAAATAAAGTATTGTTTCCAAACTGCCATTCTAGCTTCATGTTTCAGAAGAGGGATTTTTTTTAATAATGAAGTCAAAAATAAGTAAATAATGACCAATATAATGGTCAAATAAACTTACAGTTAATGATCGACCTCCATATCTTAGGGAGGATGAAGTCACAGGTTGAAAGCATATCAGATGCACTATGCACGTGATTACAAGTTACCACTCAAAAGAGGCCAACAGCACACAGTAAGTTCTTTCAAAGTTTTAGATTTTGAAATTTAATATGCAACTATAGTCCATTATCACAAAACATACTGAGAACAAAGTTCTATTTTTCAAATATAAATGACAAATACGGATAATGAAATTATATTTTAAATAAATAGAAAGTCTAACAAGATCGAGCATGATAGCAACATTGCAAATTTCATTATGATATCTTTACTAACAAGGAAAATTACCGTAAAAACAATGCAGTGATCCCAAAAAGAAAAGGCAAACAGGGAGCAGCAAGGGCCAAGAGGGCCATCCCCAAACCATAGAACCACGTAGCAGCATCACATGAAGACATCTGACGCTGATGACCTGTTAATATAAATGAGATAAAATTACGGATGACAACTAAAAAAATAAAAATAAAAGGTCTGGAGGACACAGATGAAAGGCAAACCCCCAAATAAGCTCTACTCCGGCAGAACATACCTTTTCCAGAATCCTCATCAGAAGATTCGGGATGAGACAACGAGGAAGGTGTTTGTGATGGCATAATCTTTCCCCAACGATAAATCAAATTGAGATAACCCCCAAATAGTATAAAGAAGATTGTGAATATCCATTCATACATCAAAAGAAAACCAGTCCATGGAGACACTTGCCGAGGTACTATCAAGAAAGCTAATCCAAGAGACACCACTGCAGCCAATAAACAGACACAGACAGAAATACTGCCCAAATACGCCGGCACCTTGTTCTGAGCTCCATTTATGAGCTGTTTAACACCAAAAATAATACTCAGTATTGCTTGTAAAAATAATACTTGGTATTTTGAAAGCAGCATGCATATCCAATCACAGCATTTTCGATCCTCTAATGTGAGGATACTACATTACCCAGTCATCTGATGAGTATGCAAGGACCTCAAATGAGAGGATCCAAATTCTTAGTTGAGGTAGAAATGATAGTTGATGTATAAGTAAAATTTGACCTGATGAGTGGAACTGATAGCTGAGGTAGAAATAGTAGTATATACAACTGGCCCCCCTGATTTAATCCTGTGATAAAGTTGTCTGACATGATCACATAGTGAGTTTCTACAACAGGAACCAAAGTACCACTGATTCTGCAGAAAATACAATATTATGAGGCACATGGAACTCCTAATGCTTAAAGAATAAAAGCAATCCACGAGCTGACCTTTAGAAATGAACTATAGCAGCAGAACAGCACAGCACAAAATGGTAGCAGAAAAAGAAATTTTGCAAGAAAATAGTCTTTAGGATTTTGGCCCCCTTTAGTTCCAGGAAGGGATTCCTCCAGCTGTTCCCTTACATTCTGCAGCACAAACAAGGTAGAAGCAAATTATTTAACATACTTTTGTCACAAACTTCAACTTAGTCACATGACTACTAAAGCAAGATGGCCTTTTAAAAAGTTACTGGAAGACACATTTTTGAGATATTGATAAAATAGGATAATACTGCACAAATACCTGCCAGACATCAACAGGTTTCACAAGCCAACATGTCCACCAGTCCCACGGTTTAAGAGGACCAAGTGTATAATGAATCACACGCAGTTCACTCTCATCTACCATCCACTGGACAAATCAGCATGAATAATTACATAATTGAAGTAAAAGATGTAATGTAAAGGAACACTGAGATATTTAAATGCATATATTTGGTCTGTGTTAGAGAATGCCTACAGACCAAATGGTAGAACACCAAAGCATATATTGGAGGGGAGTAACATTAAATCACACACAATACACAAAAAACAACAGAATTTTCTGTTCCGGAGTCATAGACTCCTACAGAGAAGTGTTATCTGTCCAAATTACTAGAAAACGATACACAAGTATTCTCCTATTACATACATATTTATAAATTGTCACTTCTACAAAGTTTTTGCCCTAAACAGTCAACATAACAGCTACAAAATAATCCTTATCCCCAAGGCCGAATGTAGGAAATTGGTTCTTCCACACTATCTTTATCCACTACCATTTCACTGAACTTCAAATAAATTTTGCTCTAATGGCCACCGAATAGTGTCATCTCTGTTGAAAAATGCCAATTCCACCTTCTTAACCAACATACAGACTACGGTGTTCATCCATCACATGTTTGGTTGAATTTGATCCCTTCTCCTCCTCTTCAGTAATCTAAAAGAACATCTCCAAATCTACTCAAAATTTGCCAATCTCCAAGCCTCAATTCTGGCTTCCATTCCCTCCAGAGTCTCTCTCAATTCATTAACCTCTATCAAATGCATCATGATCTTACTCTTAACTGGTCAGAAGAATTCCCTCCTTTTAATCTGGCAGGTTGGACCAAAAATGATAGAACACCAATTGATATATTGGAGAAGAGTAATATTAAATCACACAGAAAACACAAAATACAGCAGAATTTTCTGTCCTAGAGTCATAGACTCCTACAGAGAATAGTTTTCTGTCCAAATTACAGTAAAATGATCCACAAGTATCCCCTTGCTACGCACACATGTAATAATATGTAACTTCTCCTAACTTTCTGCCCTAAACTGTCAACAATACAGTTACTGTGTAACTTATTCTAATAATTCATTGTTGCTGATGACAATGATTATTACACCTATCTTAAAATGTAACAGCTCCTACTTTCTGCCAATAATTGTCATAACTGCCCCTAACTCAACTCCCATCACCACACATGCACCAAAACCCAGTTTCTAACAGGAAATAAAGAAGTTGAGAATGTTAACATGATGGAAAAGTCGAAGGCTTTCCTCCTGTATATCAAAATTAGCAAGTGCTGATTCTTACTGTCAAAATTTCCATCTGCCAACAGTAAAATTTGTATCCAAAAGAAGTAGCACTAAATAATTCTTTAAGGCTTTAGCAGTAATAATATATTAATATCGTCACACTGCAATGCCATAACTATTAAAGAGCGACATCAGCCAATTTCTACCATAATAATAAGCTCCTAAACCAACAAAAAGGAATTCATTACAACACAAAAGAAAATTTCCCTGCCGTTATAGTGTTAGCAGTTTCATCTTCTCCTTCATTCCATCAATATACATGCAATTGTAATAAAAGATTTATTCAATTCTTCCTCTAACCTATTATGAGAGGCTTTGATTCTTTAATACATTAATTAAAAATATATTATTCCAACAATCACAAAGAATATCTGTTGTTCAGACAGTAGGAATTAAACTAATTGCATCAAGTGAATTGGAACATAAACTAAACATCAATACATGAACACGTATAACTTTACAGATAAGGCAACTGGAGCTAACATGCGTCCATAAACTCAAATAAGGAGGTAAAGCATAATTATGTTACAAAAAAGGGAGATGTATCACTTATGTGTTGCCCCTAAATACTTAAAAGGAAGGAACCATCCTCTTATTTACCTATATTCCAGTACCTTGTTAGCCAGCATGTAAAGACCAACATCTGCATTATAAAGAGTGGAAAGTCGCTCCATTTCAGGAACTGGTCTATTATCCAACATTTCTGGGGTCAAATTTGGCTCAAAAATATGTGCGTTGGGAAATCCAGAGTAATATGAATTGAGAAATCCCTGATCCCCTGTGAAAGCAGAAATATAGATGAAGCCAAGCCAATTGTTCAAACCTATTAGGATCAAATCCCACATCTAATACAAGTTTCTTCGAGAATGGAAATCCAAATCCAAATCCAAATGAATATAATAATAGCATATAATATTAGTTAAGAAAGAAAAATCATAATACCTCCAGTGTAAGATGGCAGAGTGTTTACTTTACTCATCATGTCATTGAAGACGGTAGCAGATGGCTGCACCACCATGACTCCAGAATTCAACCTCTCAGAATGCTTTAAATTGGCACAAAATTTTCCACATTTGAAGAGCTCTTCAATATTCTTAACCACAATAGTGTCAGCATCAAGATAAACAACTGCACGTACACATTCAAGAAAACCAACAAATCATGCTTCATAAACATGGGAAACTACATTCTATTTGAAATGCAAAAACCCAAATGAAAAGTTTAGAGTATCCTACAACTTCCATAACCAGACACAAGAAACAACACAAAAATCATAAATACTACACCTTTCTTGTAGTCAGTCATGTTAAATATTTTGAGCTTTGTATAGACACCCCAAAATCTCGTCGGACGCACTTGATTAGGATTTGCCAGTAAACTAATCTTCTCAATTATCCACCCATCAGCCTACAAACACACACGAAAAAAATAAAATTATAAACCATACCCATCATACATGAATGAAGAGATTCAAAATCAACAAAACCATTCATAACTGCCAAAATTTAGGATTCACGTCAAATGAAACAGTAATATCAAATTTAATATAAAGTGGCAATCTAAATAATACTGAGCAGAAAATTCATTTCTCGTCCCGCATTAAACGAAAACAGTACCTTAAGAATATTGTTAGCATAATCAGAGACACCATCAGAGACCAAAACGACCATGTCTTTGTTGGATCCACTGTCCCTTATCGATTTGCCGAGGACTCGAACACCCAACAAGAATTCATCTCCGTACAATAGAGTCACGTATGCCACGTCACTCCTCTCAGATCCCAAAGATTGAACTGGAAACAACAGAACTGTGAACCATAACCATATACTTGTACACAATTTCATTTTAACTCGATTTTTCACGTTAAACATTCTCCCCCATAAAAATCCCTTCTCTCTGAGAATTGAACCGTTGAAAGGATTTGAATTTTCTGTGCATGCTGTGGCCTACTCTATTTTGATACCAAGCTTGCATGAATTGTGTGCCAAAAAAAAAAACTACTACGCTACACATATTTTTAATTAAAGCAAATAAAATATTATAATTATTTAATTTAATTATCGTAAATAGATTTAATTCAGCGTTTTATGATTATAAAGAATATATTTTATGCTGTAAAAAAATAAAATACCTTTTATTTTCTAAAACCATATATTAAAATTATTCCAAAAGTTTAAATAATGAAATCATTTGTTCAAATAGTAGAACTTCTATTTATTCACTCTAAAATGGGAACTCAATGAACATAATCGAGGCTTGAATAAATACTTTAGAAAGTAATATTCTATGAATATATATTATTTAAAAATAAAATTGTACAATAAAATATGTATACCAAAAATAATAAAATGGTATCTTCTTGATCTATTGATATAAATACTGAAAAGATACATGTATCTATCACGTATAAAAAAAATTAATAACAAAAATTTTCATAAAAAAAAGCTATCAAAATATTATAAAGAAAAATTAAAAAAATTGTAGGATAAAAATAAATACAAAAAAATAATATAGTTTTTTATATATTATTAATAATATAGATTACAATGAGAAATTAAAATTATATTTAACAAAATTTATGTTTTTCTATATTACTCATGATAATATATTTGAAATAGATAAAAAAATTATCTTCACTTTTAATAAAAAATATAAAATTTAATAATGGTTAGTAAGATTATTTAAAATATATAAGATGTTACCTTGTTGACTGAATTATAATTAAATACAAATCTAATAATGTATACCAAAGGTTGCTATATGATATATTAAATTATAACTATTCTGAAATTGGCTTTCCAAAATCTAAAGAATTTTCAAGTCATCTAAATTATGACCTTTCTTCCCCCTTCAAGAACTACAAACCCTATTATAAGACAAAAATAATTATATGATATGTAAAAAATAATAATATATATATATATATATATAAGTTTTACTTATAAAATATAAAAATATAAAAATACATCGAAATATCATATAATTTTTCATATAAAATATAAATAATCATTAATATCTATTAAAAATTTAGACTAAAATAATAAATATAAATTTTGTAGAATTAAATTAATAAAAAAATTATAATAATTATTTTAATATATTATATATTTTACAAGATTAAAAATACCTTGTAACCAAAGAAATATGACTTGTTTACATCTTTAAAATTGTCCAACTCTACATAAAGTTTAAATATTCATGTTTATTCACAATTGAATATAAACCCTAAATCAATATGTAATATAAATGTTTATGAAGTTTTGAACTTGTTTAAATATCACATATAGATTTTCTTCATTGAGGGTGACTATGTAAATGTTACGTATATAATGATTTTACTTGGTCAATAACATTAAGAAATTACTTGATTACATTTACTTAATTATATGTTTATGGTATGCTCTTGAGAAAAATGTAATAAGCCTATATACAAAATTAATAACTTTAATACTCTACGATAAAAAAAATGTTAGGAGATAAGATGAGATTACAATTCCTTAAATGTGATTAAAATATATTATTTATTATTATATTGGAAATTAATTCAAATTTAATAAAAAAATAGTCAACTCGTTAGAAGGATGAATTTATTTATTAATATTGTTTTAATATCTTAAAGTTCACTCTTTTTAAACGAGAAAATATTAAAATATAAAATATTTATAAAATTTAATGGATAATATATAATAATAATTTATGTCTTACTATTATTATATTAATGCATAAATTATTTATGCAAAATTTAATTTCAATATAAAGATCTTATATTGATTAGAAATAAGATCAAATTAATATATATAAAAATGAATATAAATCTTATTTCATTAAGTCAATTTTACGAAGATGAGTTATGTTTAAAGATTATTTCTATTTTAGTATCAGAACTTATCATAATAAGTTTGTTAGGTCTTATTGGACTATTCATGTGTAGGTTCATGTTTAAATTGAGTGCATATCTCATTTCATTAAACTAGTTTTATGAAAATGAATTCAACTTAAAATTTACCTATATTAGTTTTAGATATCATATATAATAAATAAATAAAAATATCATTAAAACAATAATATATAAATATGTGTTTGGGATGGATGAGATTGAGCAAACATTGGAATTACAGGATATTGTCAAGAATTATGTGGCTAAGGTAAGTGAAAGAAGACTCTCTCTCTCTTACCACTATGTCAACAAAGACACAAAAAAAAATACCAAATCTATTTACTTTGCTTCAATTCCTTGTGTATAAATAGACCTCATCTTTTTGTGAACTTCAACTCCTTATTCTTTCTTTCCTTTTTCTTTTTGTTTTTTCTCCAACTCCTATGTACGTGTTGTTAGATTATAGTTTATCAAAGAATGAATATGAAGGAGCACATATGGGTTTTGAGCTTCATGAGTTTAGAGATGCTGAAATCAAAGGAGAATTATCATCCCTTTCTCCCTTTCAATGAAGCTTGCCATCATTACTGACATGAGGCAAGTCAAGTGAAATTAATGGCAAGTCTGGTTCTTGGCTCTTGTGTTCATTTAGCTTTAACATATGAATGAGTGTATGAGAAAGTCACAATATATATAGAACTATCATTTGGAATTTTGTACCAAATAGTTTGTAAGAAACTATTACATAAATATCTTGTTTTCAGGCCTTTGGTGTTGGCTAATGTATTGTTCTAATTGTTTGCCCTACTTGGTTCCATTTATATCTAATTGTTCACGAGTCATAACTTTCATTTCATCTACTCAATTCTGCATATTCCATAGAAAAGCTTTCAGCATCCTGCATGTCAAGTAAGAGAATAAACAGGGCATAAAAGAAAAGAGGAAGAAAAACAGAAGTGACTCAACAAATTCAGAAAGAGTTAAGTCATGATGACAGAGAAGATAACGACCAAGCCCTATAATCTTCACTCCTACTCGGAATAATTGTCTATATATGCGCGAATTCATCTCAGAAACAGTGAATCGGATCTTTGAGATAATAGAAAAACAAGTTTAGAACAAAATGGCATGAGAAAAACAGCATCTATTTGGTTCATTCATAGCTTTTTCTATGAGGAAAAATGAACTTAAGCGATATAATCTGTAATCTGGTGTCCCTATCCAAAGCTAGGATTATAAATCATAGCTGTCACCTTGTTTACCAATATGGATAAGTTCGCCACGGTTTTCCTCTATCCTTTTAAATTTTTATGCAATCTTCTTTTAATTTTCTTCCTATCACTCCAAGGGCTAGAGAGACAAATCATATATACTTTGCTATAAAAATCGATTCTATTATAAGAATCTAAATCACCAAAACCAAACAAAAATTATGAGAATGTAAATAATATTATAAATTTAAATATTTTGTATAGTGCATAACGTAACATGTGTTCCCAATGCCAAAATAATTCATATATAATATATGGGATGAAAACTATAGAATCATTCAAGAATTAATTCTTCATTGTGACCAACATATATATGTAAGATTATTTTTAGCAAATAGTATATATATTCATAGAATAAAAATATTTTGTAATCCTGATTTAATTACAATTCTTTTACCTATTAAACTCTTAAAGTAAAGTATAATAATAATAATAATAATAATAATATTATTATTATTATTATTTACTTGATTACACCCACTAACACTAATAATATGTAATATTCTCTATATAACTTTCTATTGTCAAATTAAGCAACATTACTTAATAAAATTAATTATTAAAATACATAATACGAAATTGTTTATGCAAATACTTTTACTTGTATATAAGTAATTATGGTTTAAAAAAATTATATTGTAAAGGAAAGAAACAAATGTAAGTAAATTATTGTAGAAGTCATAAAATCGATTAAATTACTACTGGAGTGAAGTTTTGAAGGCTGTTTAAATTTATATGACATTGCAAAATCCTACAAAATTAAGATAAAAAATTTATTTAAATAATCATTCATGATGAAAAATACTCAATAACAGAAATTCATTAATTATATTATCACATTATATTAATGAATCAAGCTTGTCTTTTATATATATATATATATAACAGTTTGATAAATAAATTATATTATGATAATCATTAATCAATGTTAAAATCATAATTAATTTTATATTTGATTGTATTATTTAATTTTTTACATAATTCTTAACCTTCAATTTTATAATCAACAATAAATATGCTTAATTCTATAAAGAACATCTTCTCGTAGAAATATCAAATTCTCTAAAATCTCCCACATTCATGATTATGTAATAACATTCAAAATCAAACACATCTATATTTCTTTTCTGATTATGTTGTTTGAGAAACAATTAAGAATTGGTTCAATTCTTTTTTATGTTAATTAATTTAATTGTCTCATTTTATTAGTAAAAAATTAATCAAATTCCTTAATTAAATATAATAATGTAATCACTTTAAATCTAAATAAAAGTAAAATTATTAAAAATAAGTATTGATACTGATATAATATAATTTATAACACATAATGATAATTTATAAAATTAAAAATACATTTTTTTTCTGATACAAAATAATATTATTATACTTATAAAAATTAAAAATGTTGTTTTAGTCTTAAAAATATTATATTTTAGAAATGGAGGACTTTTATTAAATCTTTAAAAAGAAAAAAAAAAGTAGTGTAAAAAGTGATTATTGTTCAATTTCATTTTACGTGTCAATCAAGATTTATTATATTAATAAATAATTGAATTTAAATTTAATAATCTTAACAATCTTATTAATTTTGATTTAGATATTATATAAAAAATATTATAATATATAATTTATCTTTAAAACTAATTTAAGAAATAAAATTTACATTTTATCTTATATATTATAATTTGATTTTAAATGTAATTAATGTTGAATTTTCCAAAGTAGCCAAAATTTTAATAGAAAATAGTTATTGTTGGTAAGGATATGGATGATTAATGGCGGTGGTGGGCCTAAGGGTTGGTTGTGGAGCCATGTGGGGAAGCTAATCTTTCGCACTTTGAAGGATTCCAAATTGGGCAGAAAAATAATAGTTTATGGCATAGTTGTGAGCATTAAGCAGCTTCTTTTTTCTTTTGGAGGAATCACTTCCAATAATGAGGAATCAAGTACTGTTCCTTTTCACCACCAGAACTTCCCCAATTCACATGGCTTCCAGCCCCAACCCTCTCATTGTTTATGGGTCCAATTATTAATCTTTCATTGGGAAAAAAAAAATGCATATCCTTTCATTTTATACCTTCATAAATCTTATACAGTATATCTATCATAATCTGTAATAATTGGCATAGAGCCAGATGTACCCATGTGGTGCCCATAGAATGGGACACAATTGCTTTATGACAGGGAATGGGGTTTGGTAGGTGCAGACAATCATTGTCACATAACACATTCCCTATTAAAATACACTTCTCTATCTTTTTCTTACACACTCCACAAGAGAAACTTCCAAACTCTATCTTGTTTTCTCCCAGGATTTACATACTTGTATAATCACTTATGTTTAGTATAAATTCTTTTACTGAATTCATCATACAATTTTTTCTTTTTTAAACTAGTGTTGTGTCATTGGTAATATTTTTCAATTCACCTATGCAGAACATAACTTTAGCCAATGCAGAAGCTGTTTTGTTGTAATTAGATGAGGTAAAAAATATATATTATTATACCCGTACCATGTTTTCTTACCTCAAATTTATATGAAAAACTTAAGTTGACTAAATAGGTGTTAGGTAAAGAGGTGAGGGGAGACAAGTTTGAGATCAAGATGCTCTCTAAGTCTCCTCCATCATGATAACACTTAATTTATTATAATAATTAAATTATAAAATTTAACATAGATATCTGTCTTAAATTTCTTTCTTGATCTTAAAGTTTATTTTTAAGCATTATTTGGTTAGAATGTCCTCGATATATAATTTATTTAAGCAAAAATATGAAATTGTACAAAACAAAATAAAAAGAGTGGTTGAGAACGGATTCAAGAAAAGGTTTAAAGAGGTGAGATCAAGGATGGGAAAGGCAAAAAGCTACCCCACTTCCCTGTGATTCCACCCCTGAATGCAATAATCATTCATAATTTTATAATAAAGGATAAAACATACTTTATCTCATAATATATAAGGAGCTGCATTAGAATAACTGTTAGAAGAATAAAGTAAGGCAATGGACCAGTTAAAATTCAAGCCACATTTCTTTAATCGACTCTCACAGAGAAGAAGAATTCGGAGTTTTAACAGATTAATCATTATTCCGTTAGTGTGCTTACTATTGAACACTGTCTTGAAGTACCTTAAAAAAATGAAGACGAAAAGAAACAGAATATGCGAAGCTGTGGAATGCCAAAATAAAGAATACTTGGACCAGTTAAATTACAAGCTTGGGTTGACATTATAAGCAATTCTGGAACACATTCTGTGCATGTTATGATGTCTAGGGGATTTCAAATGAGTCCAAAGATTGACAGTGATCAGTTGCACATGATTAGGTGGTTCAGATCCCAAGTACCCACGTATATCCAATAAAATAATTCTCTTTTGGCTTATCATTTATCTGCACTCATTAGATTAACTATAAACTAATTTGTCTCTCAGAACTTCCTATAGCCTTCCCTTCATTCCTTGTTCCCTGCTATGAAAAATGCAACAAGATTAAGAGGAACCAACACAAAGAGAACAACAACCAAAATGCAAACCCACCTGCTATTCTTCTTCTATTGTTACATTGGTCTCACACTAGCTTTTACAGAAGCTGCAGCAGATGATGAATTATCAACTCTTCTCTCAATCAAATCCACTCTCATTGACCCAATGAGGCATCTGAAAGATTGGCAATTTCCAAGCAATGTGACACAACCAGGATCACCCCATTGTAACTGGACTGGAGTTGGTTGCAACTTCAAAGGCTTTGTAGAGAGTCTTGACCTCTCCAACATGAACCTCAGCGGTCATGTTTCGGACCACATTCAATCTCTTTCAAGTTTGTCTTCTTTCAACATAAGCTGTAACAACTTTGCTTCATCACTACCGAAATCACTGGCCAACCTCACCTCTCTCAAGAGCTTTGATGTGAGCCAGAACTACTTCACTGGCAGCTTCCCCACTGGTCTTGGAAGAGCTGCAGGCTTGAGATCAATCAATGCATCGAGCAATGATTTTTCGGGTTTTCTTCCTGAGGATATTGGAAATGCCACATTGCTCGAGAGCCTTGATTTTCGAGGGAGCTACTTTGTGAGTTCAATCCCCAGGAGTTTTAAGAATTTGCAGAAACTCAAGTTTCTAGGCCTTTCAGGCAATAACTTCACTGGGAGGATTCCAGGTTATCTCGGGGAACTAACTTCTCTGGAGACACTGATTATAGGATACAATTTGTTTGAAGGTGAGATCCCTGCAGAGTTTGGTAACTTGACCAGTCTTCAATACCTTGACTTGGCTGTAGGTAGTCTCAGTGGACAAATTCCAGCTGAATTGGGTAAGCTGACAAAACTGAACACAATTTACTTGTACAAGAACAACTTCACAGGAAAAATCCCACCTCAACTTGGAAACATTACTTCACTTGCATTTCTGGACCTCTCTGACAATCAGATCTCAGGAGAGATTCCAGAAGAACTTGCTAAATTGGAAAACATGAAACTCTTAAATCTGATGACGAACAAACTAACCGGTCCAGTACCAGAGAAGCTTGGTGAATTGAAAAATTTACAGGTTCTTGAGCTATGGAAAAATTCCTTACATGGTCCTTTGCCACCAAACCTTGGACAGAACTCTCCTTTGCAGTGGTTGGATGTATCCTCTAACTCACTATCTGGGGATATCCCTCCAGGTTTGTGTACTACAGGAAATCTCACTAAACTAATCCTCTTCAATAATTCCTTCACTGGTTCCATTCCAAGTGGACTTGCAAACTGTTTGTCTTTGGTACGTGTTCGGATTCAAAACAATCTTATTTCTGGAACTATTCCAGTTGGCTTTGGAAACCTCCTCGGCCTTCAACGGCTAGAACTGGCAAAAAACAACCTGACTGGTAAAATTCCCACTGATATTACCTCATCCACATCACTCTCTTTCATTGATGTATCTTGGAACCACTTTGAATCATCTCTACCGTCAGATATTATTTCTATTCCAACCCTTCAAACCTTCATTGCCTCTCATAACAATTTTGGAGGAAATATCCCAGATGAGTTCCAGGACTGTCCATCTCTCTCTGTATTGGACCTTTCAAGCACCCATATATCTGGCACAATCCCTCAAAGTATTGCGTCTTGTCAAAAATTAGTCAACCTTAACCTTCGAAATAACCAGTTGACAGGAGAAATCCCAAAAGCAATCACAAACATGCCCACTTTATCTGTTCTTGATCTGTCCAACAATTCATTGACTGGTAAGATTCCCGAAAACATTGGCAATTGCCCTGCTCTGGAAATGCTGAACCTGTCCTACAACAAACTTGAGGGTCCTGTACCCTCAAATGGGATGTTGGTGACCATAAATCCTAATGATCTTATCGGCAATGAAGGTCTTTGTGGAGGCATTCTCCCTCCGTGTTCTCCAAGTATGACTGTGACAAGCCATCGAAGGAGCTCACATGTCAGATACATCATTATTGGTTTTGTGACTGGCATTTCAGTGATTTTAGCGCTTGGTGCAGCATATTTTGGTGGTAGATGTTTATACAATAGGTGGCACTTATATAACAACTTCATCTATGATTGGTTCAAACAGAGCAATGAAGATTGGCCCTGGAGACTAGTAGCATTCCAGAGGATCAGTTTCACCAGTAGTGACATCCTGACTTGCATGAAGGAATCAAATGTCATAGGAATGGGGGGCACTGGTATCGTTTACAAAGCTGAAATCCATAGACCTCACGTAACAGTAGCAGTGAAGAAACTGTGGAGATCACGGACAGACATAGAAGATGGCAATGACGTGTTGAGAGAAGTGGAACTCCTAGGGAGACTTAGGCACAGGAATATTGTAAGGCTGTTGGGGTATGTACACAACGAAAGGAAAGTGATGATGGTTTACGAGTACATGCCTAACGGGAATCTTGGAACAGCCCTGCATGGAGAAGAGTCAGCAAGGTTGCTTGTTGACTGGGTCTCAAGGTACAACATAGCTCTTGGAGTTGCACAAGGGCTTAACTACCTCCACCATGATTGCCACCCACCAGTTATTCACAGGGATATCAAGTCTAACAACATACTCCTTGACGCAAATTTAGAGGCAAGAATAGCAGATTTCGGGTTGGCAAGGATGATGATTCAAAAGAACGAGACAGTTTCCATGGTCGCTGGATCATATGGATACATCGCACCAGGTTAGTAGTTTATTTACGCATTACGTAAAGTGAGAGGCGATAGATGATTGACAAATGATTATATGTCTTTTGGTTTTAGAATATGGATACACTCTGAAGGTTGACGAGAAGATTGACATATACAGCTACGGGGTGGTGCTTTTGGAGCTTCTAACAGGCAAAATGCCTCTAGACCCTTCGTTCGAAGAATCGATTGACATAGTCGAATGGATAAGGAAGAAGAAAAGCAACAAAGTCTTGTTAGAAGCATTGGATCCTGCTATAGCTAGTCAGTGCAAACATGTCCAAGAAGAAATGTTGCTTGTACTCCGGATTGCACTTCTATGTACCGCAAAGCTTCCAAAGGAAAGACCACCCATGAGAGACATCATCACAATGCTTGGAGAGGCAAAGCCAAGAAGGAAAAGTGTTTGCCAAAATGGGGGTCAAGACAGCAGTAGCATGGATAAGTCAACGATCTTTACCACCTCCCCAGTAGTAAGTCTTTTGTAGCAACAACTTGTTTTGTAATTTAATTAGTATTATATTTTAATTTTTTAATTTCCTTAACCTCTGAATTTTGATGTATGCTTTGCCTGCGTCCACCAAATTTCTATCAGGATAGTAAATACCTGTATTTTTTTATAAGATGTTGTTTCTTCTCTTCCTTTTCAATTGACGAAGAAACGGTGATTTCAGAATCGTAATCAAATTATCAAACTATAAGCATATTTAAAATGTGCTTAAAGACTGTATACTGAGTCATTGACTCTAACACCATTTTAATACCGTTTGCCATCTCATCAAAGACATCTATAGCATTTGCAAACTTTTTCTCTCGCCATTTTCCACTATTAATCCGAGTTTCACAATTGTCCTAATGCGCCACGTTTTTCGACTCAAAATTCTTTCACTAGTTATTTCCCGTTATGCCTTCATTTTAACTAGTTCAACTGTCGCACAGTAAATTAAAGAAGAGCTCGGTGCCTCCAATGTCAATGTCGCAGCTTGACAAGTTAGAAATCTATTCCGTAAAAAAGTTATCTAATTTCTTTGTTTTTCCCCCAATGAATGTGTCATTATAGATATTTCCAGTTAATTCAAGCAATATGAAAGAAAATGCAATCACGACCAGTACATAGAGTTCCGCTGATATGTTCAGGTCTTTAAAGTAATAAAGAAATGTTAGTCAAGAAGAAGTGTATTGGATAAGAAGACCAATAACATTAAAACAATTCACGTTACAATGGTAAGGAAAAAATATTGGGATCCGGTTGACATCAAGAAACGAAGGCCGAGAAGGAAAACTGTTATCTCTTCTCATCCTAACGAACACAGGCATCATATTAGTGTATTTTGTATTCTAAACTATGTACATTTATCCAAGTACAAATGAACAGATTGCCCTCCAATAAAAATCAATAATAAAAAGAACAGGAGTTTCACCTCAAACTGCCCCACACCCTATACTATCCCATTAATCTAGGACGCTAGTAGAGCACTTCCTGGTGCATTTCCTCTTTCAAGGAAGCTGACAGATGTTGTCTGGAAAACATAGATGGAAACAGTAATGAGATTAGTTCATAACTAGATGTACACGGAAATTGGGATATTGACTAAATTATACATGTAAAACCACTCTTTAGGAATTATATTACATGTTGCATACAAAAATTAAGACATTGTCGATTTGCAAACTCAGGTTGACATGCAATTGAATCCATAATAATACTACAATACATCCGAAGAACCATAGGCTAATATTGGCTCCCTTGCATGTAAAGTGACAATGTAAAGCAAGAAAAAAAAAACTTCAGTACGCTTGCCAGAATAATAGGAAGGTCCAGGGTATTCAGAATAAAGTTCTCCAAAATGAGTTTTAAAATTTTATTCATATTCTCTGTAAGAATCAATTCTTTCAAACTTATGAAGAGATAATAATAATATACCTCACTAGCTTGAACTTCACCAAGTGTAAATGGCTCTTTCTCCCTGATTACACCATTATCTTTTGTAATTCTTTCTAAATCCTGCTAGAGGGATGATTAACCATGTTATGAAAAATCCAGAAATAACTTCCATCATGTCCAACATGAAATAAAAGAATGCAAAAGGAAAGGAGGCAGTAGAGGCCATATAACCCTAATTACACAAACACCAAGTGAATTTTGATGTGATACGTTACTGCTACTTTCAGTATTTCAAGCAATAGAGAATGGATACTAAATGAATTTTTAAAATTAAGAGATGCACACAAATTTTGCTAATAACCATAAAAATGGAATCAAATGAGTTCCTTAAACAAATATTTTAGTATCTTCTTTACTTAATGAAAATTATTTACATAACACAGGTTGGTTAGTATTCCCACCAAATATAAAAAAAAAAAATGTATTTAGCAAAAATAAATAAATAAAAGCAAGATTAAAACCACATTAATAGATTTTAAAAGGGGCAAGAGAATGCAAAAACCACATAAGATCAAAACATTAGGCTTTCAGATGGGTATTTCTTCCTAAATTCTTAAAAATTGACCGGAAGCAGAATAAATCACAATTTGTGGTAAATGATTCAGCTACTGTGCTCTCTGTATTTGGAATGAACTGAATTTACAACAAAAAATGTGCACTTTCATCAAAATTTAGAAAATGTATACTCAGGTTATTTTAGGTATTAAAAGGCACTGTGAGACATGCAAGTAGACAAAATACTAAATACATCATCACAGACAGTAACAATCATTACCTTCCCAGTCAAAATTTCAAACTCAAGTAATTCTTCCACTATCTTTTCTAGTACTGGGCGATTCTTCAGCAGCATTTCTCTGGCTTTTAGATATGCCAAATCGAACATCTAGGAATATCAGAAAAGATTGTTTAGATATTTTTGTATGCGTTAAAATTACAGAAAAAAATATCATATCTGTTATTTTGGTAACGTTTAATTTTATTCTAGTATCATTTATTTTCTACTAGAGGAAGCCAAATCTCCTCTATTTATTGTATAGATTTCGTTTTCTCAATATAAATAAACCATTCGTTCTGTCATAGAAAGGTTTCAGCTCAATGCTTCTTTTCTTTTATAGTTTAACAGTAGAGAAGAAGTTCAACTTCTAATACATGACTACCTTTTCAACTTTAGCTGCCATCACATATTCATGGTCATCCCCCATGCTTAATGCCGTGACCTATGTCAGTAAAAAAACATAAGAAGTCTATAATATACTAATATTAAAAAACCAAGGTCAATAAACATGTTTTTCTTTGTTAAGCATTTGCCACAGAAATCTCCATATGATTTTATCATAACTCCCTCAAGCAATAGTTTTGTTTATCAGATTCAGAGGGCAGTGCTCCGTACTCATGCGAGGGACAGATTAAAGAATCACAACATCCACCGGGATTCTTAAAACTGGACAGCTTAATACATCACGAAACCAGCAGAAAGCAATTCACAGATAATGGCTAAATATGTGTTTTGAGGCAATCAGTTGACACTGGAGTAAGTAAGGAAAAACTTGTACCATTATTCATGTCCATCTTACACCAAAATTTTGGAAAATATAAATGAAACAAAGAGTGCAATTTGAAAAGACATCTTAATGGCCTAGAAAAAATATGAGAAATTTGATGCGCAAGTAATGCACAACGTATACATGTGGCAATTAAATCATGTACCCACCACATGAACCATTCAAAATTTGCGGACTACACACAAGTTCAACCATGCTTCTATTGAAAAAAATTCTCTTATCGAATTGATACTAATAACAGAGTATACAACTTGTATTTATGCAGATAAAATATACTACAAACAAGAATAATAAATCAAACATTAACTGGAAACAAATCTCCCACAAATAAGGAAACAAAATAGCATAGATATTTCTAAAAAATAAATTTGATCTGATTCAGATTTATTCCCCTTAACTTGATCCTACAAATCAGGATAGATATAACATTCCTATTTTATACGTATCTCGATAATTTATTTTGAATCATAAAATTCTAATATTCCTAATTAATCCACATTCTATATCTCAGATTCCACATCCCTAGCTCATTTGGGAGATTGCCTATCTAACATTTCGTTAGTTTTCCTCATTTATAAAGCTGGGCAGTAATTAGCAATTCAATAAATCATTTTCATTAAAGATATAATAATCTTCTTAACCATATTGAATATTATTGATGCTGTTTGAGAAAGAAAGAAAGACATATTAATGATGTCCTATGTTATAAGTAAGCTTCAAGCAACATTTACCATATTGAATATTATTAACTCAATTTGAGAAAGAAAGACATATTAGTGATGTCTTATGTTATAAGTAAGCTTCGAGCAACATTTACCAAATAATTCAATCTAACTTTTCAATAATCACACAATCAATATGAAGAAAAAAATAATAATTCAAAAATAGTAGTTAAATTGGGCATAAGAAAGGTCTATACCGCATTAGTACGGTAATAAATTGCAGGACTGTCATCCGGTCCCCAGCCATACTGAATGACCATTCGAGTAGCTATCTGTTGTGAAGGAAACAATGATCATAGTTAATACTTGCAACATCTTCTGGTTAATATTATCAATTTCTAAAAGAAGTATAATAGAAAAAATAAGCAGATATTTTAGCTGACTGCGTTAAGTCAAATATAAACCAACCTCTTGAGCCTGCTGTATCTCAGAAGTAGAAAGTAAGTTTTCTTCCCCGAAAGGAAGTAAAATTTGGGATGCAACATAAGAACCAAAACAAAACACAAGCTTCTTTTCAAGATACGATCTTGATTCTAAATTCCCATTGATCGAACTTTCATTTCTTGCTTTTGTGATTTTTGTACATCCAATTCCCTGTATAATTGTCAAGAATCTATCATTAAACAAGTAAATATGACAAGTCAGTTTTTTTAGTAATAAAATAAGCCAGTTACAACAGTTTCGTCTATCGGCCTTTACTGACAGAATTTTAACTACCACAATGACAAGGAAGCAAGTTTGGAGAAGCAATAGGCTTCATAGAGCTACTTTGTCAAAAATCAGGTTACTGCAGTCTTTACTATGTTGGTATACAGCAAAAATGGCAAGCTAGACAGATGAAAGCAAACATACAAGGCCAGAGTCAAAGAAACCATATTTTACATTTAAAAAAAAAAAAAAAGACACAAATAAGCAATGCTATAGAAGCATAAAAGGAATGGAGGAAATCCTAGAATTTAAAACAAATGTTGGGAGTCTTTAAATTTAAAGGTCACAGTATAGGAATACATAGCCAGCTCTTACCAGAAATTTTTCATTTTTTTATGATTCTACCTAAAAATTTAGTCTTCCAAAATCACTTTCATATATTTACTGTTGAATATTTACTTTCAAAGCATTGGCTAGACAAGGAATGCTACAAACATTATCAAATATACTTTTCACTATTGTGTGAAATTCATGTGGTCCCACTAAATAAAAACAATACTAAAATAGAGTATGGCCCACATCATTTAGCAAACCTCACATGAATTTTACCCAATAATCAGTGTGTTGCCA
The DNA here is from genome assembly GCA_016859785.1 of Macrotyloma uniflorum. Classification (NCBI taxonomy): domain Eukaryota; kingdom Viridiplantae; phylum Streptophyta; class Magnoliopsida; order Fabales; family Fabaceae; genus Macrotyloma; species Macrotyloma uniflorum. Next base: position 145,420 of record BDMB01000144.1, read on the forward strand.
GTATTCTCTGGGCTAGTTGTCCAGATTATATACATATAATGTAGACATATAATGTAGATCTCATGGCCTGTTACATCCGGTTGTCATACTTAGCAAATAACAGAAGCCAATATTAGATATCTAAATTGCTACAACAGCAATAGAAATGGCCTTTGAAGCACAGACTTGAAAATTTGATAACTATAAAGCATTGCTATAATATTGACAGCTTATATATAGCCAAGAATAAGACTAACCTGCCATGATTGAGGTTCAAGCCAAAGATTATCAACAACATCAAAATTTGGTAATAAAAGAGCAGTAAGACCACGACCAGCTGCCCAGACAGCATGTGGAAACTTGGTTTCCCTTGTCCACTGAACAACAAAGAAACATAATTTCGTAATTTTTTTGTAGCAAGTCAATTATTTTCAACTTCTAAAATTGAAAAAAAAAAAAAAAATCCTCAGACTGCATCTACTTGCAAATAAGTTGAAGAAGATACTGAGCGATAATACATATGAAAATATATACAAGGATAATCTGTGCTTTGATCAGAAAATAAGCATTATGTGGAGATGACAGTTTCTTACGTCAAGTGGGGGGCTCAAAAGTTCTATCCCGTTGCTTATTTGGCCATACGGTTCCATCAGATCAACAACATTCTGCAGATCTTCTTTTGTCAATGTCAATCCAAGATGATTCACCGTCGCTTTGCTAAACTTATTGAAAATTTTGGTCTTCCGCAGCCATTGGGGAATCATACAACTGAAAGTCTAAGAAAAAGTAATAAATATATTTCATTTCGTACATGAAAAACTATATGAATACGCACACACAATATAACTATAAAAATAAAGTGATCTATATGTAGAAGTTTCAAGAAATAAAGTAGAAAGAACAGTTTTGCAATAATGCTTTCAATTTGTTTGTTCATTTTATTTCTTGATAAAAATTAAATAAATGAAAATTTGCAAAAAAGATGAGGTAATAACATTGTCAAATGAATCATATTATTCATTATCTTAATGCTATAATTAAGTTTGAATTCTGTACGTTTAAAACAGTTCACACAGCTCTATGTTTGCACTATAATTTTAGAATAAATATAAATAAATGTGATTGCAAAATTGATAATCAACAATTAATTAAGGATTGTACAGCTAAATATTATGTTAATTGTGACTAATTCTAATACCTATGAACAAACTAAAGATTTATTTCCATTTAGCGGAATAAGGCAATTCAGGAGAATTATCTCCTGTTTGTAACCCATACTGATGCAACCTAATAGTGTATAACAGACGTCTCTCTTGGAATTTGCTACAGACTACCAGCTCTGTTAGTCAGTTAGATGTAACTGCCAGTAAGTTATTCTGACAGCTGTTACAGCTGACAGTTAGCTAGACTGCCCAGCTTGTTACACAAGTCACCAGTACTCTAAATTTTATCATTTCCCTTGAGACATGAATGAATAATATTCAGATCAATTTTTCTCTCCAAATTCTATCCGTATCTCACTATTATATAGTACACAGAGCTTGAGAAAGTCTCACATGCCTGTCAATCCTCTACCTCCATCAAGCTCACTGTCACCACAGTAAACAAGCTAAATTTTTTGCCACCATCACCAGAGACATATATCCGAATCAACCTCAAGGACCCTTTAAGCCTCAGGCTTTGACTTTTGAACCACATGGTAGGTGACCCTTAGAGTCCAACACAAAGTTCTAACAATTTGTCAAATCCTGTTATGACTTCTTCATCACTTCCGATTAACTTTCTATCCAATTACAGAATCATTGGATAACAAGAACTATCCTGTGTGAAATCAGCAGATCAGACCAGAGCTTAGTGGCCACAAGCATCATCAGTTTCTTCAAAATCTAGAAATCCCATCAAGGTATCTCAAGCAAACTGATGCTGATTGGACATTGGATATTGATGGTAAACATTCCACATCTAGTGCCAGTCTCCTTTTAGGGCCAACCATTATTTAATGGTGGTCCAAAAGCAATTTGGCCATAGCTGCTGCGGAAGTCTTTACCCCTAACATATTTTGTAATAATCAAAGAATTGTTGCTCTTATTCATAATCATGTTTTACACTCAGGCACCAAACACATCGAGGTGGATATGGTTTTTATTCGAGAAAAAGTAATCCATAAGCCTCTTCTCATATTCCCGCCTAAGATCAGATTGGTGATGCGCTAACCAAATCTCTTTCCAAGACCAGATTCTGCTTTCTTGCAGGCAGAGTGCACAGCACCCTACAACTGCACCCACTGAGTTTGAGGGGGAAATAATATATATAAATGGGGGATAACCAAACAATATCCAGAGTGCACATCACCCTACATTTTGCTTTTATACTATTAGAAATCTCACATGGATTAAAGATATATTCAAAACAATATATATAAGTGGTTTTTGGGGTTGAGTTAACAGAGAAATGGTGATCCAGTCTTAGTTACGGTTCAAGGTGTTTTCCTGTTTTTTATTTGTTGGACTTATATCCTATTTGAGTTGAACAAAAAAAAAACAAAGGTAGATTAGAATTTTTATTTATTATATAATATAACAAGTTAAAGAAGAAGAATAAAAAATAGGATAGCATTAAAAATATTAAAAAAAAAATTCAAGCATGGCATATAATAAATAAATAATAATAATAATAAACTAAATAAAGCATAATATGTGATATAAAAACTAAACACAAAAAAATAATAAACTAAATAATAGTAATAAAGACAAAATAAAACATAATATATAACATAATGAGCTAAATAATAAATATCATAATTCTAAATAATATAATAATAAGAAATGTATAAACAATAAGTAAAAAAAGAATATAAAAAACTATTAAATAATACATGTAGTTGTATAATATAAGATATATATATATTAAAAGAATTCATAATAGGTACCAAAAAAATATAAATGGTGGTCATCTTGCTACTGCTATCCACTATATAGTTTATGGGAGGGTTGGCTCCTATTTGCTGTTGACAATATTATGTTCGGCACGAGTTATGTTAGTCAGTTAGATATAACTCTTAGTTTGTATATTCAGATCATTTTTTTCTCTCAACTCTCCTTGTATAAACTCTATTAAGAGCCAACAAAGGAAAGTTAACTTTTTCCTATTCAAGTTATTGTGAAAATAATGTACCACAATCAGCAAACTCTTACCGCAATGAAACCACAGTAGCCCATCAATTCATCTGTGTCAAGAACTTTGCCCCGGAAGGCACTTCCTTCCAAAGCCATTGGAACAATTTGTAATTCAATAGGTCGTAAAAGAGCTGTCTTCTCAGCAACCTGAAATGAACAGCTTTTTTAAGTCCAAAAGGTAGGAACAAACATTAGTTATAACAAAAGACCTTAATAAACTAGTTATCAGTTATAAACCTAGTGATTGTCCATTTGCTTTCCATTATTTAGTTGGCATTTTAGGCTCACGTAAAATAGTATCATTCAATAAGCTATCCCCAATTCCCACCTCCCCGCTTCTCTTTCTGCCTGTCATTTATTTGCTTTAAGGTTAGTCCTCTACTTTCTTTAAGAGGGAAAACCAACCACTTAAATACACCACCAAACATCTCATACTATTCAATGTGAGACTTAAGCACCTCATAACACCCAAGCTCCTGACACTTGTTGTATATTCACAGGCATCATACACACTCATATTATGAGTATTTCTAGTTCAGAAACAGGAGACTACTTATTTTTATAATGTAAAGCAGTTCTATTGGAAAAAAAAATTGGTTCTCTTTGTTGGCTCTGGAGGCTGGCAGGGTCCCTCTTCATTGGTGTAATTTTATAAAGGTTTTCAGTACGTACAATAATAATAAAATCTTTTGGTAGTGTAAATTTATGTTATTCTTTGGTGTATTTAGCAGGAGCAAAATGCTAAAACTTTCAACAGTGTCCTTATTTCCTTACACTTATTACTTAATGGGATTTTTGTGCTCCCTTCATGGTTGTTTCAGTAGAATCACCATTTCCAATTCGTGGAGACTAAGTAGTTAGTCTTGCAGCACTAAACATGTTTTTTATTCTTTATTGTACCTTTCTTTCCTTTTCTTGGGATATCTTACCAGGCCCCTAGTTGAAATTTTCACCGTATTCTAGATGGAGAAGTGTTCTATTTAAGAAAGAGAATATAACATAAACCTTTTTCCAGTCAACATAATCTATAAGCTGACCATCCATCATTTCCTTTGCAGCCATGTACAATATTTTTTCTCTCTCAGCTTGTGTCGGTCTTTGAAGATGAAATATTCTATCCATGCGACCTGGCCTCTGCAAGGCCTCATCAATTTGCTTGAGATTTCTTGTAGTAGCCATCAAAACAACCCCATCTTGTTTCTCAAATCTGCATAGTATATCAAGATGTTGTCAGCTATTATTACTTATATATGAGCATATGTTCGTTCTCAAGACATTCAAAAGAAGCAAAGACTACAATTACCCATCAAGTTCCACGAGCAGTTGATTGATGAAAGTTTCATGATCTTGATTTTTGGTATGAAGATATGTACCACGTACACCAGCAAACAGGTCAAAATCCTCCACAAATATTATAACAGGAGCCTACAAGTAGCAACAAACAAATCAGGAAATGAGAAGACATAATCTAGGACTCAAGATCAACAAACTCATTCAACCAGACAACTGAGTATACAGCCGCATAGATAGAAACTAAGTTACAAAAAAAGAACATCAAAACAGGGAGAACTGGTTCCACTATCCAAACAATTTGGCCATTGATCAAAATAGAAAATGAAAAAAAAATATATCTGAAAAGTAGCAAAACATTATCATAAATTTGTAAGATAGATAAATACATTTCATAACAATGTTAATTTTTTTCGTATGCAAATTCATATCTTGAAAATAAAGCTTACATCATTTAAGAAAGAGTTCAAAATAAATATTTTATTATTATTTCCAATTCAACCTGCCTTTGTCAAGGTTTTGACTCACCTCAGGTTTGGAAGAAACCAAACCAGAAGTGGGGCGAGTTGATGATTGGACCAGCTATTCCAGTCCAGTTCCAAGATTGCTGGTATGAACATACATATAAACATAATTTGACTAATATAACTATCCCAACAAATGTATGACAACATATATTTACTGAATTCAGTGTATGAAGCCACAGTAACAACAAAGACCATATGAAACTGAACCATATGAAGTTCATATAGATTTATTTATAATTAATAACTTATTTGACTCAAAATTAGAGATAAAATAGTGAAAGATAATCAGATAGAAAATAAATATAAAGTTGGCTTAAAGAGTATAACCAGATCTCTTGCTGTCTGAAACAATTCCCGAACATTGGAGGCACTTTGTCCAACCCATAGCCCAGCCTCCAATTGTTTGGCCTTAATTTCAACAACAGGCACCTTAGCCTCAGCAGCTATAGCCAATGCTAGAGATGTCTTACCCGTACCCCTCTCACCTACAATTAGAACACCCTGCAATATAGAAGACAGTTGCCAGAAATTGATATAGGTATTTCAAACCAAAGTGCATGAGACATTAGTTATAAGATGAATGGTTTGGCAAAATGTTGGAAAGGCAGTCAACTAAAAGTTTACATTGCTATGAAATAAGTCAAAAGGGGAGGAAGGCCAAAGACTGGACATCAAGAGTGAAGTTTGAAGGATTAGACAACTATATATGGTCCAACAGCAAGAGCAGGGTGAGCTAAGATAGCATGTCAAAGTTGAATTGAGAACAAAATGTATTTAATTAAACGCCAAAAGCTAGCCCAAGGGAGGGGAGTAAATACCAACAGTTCAAAACCTAACCGGTCAAGAAAATAATTCAAGGTTCAGTGATTCAACTATAGTTAAACTTCAACCAGTATTAATTAAATAATAATAATAATAATTAAATGATAAATAAAATAATATCAAAAAATATAATATCATACTTTATAAACTAAAATCTACAAATAAAACATAACTTCATAGGTTCTAAACATTCAAAGTACACATAAAAGTTCAAATGATATTTTGGCACATCATTCACTGAATACTTGAAATGTTCATCCCCAATCTGGCCGACTAGAATTAAAGGAAAGCAGGGAACTTGTAACTGAACGGTATACCAATCTATCTTGGTTTTAATTTTATGTTTCAGTTTATCTATTACGAATAGTATATTATAAACTTGTGAAATTCATTGGAAAACACAAGAAACTGACTCTGTGTGAATGAAGCACATAGCAAAGGATGGGAGAAGGTGACTTAATTTTGTTGTCCATTTTTTCTAATCAGAGGAGAGGAGGGAGGGGGTTGTCTTATTGGGTGAAAGAAATTAACAATAATTATTTACTTAAAATCCCACAGCTTTTCTCACCCTTAACTGATCTAAATAAATAAGATTAACTTAAGCAGGTTTGAGTAATTTCAAGGTTTCTTTTACTGAAAACAAGTATTTTTGTGCAACAATGTACAAGGGAGCAGGAGGAACCTAAAAATTGATAAAGAAAGTTATTACATCCCAATTTTGCAAGAATATATAGAATGAGAAAAAAATCTTCATGCAATATCATACCCGAGGTGCCCGCGCACCCATTTCTTGGAATGCCCTCGGATTCTGCAAAAATGCCACAACCTCATTGATTTCCTCTTTCATAGACTCAACGCTAGCAAAGTTCTTCAATGGTATTGGCGGTTTCTTCACCCTCTGCAGAACAGTAATAAGTTTCAGTTGTTTCCCACTATTAAAACAGAAAATAAAAAGTTATCCATTTTTAACCTTCATCTGTTCAAATGCAGTCTTTATGGGATCAACGCCATCCTTTCTCCTCTGCTTGATTTTTTTCAATTTTTGAGTAATGTAATACTTCTGCAAGATAGACAAAGGAGAATAATAATACTTAATTAAAAGTTGCACCATGGTAACATGAGATCTGTATACAGGTCATTATTACGTCTAGTAGAAGTAGATTAATGATGCACACAACAACAAACTATACTGGCTTAGACCAACCCAAGTTTACTTTTTAGTTTTGAGTCAGCAACAAGAAAAATTATTACCATATTTGATGATATAAAAACCACATTCTTTGCACATTAGAGAACTCACGAAAAATGAAATTGTCAAGAACCAACTCCTAAAAGCTTAAGCTATAACACACCCCCTTACACAAGAGTCATACAGACTGAAGCGCAGACAAACTAAACCCCATTTTACCTTCTCAACTTTAATGTAATAGATATGTAATCTAGATCAAACTCATTTGGTGAGTGTGTGTGTGTGTGTGTGTACATATTCATATTCTGAACAAAAATACAAAAAAGAGGGTAAAAACCTACACCCTAGGACCCTCAAGACTGATAGATAAAACCAAGAACAGCTTTGATAAACCTGTACAAAAGATAATATAAGAATTTTTTCTAACACTCCACCTCAAGTTAGACCATACAAATTGTATGCACTGTATGTAGTTAATAGCGGAGCAGCCACCTCCTAAAACCGCTATTGCGGGATAACGAACACAGGAAGATCACTATATGCTAATAAGTAAAGAAAAACACCTAAACATTAAAACATGTTCTGATTAAATTTAATAACCAAGAGGTCCAAAACTCAGCAGCAAAAGCTGCAACAACGAACCAATAATCAATCCCAAACAGCAAACAAGCAAATCACCCTGTCCAAAAACAACCAATCTAAATTCTAAAAATATCTAAACATCATCTTCAGCAATGTCAAGCATTTTCTCCTCATCTGCATTACTTTCACTATTGTAGATTTGTTCCTCCTCCTCTTCACTTCTAGTTTCATTATCCTCTTCCTCTTCTTTTTGCAGTAGTGTTTGATTCCTTCTTCCAATAGGCCAGGAATTCGAAGCTGCAGGTGCAGCTATTGCTCTTTTATGTTGCCTAGTATATGTAATAGGGCTTCCCAACACCAGTTGCAGCCGCCACAGCTCCCCAAGTTAAAATCATCAAAGACTAATTCTTCTTCTTGGACAGCTTCTTCATCTTCATAGGCCATTTCTACTAATAAACATTCATTACTATCATCAACCTCATTCAAGGCAATGGAATCCATCACATCTTCACAATCAAAATGCTCCTTAAGTGATTGGTTATTTTTATATATACCAAATCTTACAACCTTTGGTACTCAAGCCCACTACCCTTTTCAGAATAAACCTATATTATACACACACACACACACACACATATATATATATATATATATATATATATATATATATATATACATACATATATACATAAACAAAAAACATTAGTTTTCAAATTTTTACATGAACAATGCAAACAAACTGCAAAACAGTTGCTGGAAACTCCACCAGAATGGTTGTTGGAATCTTCATCAGAAGCGTCACTGGAGGCACCTCTAGTGGTCACCGGAAGTTGAGAGGTCTGATCAGCCTGGGTGGGAGGCAGAACGAGAATGTGTACATGAAACATATAAGAAAACTGAAACATTTGGGCTTGTAATAAGGTTTTACAATTTTACCCTTAACAAAAGCACTATTCCAAATTTAAAAAGCTTGTCATTTTGGGGTTCTATTTCAGTCCCTTAGGTTTAGACAGCAACACTGCCATGACACTTGCAATACCTTGAAGCTTACAATTTTGTCCATGAAAAGCAGCGCAAAGGCCATGACACAACCTCCATGCGGGATGCAACGTGACCCACTGCATGTGCAACATGACCCGCTACTGTGGCGCTATCAACTACTATGGTATGCACCAAGGTGGAACATATAAACTGAAATCAGGGTCCTTTCAAGGATTTAGTCAAAACAACTGAGTTAATCTTTGGAAATGATAAATTCAATGTTGGTATCCTCAAAGGTTAACTTCTCCCAAACAAAAATGACAACCAACTTCTATATGTATCACCTTACAATTTCTTTGGCAGAATTTAACAAAAACTTTAATTGTTGAAGGAGTTATTTGATAGACACAAGTTCACAAGTAACTAAAGGCATTACCCCAGTTTCAGCACTAGATTGAACAACTGCATTTTTTTTCTTGCACTACTAATAAATTATATTTCCTCCAATAGAAACACAATATCAAGCAATGGAGCATCTGTCTATAGGGGATCCTACCCAGGCAGAGTATCACAATACCCAAAAATGTAGATATTTCCTTTATCCTCTCATACAATAGTCCTTGTCTTGGAACCTTTATGAGGTATCTAAGAATGTGATCATAACATTCCAATGAACAATACGAGGAGCCTACATAATATGACTAACAACTCCAACCATAAAAGATGTTAGGCTTAGTAATAGTGAGATAAATGAGTTCCCTAGTATGTCCTATATCACTCACTCTAGAGCTAAGAAGATTTCTCATTGTTCCACCATTAATTTTGATTTTGGGTCCATAGGACCATCAATGGGCCTATAGTCAATCATGTTTGCCTATTTCTAGATAAGAAAAAGCATACTTTCTTTTTGAGATAACACCACCTTCCTATGATTGAGCTACCTCAACACTTAGGAAGTATTCAAGACACCCAAATTCCTTGGGTCTGAAGTTATTGCATAAATACCTTTCTAGCTAGGAAATTTTAGCAACATCATCCCAATAATAACTATATCATCAACATACACAATTAAGTAAAACATGTTTCCAAGGAGAAGTACAACAATAGAAAAATTGAATGATCTATTTCACTAAATTTCAAACCAAAATCCTCTACAATGTGACAAAACTTCCCAAACCAAGCTCTTGGGGATTGTTTAAGCCCATAGAGAACTAGCACTCTTCAGAAACTAACCCACACTCCCCGTGAGTGACAAATCCAAGGGGTTGCTCCATGTACATCTCCTCCTCCAAGTCACCTTGAAGAAAGGCCATTTTTGGTATTTAACTGATGACAAGACTTCCAATTTTGATAACTCTTGGGAAGTAGCAGCAAACATTCAGCAGCAATTTCCTTCCTTTTCCACCTTGAAGACAAGGTGGATTTTGAAGGAGGGGGTGTTGTTAGGACTCTAGTACATACTGAGCAGTAAATGGTAAGGTAAATAATAGAATTTCATCATATGCTAAGGTGTGGGTGAGAAAGAATAAGAAAAAGAGGAATGGCATGGGTGCAATGTGTGGCATGAGTGTAGCAGTGGGTTTTGTGACTAACTTTGCCAGATGGCAAGGTTAGAGAGGGAGTGTGAGGATATATTGATAGGTTAGAGATGGCAAGTTTGGGAACATGTTGCGAGAAAGGTGGAGAGAAATTGGGAAATAAACTTTTGGGAGAGGGATAGGCCACTTGATTACCTAGTAAACCTTATGTTTGTTTCTTCCATTTATGAAATAATATATACAGAGGGGAGGAGCTGGATACTACACTGGCATTGGTTATATTCCTCAATATTCAGTGACATTCTTGCCCATTTTATAATTACTGACACCAGTTCTTACAGACAACCATAATGCAGTACATTGGAACATTCGAGAATACAAATAATTCAAGAATATTATGATGTATCACCACCAAGATGCAAACCCACACTTTTGTCAACAGAGTCAGTAGACTAGACATTTTATATTGAAAAATTATAATGCATTTTTTAAACCTGAACACACTTTTTTACCAGTTCACTTCAGTAAGCTAAATTGAAATATCCTAAAAAAAGATTGCAGCATCTGTAGTACTTTTTTACATTTTTCTTTACAACCACAACCAATCTATTTAACTTGAGTATAACACAATATAATATCACAATACAACCACTAGAAAATTAGGAAGAAATTTAAAAAAAATAACATACACAAGATACAAGGAGGTTTGATATTATTGAAGAGAATAAACAAATACTAAAATGGGAAGAAGTTGCTGCTCTACTTGGTAAGAAATCATGATGGTTGAAGGGCACTAAGTCAGGCAATATGTCAAGGATGCTGAAGCAGTAGCAATAGTGATTGTGAAGTGTGTTCAAGGTGGCAAATGATGTGACTGTGAGTGTGATCAAGCCACCTGAAGCAGTTGTAAACTAGTGATAACATAACCCAAGACTTACTGAACATTTTCAGAATTGAAATTATTCAATAAGATGTGTCACCACCACCAAAAAGTAAAACCTACATTCTTATCCACATTAGTCAGCAGTAGACTTTTGATATTGCAAATTAGAAGTCTTCTCTTAAAAATTAAACCCAATTAAATTCAAATAAACAATTTTTCTATCAGTCCACTGAGCAAAATTGAAATAGTCTCCAAAATGATGGTGGCTTCAGGAGTACCTTTTAAGACTTTCATTTTCAACAGAAAGTGATCAGTTTAAATAGAGTATAATACTGATGTAATATAATATGAATCCACAATACAGCATAAACTTCGAATAAGTGGTAGCCACATAAACTAGGAGCAGGATTTTAGGAATTCTCCAAACAGTGATAAGTTAACCATCAGAAAATTATGCAGAAATTTAAAAAATAACATACAAAAATGCAAGAACAAACTTATACCACTCGCCGCAACTTCTGCCTATTCGGATCTCTTCGCAAAGGCCCAAACCCAAGAAGACTAGGAAGTCTTCTCCTCATAAATTTGACCACATGAAACAAAACAAATCCATAAATAGCAGCTCTGACAAAAAACCAAAAAGTCCATGAAGCTGCTTCATCCTCATCTGTTGATTGTCTTGCTTTAAAATTCAATTCTGCCTCTGATTGCCATTTCAAGTACCATGTGGTGTCAACAGTCTGATATATTTCCTCCGGCCAAGCCATCCCCAATTGTATCCTCACCTGTATCAAAACAAAGGCTTAACAAATTTATTAGTTAAAACTAATAACGTGAATTGCAAAAAAGCTCTGAGTTCAACAATACCGGGTAAGGGACTAAAAATTCCACAATAGGAAACACTATCACCACCATTATGTCATCAGTTGTATCCTTAATCTGTGTAAAGATCCAATTTTTTGCATAAGTTACAATTCCCGAATTCCACAAGCCACTCAAAATCCCTTGAGACACTCTTAATATCAAGAGAAACTGTTCGCGGATACTCAATTCAGAGAAAGGAATCCACATTAGATGAACCGCTGTTGGAATACCACAGGCATTCATTTTCATATACAGCCCATCAAATCCCCCCAAATCTTCAAAAAGCATTTCAAATTCCTGAAAAAAGAAAGCATAGTTAATAATCACCATACAAAAAATAAAGCCAAAAATATATTTCTCAATCAGAAATAGAATATATACAGCTACAACCTTTATGTCTACATAAAATTCTTTGTCCTCCCCCTTTAATGTGATATACATGGCACCCCAATCATGCCTAATGCGAACATACTCTATCAGCTTTTTGGAGACAGCATAAGGAACAGCCACTGGATCCATCTCCCATCTCTTCTTCTTTTCATTGTACCAAGTCCTTGAAACTACTCTGTCACGGTCCAAAAGAATTCGTTCCTGCAATGGAGTAGTAAGTAGTGAAAAAACCATGGTAATTCCTGATGACAAACAACAACCAAGCGTTTTCCCACTTAAATGCTTGATAACAAAAAGTTCAAATCCAACATCTTGCACAAAAATATGGACCAATAATATATTTATCATCAACACCTCACAAAAATACATAAACTTCTGATATATGTTACTCCATTGATGGGACTAAAGAAAAATCGCATGAAAAGATACACTGCAACATACAAGATATTTATTAAACCAGATAAAGGCTATTGATAATTGACAAACAAGGGAATGAATCGCATCTCAATTTGACCGGTTCAATCCCATTCTATTGAATTAGCAGTATTTACTTAAGTTTGAAAGTCGGACTGGCCAATCGGACAGGTGAAAAATTTGGTAATCAGCTCAAAGAAATCACAAAACCAATCTGAAGATGAACTGGTCAATGAACTGGAAAACTGATCAAAAACCAGTCCACAGCTGCTCAATTCAAAATATTTAATAATACATTATTTTAAATTTTTAAAAAATAAAATAAAAAACCTAAACTATTTTTTTTTCTTTTTATCCTACGTATATTATTTTTATTAATAAATGTTGATGAATATTATTGAAATTTTAATTTAAATATGATAATATTTTTGTATGTATCTTAAAAGTTAAGAACCTATAAATTTATGTTTTATTTTAGTTTTTAGCATCATAGAATTATGATATTACAATTTTTTTATATTACTTTATATATTATTTAATTATTATAATAATTTTATTAATACCGGTTTGACCCTGGTTCAACCATGGTGTAACCATAGAACCAGTGCCTTGAATAGTCAATGACTGGTCTGATTTTAAAAAAATTGGTATTTATGACGCATTTGTGTTTCTACAATTACAGTTAATAATTCAAAGAAGATACATAACCCTTAACCATCTCTTCTGATGAGTAAATAATACTTTTGTTTTCCTATCTGCAAAGTTCAATCAAAATTTGCGTCCATAATCACATGTACAATGGTTATGCTCCCATAGTTATGATAATGCCAATAATATTACTCAAAATGTCCTTGAAGACACCAGACATCAAATCTTGAAATAACTGACTTGATGATTTAAAGTTTGAACCCATGATAAGGTCCTCTTTACTATCTAAATTATCAAATAAAAAAATTGAAATTGACAAGCATGTATAATAAACATATTGATTGGATTAGAGAGTCGAATAATCCACCTATTTAGAAGGTATACACTGTGACAGGTAAAGGATGTAGAAATCGGATCATGTGGCAGTTATGTAGGACAGTTAAGCCTGATGGTTGTGTAATAACTATGTATTTAACTCTGGAAGACAGTTATCCAGCAGTTATGTGTCTAACGCAGCATAGTTATGTGGCAGTTATGTATCCTAGTATAAGATGTGAGTAGGGTTAGGAGGAAGTTATTAGGTAGTTTGGACATAATGCAATCTTTGCAGGAATTTCTCAACTCTAGGACATCATTCTAGCTGTAGTTTCTGTAGAACTCTGTTTAATCATAATAAACATCAATTTAATTGGTATTCTATCATCTATCACATATATAATGCAGTTTATACATCAGTAAAGAGATACAATGAAAAAGTAAAATGGAACCTCCGAACCTGTCTTTCAGCCACATATTGTCTGCCAAACTCAGCATCTTTTATTAGATTCTGTTTTAAATTTGCCTTGGCTTCTTCACGCCATTTCTTCCAACCATGGTACAGATGGAGACCAACAGCTTTGGGAAGCACAACCTCCTTATTTCCAAACATCCACTTCAACTCAACTTCAGGAAAACCCTTAACCACATCTTCATCTGGTGAGTATGTAATAATGCGTTTTTCCTTGCCGAACCTCTTCATTTTTTTTCTTATCTGAGCCTCTAAATTCCTTTGCTTCTCTCTGGAATCCTTAAGAACTCTTTTCAAACGATGGGCAAAATCAATAGAGTCTTGGTGAAAGAATGGCCCAAGATCTTCAACATCCAAAATGCTAGGAAGAATTATTTGTTCTGCATGTTTTCTATGCACAGTTTCCAAATCTTTTTGAATTACAGATTTTGAGAGCCTGGTAACTGATCCAGTAGGCAAACTGCAACCACATGACAAGATGTTTGCATAATGACATACAAATTCAATGGTATTATGCCAAAACTAACATGACAGAACATTATGCAACTAATAAAGTTGTTCCATCCAAAATTGACAACAAATTCCAGCAAAATCGAACAGATTAAGCTGAAAACATTATTATATGCTTTATTTGCAGATTTGCCAATTCAAACAAAATTCCAAGAGATAAAATCCCATCATTGTCAAAATTTAAAGGCAGTTCCCTCTTCTATTTAGTCCCTCGGCCAAGTAAAACCAAATACTAAAAAACAATACTAATAATAATAATAATGTTAGTTCTAGTAGTAGCAGGAGTATGAAGAGGCAGCAAACAACCCAAAATCTTCGAATGGTAGAGAAGTTACACCCTGAAAATTCTAATATCCGTCCTTAACTATTGCACTTGACACAAGTAACATAAAAAACCTCACAACATCCTACCCTGATATCCTAGCTCATCTTACTATAATGACAAGACCAGAACATGAAATCGCCCTCAAAATTAATGAATACACATACAAACACATCACTACAAAACGCATTGATTCAAGTTATCAAGACATGTGACCTTTCGAAGTCCTTGCGTCTACTTTCCTGTTTAAACCTCTCCACCAGCTGCTCACACTCCCTCTCTATGAAATTGATTTCCCTCACTCCATAACTCAACGCCACAGTCTCCTCCCTCGAAATCTGGTCCTCGATCTCCCCAACTCTCTCCCACACCCCATTGTACTCATTTTCCATCTCTCCCACACTCTCCTCCAACTCCTTCATCCTCGCCTTCTCCTTCTCATTCGCCGCCGCCCTCGCCTTCAATCTATCGTACTCCCCCGTCGCCTTCAATATCTCGCCGAGAATGTCCCCAGACCGTTTCCACAACGCCTTCTTTTCTTTCCTCAGCTTCTTCAACGCCGGGTAGAGCCTCCGGTCAATCTCTTTCCGCATCTCTTGCTTCTTTGATTTCACGGCCTCCAACGCCGCCTCCACCGTACTCACGTCACCATTCCCTTTCCTAGCTTCATCTATGGCTCCCAACAAAAACGACACCGTCTCCAACAACCTATTGGTGCAGTCCGAATACTTGTGACTCTTCGCTCTCTCTTTCTCCTTCTCGGCGCCTCTCTTTCTGAATAGACTCCAGGGAACTGCAATTGCGATTGCGGGAGGAGGAGTGCGGAATGCGCCGAGCGCGGAGAAACCAAGAGCGAAGCAGAACAGCGCGCGAACGAGGTGTTTCAAGAAAACGTCGTCGTTCGGAGAAGGTGTGAGTGTGGTGGACTTGGCGGCGGAAGTGATTGGTGGAGTGAGGGTGATGGGCGCGAGTGAGAGTGGGGTTCGTGGTGTTCGGCGGGAGTTGGAGGTGAGTGTTCGGATAGGAATGGGGCGAATGGAAGTGAAGAGAGGGCGGTGGGGAAATTGAAGTGGCGAAGAAGCGAGAATGGAGTCCATGAATGTGATTGAGTTTAGAGAAGAGGAGTGGGGGAGGAAGATATAGACATTGAATTGAATGAAGTGAGAAATGCTCTATCCTGCCAGAACTGCAGGAACAGCAACATAAGGGATGGATAAATAGCTCATTGGGTTTTAGCCAAGACGACTTAGAGTAGCTCCTTAGTAAAATAAAATACTACTACTAGCTAGTGACTAAACCTATATATACTTGTTTGTTAGGACATAAAATTGTATGGCATCTCATAGGTCTCTAAAAGTTTATAAATTAAAAAGAAAATCATTTAAATTTCTCTATATTTATTATTTGGTCTATAAAATCATTTAAATTAATAATTTTGTTTTATGAAAAATAATAAAAATTACTTCATAAAGGACAAAATTACTTTTGTAGATTCCAAAATTCATAATATTTATCTTCCTCTTTCATCTTCTAACATTAACATTTTCATTTCTTTCCTTTCTTTATACTTCTTTTCTTTTGATCTTTTATTATCTTCTTCCATTTGTTCCTTATTTGTATTTTTTTTTATTTGTTATATTCTTCTAGTTTTGTTGTGGATAATAATGGATAGTAAAATGGTATTAGTTATGCGTAATGTTATGAATATTTTGTTTGGGTAATGATAAATATCATGAATGTTTTGCTTAATCATCACATGAAAAATATATTTAGTTAAGTGATGCGTTTGAGATAGGAGAGATAAAACAGAGTTGGTATTTTGTGATTTTTGTTCATGTTGAATTACATGCATTTCTCCCTCCAAAACACAAATTGATCAAAACTTTGGTTTATAATAATATAATTTTATGAATGGTGTATCTGAAAAAGGTTTAGAGCTGTGTATATTTTTTATTTGAGTTTGATGAATGTATATTCATATCAGATTTGAAATAAATTAAAATATAAATCTTGAAAATTTACCATTTATTTGTTGTGTATAATTTAATCATTTACAAAAATAATTACTAGATAAATTTGTGAAATTTTGATTATATAATGTTAAACTCTTTAATCTAAAAATTATTTATAAAATAAGAATTATATATTTTGTAATTATAGTGTATTTATTGTAAAATATAATTATATAATATTTATAAATAAATGATAAAAAGAATATTAATAGAAAAATTAGATATTAATAGAAAATTTAGATAATATAGACTTGAAGAATTAAGATTAATTATTTATTTGAGTAATAATTGTTTGTTATCGGGTGAAGAAAAAAATGGTCAAATAATTGTTTTATTTAACCGAAAAGTATAAGAAAATACTCGTAAAGATAATGTTATAAAATTGTAAAGTGAGCTGGTTAAGTAACGTTTTTGTCAAAAATTTGTTTAAATTTATATTTGTAATTATCTTATTAAACTAATTTAAAGTATAATTTATTTAAGGTTATGACTTAAATTTATGTAAATTATATATTAAATCCAAGTTAGATAATTAAAAAAAAATATTGATAAATATTTAAATAAAAGTGTAAAGTACAAATATTTAAAAATTATACACAAAGTTAAATAAATTAACTACAAATTCACTAATATTGAGAATTAGTGTTAAGAAGTGGTTTCCTAATTTGTTTTCGTAGTAGTTAAATTGACATACAACTATCACTATTATTGTTATTATCCCTTATTACAACTATTATTATTATTGTTATTATTCTTTTATTATTCTAGTTATAAATGGTAGTTGTTGGTACATTAATAATGTTGTTGTTGTTAAACATGTACAAAAAAAATTGTTGTTGAAGTAACTTGTTGTTTTCCGAAATATAGTTGGTCAAATAAGAATTGTAATTGATTTATAAAATCATACAAAGGTTGATTGAGGAGGTTAATTAATAGTGTGTTGAAAAATCATTACATATAAGAATATTTTCATGCAAATGTCTATTTCCATTAAATTCATCTCATGTATAAGATATTTTTAACAATCATTCTACAAAATAATGTTGGGATCAAAATTTATCTATTTTTCCTTACATATCTTATTTAGATTAGTCTGATTTAACCTCTTTCTATTACATTTGATATATCGTATTCAAATTTTAACAAAAATTTTCAAAAATACTAACTTAAAAATACAAATCATTAATATAAATAACAATTCTTCTTACTATTCAAATTTATTCTTTCTAATTATATTTCATAAGATATGAGATAAATCAGTGAAATATACAAATTATTTATTTTGCAATGATGAAGTTGTGACTTACTTACATGAAATTTCATAAAAATATTAACTCAAATATTTGATTAAGAGAAAAATTATAAATATATAATGAAAAATTTCAAATATGATAAAGTAGATAAAAATAAGTCAAATATTTGATTTTGAGAAAAATTATGAATATATAGTGACAAATCTCAAATCTGATAAAGTATATAAATTTTATCTGAAGAGAAATATTATCACATTTCAAAAAAATACAATCATAATTTATAAAACAAGTGTAGGTTAATCAATTTATGTTCATCCTAACTCTATAATATCATTCATGACAACTTTCATCTTAACTCTATAATATTATCAATGTTATTTAATTTTTTTTATAAAATAACTATTTAAATCATAATTATGTTTTTTTTTTTCATTCATTATCAAATTTATCCTATTTATTATGATCCATGTTTTAATATATTATTTAAAATATGTGAATATTATTCTTTAAATAATTCTCTTCAGTTATGATACATAATTGAGTGGATAAGACTCTTTACATTCTATATTTATAAATATAATTAATATATGTACTTTTTTTACTTATCATCTAATCTACTATTGAAATATGTATCTTTGTTATTATTTTTCAACGTCATAGTTATTATTACAGTAAATAAATACAATAAATAACTATGTCCACATAACCAATTTCATCCAATGATAAATATGAATATACATACTTTACCCATAACCATCATTCTTCATTAACTGAAAATATAATATATTGCTTGACAATATGCTCAATTACACTTACATATAATATGCACGACTGAAAATTACCTATTTACTGCAAATTTTATTGCAAAAAACTATTTGTGCAAGAAATATTTAAACACTTATGCAAAATTTAATGGTAAATTTTTTACAAATTTTATTATAATTATATATAATTTAAAAAAAATTAAAAAATATTGGCAGGAATTTAAAATTGTTCCCTGCAAAATTTTCTTATAGATACAAATTTACAGGAAATATTCTAATAAATGGTAAAAAAATTTTATAGATAACATTTTTACGAATTTTCTTTGTAGTTACTTTCTCGCAGGAAATTATAATAGTTTTTAATTTATTATTTTTTAAAATAATTTAAAAATTATGTATTTATTATTTTTGAAATATTTAAAAATTAATTTATTTAACAAAAAAATATTTTTATTATATTTGGAAGTCCCCTAAAATTTGAAAGTGATGTTGGTTATTGACGCAATGTCTTTCACACGCTTTTCACTCTCTCAGTCTCACAGAAAATACGAGAGAGATCGCAAATGCAAGACACTTGGGATCAGTTCGGCGATCACTGGTATTTTGCGGTTCGCCGGAAAGCGAAGAGACCTCGCTCGGAGTCGGAGGAATCCTCGTCGATAAGATCAGTTATTGTATCCGAAGTTCGAGAGTCTTCTCCAAATCCTCGCCGCCGTCGCCGTCTGTTCCTAAGTACACTACGCCTCCTATTAAATGGCGACAAGGCGCGTTGATCAGTTGCGGCGCCTTTGGCCAAGTCTACGTATTAGAATGAATCTCGATTCCAGAGAGCTTCTGGTGGTTAAAGAGGTAAATTATTTTCTTGGTGTCAACTTCATTGTTAATTTATGGTTTCTAATTTTATCTCTTTTTCAGATTTTTTTTTTTTTGGAGTTTAGTTCTTAGCTTCTGCTTGTTTCTTCTTTTCACTTGATTATTTTTTTTGGAATTGGCTTTGTTATGCGAGTCCGTCATTGCGGTTCACTATAGTATGAAATTATTGTGATATTAGCTTTATTGTTTAAATTGATTTCGTTTTCCTGTCTGGTTTTTAGGTTTTGATTGCGGCGAGTAGTCCTTAGAAGGAGAAGGCACAGGTTTGTTGTTTGATCAAGTTCCATTTGCAATTACTTCTGATTGCATGGACTACAGAAATTTTTTGTCAGTCAATTGTTGTAACTTGTATATTACAGATTTGTTAGTTGTGTGTACATTTTCAAATAATAAACATGATCATTGACAAATAAGTCAATCCAGACAGAATCCAGACAGCAGTATATATATGGATAATAAATGTTGATCACCGATAACTAACTTCAACCGTATTTAAAGTCAATCCATATCACGCCAATAACCAGCCGAAGTCTAGTCGGTTTCATCATCGGTTTCATCATACCATACCTAAGTGTATCCGGTTCAACATTACAAGTTTATTTTGTTATACATGCTTTTTCATCTGAAATATAAAGGAAATATAAAGGTTAATGAGATACTTGAGGTGGGTGGGAGAAAGATTAAAATTTCTATGTATTAACTTTATTAAATTTTATTAGGAGTATAAAATACTGAAAACATTAGCATTTTAATTGTGGTTCTTGTTTTTGTACAAGTAATTATTATAAAAGTGAATAAACTTACTATTCATAATAACTTCTGAACAGAAATATATACCAGTTTATATCTATTTTTTATTGTTATATATATTGTTTAGGTCACAATTCCCTACATGTAAGAGACTAGTTTTCTCTATAAAGAATATAAGAGGTTGATATTGAAGGAGATAAACTATAGCAAACGCGAAGATGAGATGGTTGAAATAGGAGTTATAAATAATATATAGGATTAATAAATAACGATCTTTTAGTTAAAAATTCTGCTAGGTGAGCTTTTATTTATAAAGATTACGATGAACATGAGTAAAAGTTTCTTATTTTTGTGTGATTTATTTATGATTATTTTTTAGCATTATTATTGTGTTCTCTTGTTAACATTTATGAATGGAATAAAATATGGATAGTTGAATTTAGATTTCTATCCTCCCCGCCTACTCTTCCTTGTTCTTTCTCCGTGGATTGTCAAGTCAGATTCTTTTCCATCATATTCACGTCGTCTTTTAATTTCATCATAGATACCTGAGTGCAACCCAATAATTTTGAAGAGAAGCCGCCGCCCACTCTTCCTTTGTTCCTTCTCCACGAATTGTCAAGTTAGATTCTCTTCCATCTGAGTGCAACTCAATAATTTTGAAAAGGATAATAACTCTACTAATGAAATGTGAAATATTTTATGTTTTTCAGAGAATGTACAGAACAGAGATGATTGAAAACATGTGATTGAGAAGTATAGTTTTATTTTATTCACTTTATTATCAATTTAAATAATTTTTTTTATGGTTATCTAATTTTTTTTATTTTAAATAATTTGAATGTTTTTCCTAAGTTTTTGAAGTATGCATAAAATACATGTTTATTAAATATTTTGATTCTTAACACATTATTCTAATGATAGCATTTTAGGTTGGGTTATTAAACATTTGTATCAAAATTTATGTTGATAAAATCAATTACTTTTTATGCTATTATCTAAATAAATTAAAATAAAGAACTTATATAAACTTATATATTTAATAAATAGATTATAATTAATATAAAAGTTACGTCTTAATAAATAAATTATAATTAATGTAAAATCTATTATATAAAGATAGTAAAATAATAAAAAGAAAAATTCATAACAAAATATAACAAATTATTTTATCATCAAATATATTATATTAGAGTATATATATAATAGTAATTATGTTATACATATATTATATTTAATTTATAATTATTTAATATTTCATAATTAAATAAAAATAATTATTTATAATAAATAAATAATGAATGGTATAAATATTATAAAAAAATTTATTTATTATTTTTAAAAAATTTTAACAAATTTTTTTATCAATTTTTAATTTGTAAAAGAATCTCTTGTTAATTTATATTTGTAAAAAATATTTAGACGAATTTTATTTTTGTAAGAAAATTTGCTGTGAATTTTGAATTTATAGAAAAGTTTCATGCAAATTTCCTATGAATTTTAAATTTGTAAAATATTGATTATAAATTTTAAAATTCACATGAATTAGTTGCGCACTTACATCAAAATTCATAAGAAAAGTATTTCTTACAAATTTTATTAATCAAGTATAAATTTAAAATATTTTAATTATAGTTTTTATATTTAATATTTTAGATATTCAATAATATATATATATATATAACATTAAATTAATATAGTATATATATAGGAATAAAAAATGTTCTAGTATGGAATAAATTGCTCACGAATACTTTTTATATATATGAATATAATAATTAGACGATATTAGTTTTGATAATTTTGATATTATGTATAATTATTTATATTTTTAAACATTTTTTTATACTATTTTATCATACCTAAAATATTATATAAATATTTAATATTTATTATATAATTATTAGTAAACATTTATCGTTTTCTATTTAAATTATGTTTTTATTTGTAAATTAAATAGTAAAAATTGTGTTTTCACATTTTCATTTAAGGTGGTGTATTAAACGGATTCTCAATCACACACTTAACAAAAAAAATAATTAAAACAATTTATTTACAAGACTTTAAAATCAATTTAAAAACTAAAACTATAAATACTCAATAATATATTTTTTTATCAATCAAATTAAGTTCAAAAAATATATATATATTTTTTATTTTACATTTGCATGAAACTTTAAATATTTTTACCAAATACTTATAATTTAAAAAATTAATTAAAATTTTTAATTTCCAACTTTAAATTAATGATTAGTTAACAAATAAATTTGTGGGTGTTTTACTAAAATAAAAGAAAATATTAATGAATTAACATGTTCACATCTTTTACTTATTTTTCTTGTGTAATCCAAAACGTTTTACTCAAAAGTTTTTATGGATTCTTTCTGTTTTCAGTGCGTGGGAGATTAAACAAAAAAAACACGCGTGAATCCCTACTGTATAAATAACTCTTGTTTGTCCTGGTTTGGAGGTGAGTGACTTGATGTGAATCTTTCTCTAATAAAACGTCTGAATATATGATTCAATTAATGTAAATTATTTTGTGATGCCACATGTTTTTTTGTAATTCGGTTAAATCAAACAATTTATTACTTGATTTGGATCGAGTCATGAATTAGATAAAATTATTTATTGAATTATGCAAAATTAAAATCTATTTAAAAATTAATATTTTAATTAAGTATTTCAATTAATATATATATATATATTTATCATTATCACATGAATTAAAAATAAAAACATGTTATATTTTTTTTATATTTAATATTTTTGAGAGCGGCTTGTAATATATATATATATATATATATATTTATTTATTTATTTATTTTCTGGCTTCATCTGAACAATTATTTCATTTTCCCATAAGTTATAGTATTATTGTTTTCAATCTTACATCACATGATTTATTTTATTCACTTTTCTTTGTTTTTTATTTTTTATTATAAAATTATAATATTAAACAATTATACACTATCGTTTAATTGTATAAGTATATTTAATACAAATACGATTCCTCAATAAAGAAAAACTGGTCAAGAATTAACTAATAAATTTAAGTATTTTTTTTATCAGTAATATTCAGATTTAAATAAAAAATAAGAATTTGAAAAAAAAAAAAATATCTACGTTCGGTGAATGGATCGAGTCGCTGCTGGTTTCGTTTGAAGAAAAGAAAACACCAAGCATTTTTAAAAGGAACAAATTTTTTGATTTTTTGTATCTTTTCTCACCTTCTCCCTCCTTTCAATTCACGGCGCGTCACGATGCCTCTTCAAATTTCGCCCCAAACATCGAAACAGTGTGAGTCGTGAGAACACACACTATACCCGACTCATATATGAACTTTGCCTTCCCGTGCCCTTATTCTGAAGGAAGATCGAATCATTTTGATTCTTGAAGGAGGTTCCTACCTAATTCCCTTTCTCTCTCTGTCATATTCTATGCCAACGTAGAGATCCAGAAGCCATTTACCGCAACCACATCCCTGCTTTCCTCTGTTTCCGCGGTTAAGGTACTACTCTTCGTTTTTAGCGTGATTCAGAATATTTGCTTTTAATCAATAAATAAATTGCATTTCTCAAATGCCGTTTTTTTATGGCTGCATCGTCAGCTATTTGCCTTTACATAATTAGGTTTAGGATTTATTCCAACCTCTGAGCTGTTGTTGTTTAACGTTAGAGTGAAATTGGAGATGGATAGAAGTTTTTCATGTGTAACGTATTGCTGAGAAAATTTGATATGATTACCCTAGGGCTTGGACGCGATTGCTGCACTACTTATTTGACACTTTGACTGTACTTTTACTATATTTTGACAGGGTTCTATTTTTTTTTTTCAAGACCGATTTTAAGAAAAGGCAAGTCAATTGTACGGATATAGTGTAAAACATTGACGTTAGTTCTTGAAATCAGGGTGGTGATATTTATTAGAACTTTTAAATCTGTCTTTTTCGCGATAGCGAGTTCATATTTACGGTTCCTATCTCAGAATTTGAATGAATCTTGATGGTTTTCCATATTCATGTGGAATGCTAGGAAGTTAGAGGACTAAGATGATTTCAATGCTGTTGCTAAACACACAATTAGTCCAGCAATATTGTTTTTTATTAATTTCCTTCTAGTAATATTGGAAAGTAATTTTTTTATGGGGTTGTAGGCATCGAGAGATAGATGACTTAGGCAGATGTTGTTTAGATTCTATTTGAAAGCTCTTGTAGGTCGTACTCCTGCATTGGCATAGATGTGTGCAAACATTGTTTCCTGTTTTCAGTATGTCATATGTGTAAATCGAAATTAGTAAATGAAATTAGGCATTTTATGGGTCAATAAGGTCTATGGTATAGTTGTTTTTCGTGAACTGGATGGTTGTCAGTGACTTTTGCCATCTCCTTTTTGAAGATTAGGGTAGTTGAAATAATGGATTCAAAAGCAACTGGGTTAATTTATCTGGCTTATCTATCATGAGAAGAGAAAGTATTGTGTTTGGACATGAAATTTTACTTCAAAATATTTTTTGAATACTGTTAGTTGTTCTAGTATTTGCCTCTGTTGGGCCTTTGCTCCACATTGTTGTTGGCCTCTTTATCACTCTCTGAGAACGTTGTACAGTTAGAAGTTACAAATATAGTTCATCTTATTTAATATGCCGTCTTGTATGTTTGTTTGTCCTCATGATGTAACCTTTGCAAGAGATGGAGGGAAAAACTGAGGATGAAGTAGTGGATATTGAGAGTGCTTCTAGTGGTTCTTTCAATGATGATTCAGATGATGAGGAATCTTTAGTTCCTGAAATAGATGATGGAGTGCATCTTGAGGTCAGTTATGTAGATATTTTCTTTCACCCTCTCTTTGTTTATCAATGGATTTTTTTATACTCTTAAAACCTAGCTGTCTATTTTTCTTTTCTGATATAAACTTTAGTGTGCTTTATTTCCATTTTTATGTGTATCATGTAGGAGCCATTAACAGAAGAGGAAATACAAGATCTTATTTCTGAGTTGTTAGAAGTTGAGAGTAAGGTACTATAATTATACAGACACAAGCATGCAATGTGTTAGATAGGTACCCCAAATCACCACACACACACACTAACACACTGTTTTAGCCTTTCATAATCTCTTGGCAGGTATTATTCCGCATTCTAAATTGTATCTTTACCTTATGTTTCTTTAATTACAATTTAATTTTAATCTCTTTACTACTTTTTAATAACTTCCTACTCAATGAGATTTTTTTAGTTTATTTAATTGTTAATAGAAATTACAAAAATAACTAATATTTGTACTTAATAAATTTATGAATAACTAATCAAATTAGTTGTTGTTCATTAACTCTTGAGTTGATTATATTTATTTTTATTCACTAAATATTAGATCACTAGAATAGTCAATCATTGATTGTTAGGTTAGAGTTTGAATTTTTTGTCTGCTGAAATTACTATCCAAGTGATTCTAAATATAGGAACAAGTACCGCAACGTGCATGTACCTAGCTAGGGTTATCTGTAGCACACATAGTGCTGCTACAGTGGTTCATTGTGGTCTCTGACAGGTACCTCCATACTAAATAGTGTTTCGTTTTTGCATAGTGGGAGTTCCAACCCCATAACACAGCCAATACATGGAAAAATGTTGCCAATTCCAGCTACTATGACACATTGAAATATTCACCATTTATCCCCGTTTTGTAGGTTGAACCTATTAAATGTTTTTTGATTTAGATCAGAAACATAGTATTTCTTGTTTCCGGTGTGATTTCCAGCAAACCCATGCATTCAAGCATAATTTCCTGTGAACCTACATTGTTTTGTGTCACATCACTTGTGTTTCTCCAACTCTTCACTGTTCTCAGCAAAAACAGCATGTTCTCTGAGAATTTTCTGGCCATTCTATTTATTGAAGCAGATTCAATTCTGGCTATGATAGAGTATATATAGTTCACACATGTTTCATTGTAATATAGTATCTTCCAAATGAATTAGTATTCTGTTAGGATGTCTGTCAACAGTGGCTATAATTGTCAGTCAGAGGCTTGCTGAACATGCTCAAAGTCTGAATAAGTAACAGTTTAAAACACTCTAGGTGTGTTTGATGACTATTGGCAAAATTAGTTTTGAATGAATTTGATTTTCATTAAAACTGAATTTGAAGCGATGTGATTTATGTTTGAATATTTTTATTCTACGAGCAAGTTAGCAATACAAAGTAAAGTTTTTTTTATCCGACACAAACTCTACCATAAGTTGCTTCAACTTAGAATCGATTTTGGATCCATAATCAACTTCTCAACGTGAAATCAAACATGTGAAAATTTACCTAAAATCACTTCAAGTGATTTTTTTTTATTCTGGAGTACCCAACATGAAATCAAACACACTAAAGCAGTGTGTACAAAATAAATTGTATTTTCACCATTACTTTCTCAGATTATCTCTGTTTCACTATTTATGGTGTCCAGAGCTTTTGAAGCCTAATCAATTGTTTTTGAATGCATACATGCCATTTCATATCAACAATGGAGGTTCTAACATTTTCATTAGGCTGCAGAGGCTCAAGAAACACTTGAAGAGGAGTCTCTTTCTAAAGTGGAGAATGAAGTTAGGCAAGAATTGAAGCAAAATCTTCAGGGGGATGATGTGGTTTTCTCTTTATCCCTAATTGTTTTTATCTTTTTTGTTTTTTTACTCATGATTTGTGTGTCTTGTTTGTAGTTGGAAACTGCTGTTGCTGAGGAGATGGCTACTTTTAAAGAAGAATGGGAATCTGTTCTGGATGACCTTGAAACTGAAAGTGCTCACTTACTGGTTTGATTTTAACTTTGATTTTCAATAGATATTTTGGTTTGTAATATTTGCTTTTCTATTTGTTCTCTTGTCAGTATCAATAATTAAAAGGTCTTGCTATTTATTTATTTTTTCTATGATACATAAAAAGTAAAATAACCGTCCAAAATATGTTCATACTGAACGTGATTGAAACATGTCTTAATTTGAAATTACCCAGATAACCTTGACAGATTGACCTGTGAACTTAAACCTGCCATTTACTCATCTTTTATTTGAGCTGGGGATGGGCAGGAGCTTGAATGCTAGTGACTACCTTTGCTTTATAGTTTTTAGCATAAAATATCATGTTTTGAATGGAAGTATGAATAAGTTCAATATTTTTCTTCTACTACTGATTGATATGATATTATGCAGGAACAACTTGATGGGGCTGGCATTGAGCTTCCTAGCCTTTATAAGTTGATTGAAAAAGAAGCTCCTAATGTTTGCTCCACTGAAGCTTGGAAAAAGAGGAATCACTGGGTTGGTTCTGTTGCAACTTCTGAAATTGCTGAGTCAATTGCTGATGCTGAGAAGCATCTACAAGTAAACAGACCAGTTAGAAGGTATGGTTCTTATATGGTATTGTATCTGGAAACAATAAAATATGTTATCTTATAGGTTTTTGCTTTTGGTTCAGGCGACATGGTAAATTACTGGAGGAGGGTGCTAGTGGCTTTCTCCAAAAAAAACTTTGTGATGAAACCCAGGAGCCAGTGAAGAACGAAACTGCAGGGGATTGGGATATGTTCAATAAAATAGTTTCTGATGGGAGTGGCACTGATGCTTCATTTGGCAGTAAGCACTGGGCTTCTGTTTATTTGGCCAGCACACCACAGCAAGCTGCCTTGATGGGACTCAAATTTCCTGGAGTTGATGAGGTGGAGAATATATTCTTGACAGTGGTTAATGTTTTTTATTTTATTTTTATTGTATATGTCAAAGAAATCAAATTAAGGGAAAGAAAGAATAATTACTGGAGCTAGGTGATGTTAGTAATTTTTTAATCTATAGTTCATTTCTCCCTACTACTGAATTTGAGATCCCCTGAAATAGAATTATTGATTATTTGGACTATGTAGTGCTGTACAAATACATTTATAAATAAATTTCAGGAAATGGTCGGGGCAATGTTAGTGATGCTATTTTATCCCATGAAAGATAACATTAGTAATTCCTCTGATCTCATGTTTCATTGTAAAAATCGTTTGTTAAGTTTTACTCATTTATTTTCATATACATTGTACAATGTAGCATATACTACCTTTTTCATTTGCTGCTACTTACCTTGAATACTGGTTTAAATTTGGTATGTTGCCTCATAATATGACATTGCCCTTGTGTGCATGGATCCTGCGATTGTTGAATTGTTACTTGAGGATTCATGAATTTTCTTCCAGTTTGTACGGTTTTATTCTATATGTAGAAAATTGGTTAATATTTTTGGTGTTTTGGTCTGGAATTTTTTTATCTTTTCCATTAATTCTTAAATAGTAGGCCTTTACATAATTTAAAACATTATGGCAGCTGTTTCATATAGCATGTTAATTACCTTTTTTTCACTTTAGGTGGAGGAGATTGATGATGTTGATGGCAATTCTACGGATCCATTTATTGCAGCTGCCATTGCAAATGAAAGAGAATTAGATCTTTCTGATGAGCAAAGGAGACAATTTAAAAAGGTTAGTTGACAATTCATTATTTATTTATCGAGTAAAAGGGGATGCTGGTCCTAGTAAGTGCTTGATTTATTTTGTATTGGGATTAGCTTTTTTTGAAGAAATGTTCATCTTTCTCTTGTTAGCATCCTACGAGAGCTTTTGAAAAAAATAATTATTTCCTAAAATTAAGTTTTCGTTGAAATGTTTAGTCTTTAAATTATGCAAACATGTTCCATGTTTGTTTTCTTCGTATCAATTTTGAGCTTTGATGAATAACATGAAACAAGTTTGAATAATTTAAGAAATAAATATCATAATTAAGTAAATGAGAGATTAAATTGTAGTTGTAATTGTAGAACATTTTCAAGGACCAAAATGTCTGTGTAGTACTTCTTGTTTCTGAAACTAAGATGTTTGTTTTAGATATTGTTTGAGAAGACTTTTTATTTGCCTTTAATTGCAAAGTGGGCTGTCCTGTATTTTATTTCCGTTGTATAGAATATAGTTAGTAATCATATATCTATACCATTATGTAAAGAAGACTATCTTTTTAATAAATGTTTTTGGTATCATTTTTAATAAGACTCTTTTGTCCTTTATCAAATAAAAATATTTAATTATTTAATAAAAATATAAATTAGTAATTGACCAAGTAACTACTCCTTCACTTAAAATAAACCACTCACTTAATTGACCAATTTTTTAAAACCAAACCCACATGACATTCATGTCTCTAAGCGTGGCGTATGATTAAAGAGCTCCTCCCTTCAACGTGACATTATTTGATTAACTTTTTTATTTTTATTATTTTTAAATATTTTAAAATAAAAATGGATATAAATTAAATTTAATTCATTAAAATAAGATAGTATGATAAAAAATACAGACACACAAAGGCGCATCCTAGTTTGGATGAAAATGTTTTAATCCTTGAGAAACTGTATCAAATAAGCCATCAGTGCAAGGTTGTCAAAATTGAGAGTTTACATAAACTTGTAGAGGTTCTATAAACTCAAACTTGGTAACACATTAGAGTTTACTTAACATAGAAAATATTAAAATGCCAACAAATAACATAATTACTCAATATTTCAATTCCATAATAAAGCTAGCAAATTATAATATCTCAATACATTGCACTTAGAAATTGAAGGAGCAAAACGAACGTATTATTTAGTGTATTATATTTTTAAATTTTTAATCATATATTATGCTTTATTTAGTTATTATTTATATTTTATGTTATGTTTTTAATACCATTATATTATTCATCTTTTATAATTTATAATATTTTATAGTAAATAACACTTCTTGATTAACAAGTTAAAATTCACATGTATTTTCAGCTCAGTAAACCTACCATAAATTTTAGACTAAAGATATAAGTTGAGCCCCAATAAACAAAAAACAGGATAAACCACACCCTAATCTAAGTAGGACCCGACTCACTAGTTATCTATTGGCCAGTGCCGCAAGTGAAATTCGCTTAACAGAGATCTGCTTTTGGAGTGGTTTGTGACGTGACTCAATGGGTTCTTTAAGAGCATAACAGTGCTGTTCTGCTCCACACCTCCACAATTGTGCAATTGACATCTATGGAACAGATTAGAGAGATTCATGAAATCGACACCCAGAACAGACATTCAAATAGTTAGAGAAGAACTGAACTTGCAGAACAGTCACTGAATTTGCAATTTTAGATGAGTTTGAGTAAGTTTGCTTGAGTTTACAAGAGCTTACTCAAAAGTGAGTTTGAAAGCAAGTAAACCCTTTTCATGAACGCAAGAACGCGAACATATAGTTTATGAGTTGACTCACGAGTTTGATAACCATGCTTCTGTGTATTTTTGTATATTTGACGAGCAGAAAAATTCAACTCTGGTAGTCAATTACTTAGATTTTAATGTCTTGGTTAACTTTCTGTTGTCTTTCTTATTTTTCTTAACTTGTTCTGTGAATAATTCAATTTGAGATTTTATTAATGAATTTAGACTCTTCGCTTTGGTTTCATTGCAGACACCATTTTTTAGTTGTCTTGAGTTCTTTTTGATATTGGTACTTACTGAACAGCCTTTTTTTCCTCTTATTATTTCCAATTTGGAATGAAATAGTTATTGATTTCTAGATAGATTTGGGTTTTTGGTTTATTATTTCCTGTTTCAGGGAAGTATTTATGACTCCATGTTTTTAGCATTACTATTAATTCTCGTACTGTTTATTTCTATGCTTTCTTAATGTAGTCCTCTATGAATAAGTGTCAATTTTTATCCTTGTTTCATGTCCTCCATGTGTTCTCAAAATTATCTTTATGGAATGAGCCTGACTCATTGATATCACACAATAGAGGCGCTGTGCAGATTGGCATGTGCTGCAAAAATATTTTGATAGTTGTCTGTTTTCAAATGGAATTGCCAGAGTAAGATATTAAGATATTTCAAAAACCATATTTTTGCCCTCCCACTTTTCATAACGTTGGCAAACCCTAATTGGATGCTAGTTTCCCCACCCATACTTCTCTCTACTGTGCAACCTTTCTGTATTTTCAGTATTGATACTCACATTCCATTATTTTCTATGTTCTGAACTCTTAATCTTTTTTTAGCATTTATTTATGTGTTTATTATAAATTATAATATACACATTTTTTTTTTCTGTTCTGAACTCAATCTTGTTTTAGCATGTTTGGGGCAGCTGCTATGCTCTGCTACGTGTGATTTATAACTACATTCCGATTATACGGTTACAAAATTGGCTTTATTCTTGTGGCCATATCTTAGTTGTCAAATTACTTATGGTCTTTGACATCTATCCTTTTGAATAGTCATGCATACTCGAAACAGATGCACACGTGCACAAACTGATATGCTATCAGATATCAAATTGTTGTATGATACATCAGTACATGTAGGGGTATTCCAAGTTAATAAATGTCACAGACATCTATATATCTTCTCTTCATGTGAATATATTCTTTAGGAAGTTATTATAGTTTTCATGCACTTTTTTACAGGTCAAAGAAGAAGACGATGCAATTGTTGATAAGAAGCTTCAAATCCGTTTGAAACATAGACGGCATAAAAAGATAAGTAAACAGGTGAGATTTATAACTTCATTCTTTTTTTACTTGACCCAGAGACTGTCTGACATTACTTTTGTGTATTTTTTGTTATGAATTCCATTTTTGAGATTTTTTATGCAATTTTGGTATGGGTTAAATTAAAAGTGCTTATTGCTATTCATAATTGAGTATTATCATTGTAGGAAATAATATGGATTATTGATGATTTTGTTCCATTGACATTCTCATACCATGTTTCTAATTCGGATTGTAATTCAGCGAGAAATGGGCACGCCTATTCTGTTGACGGAGAGCCCTTCACAGAAGCCTTCATCTGTTGATCATTTAAACCCTGTTATGAAAGAAGGACTTAGTGACGATGGGAAAATAGTGTCTGACAATGGCAAGGAGACATGTGTTCTTATGGAGACTGATAATATTAAAGGTTTTGATGCCAGTCATCGTTGTGACAAAGAAAAGCTTACAAGTACTGGTGGCTTTTCAGATCCACCCAAATCCTCAGCCGATAATGTTATTGAACAGAGAGGAATCAAACGTGCAAGCAGTGGTGAGCTTGATGCTGACAATAAGAAATGTCGGATTGTTGTTATTGACAGTGATAATGAAGCAGAGGTCACCAAAGAGAAATTAGATTGCAATCAAGAAGTAAAAGAAGATTTATGTAACGATGGTACTGGTTCTCTTCCTTCGGAGTGTCTGGATGAAAAATTTTTGTGCACAGTTTGTGATAAAGTGGCTCTTGAAGTGCATCCACATCCTCTCTTGAAAGTAATTACTTGTGGAGATTGCAATTGCTTCTTAAAAGAAAAGACACATCAAAAGGTAGAGTCTAAATCTACTAATATTTTGCTTTGAAATTGTACTTGAATTCTTCTGAGGGATATTTGGTGCATAATTGCATACTTTTTTTTAGTATATTAGTCAAACAGAGCTTTACTATTAATAAAATTCAATAACAGTTTTTTTCAGTTGGAATTCTTAAGGTTTTGATCCTCCCATTTTTTTTTTTTTTTTTTTTGTGTGTAAATTGGTAAACAATTCTGTCTGTGTTTGCTTAGGAGGAGGAAAAATTTATTCATTTAGGCAACCTGAAAAAATATTGTTGTTCAAAGTAATGTGTTCCGTTAAATATTGGTAGATGGCATATCCCTCATTGAGCTAGGCTGATCTCTGCATCTCAATCTGCTTTTTCTGTACTGGAGACCAAAGCTTAATTTTACTGCTTACTTGTCACAGGATCTGGGACAAGATTGCTCGGTGGGTTACTGTACATGGTGTGGAGGAAGCAGTGAATTAGTTAGTTGTAAATTATGCAATATTTTATTTTGCACCAAGTGTTTAAAGAAGAATCTTGGTGTAGAATTGGTTCCTGGAGCTCAGGCCACTACCCGGCATTGTTGTTGTTGCCATCCAAATCTTTTGCAAAGACTGTCCTTGCAGCTAGAGAAAGCTGTGCGGCCTCCTAATATAATAGTTTCTAGTTCCAGTAGTGTTTCAGATGATTCAGATGATTCAGATAATTCAGATAATTCAGATAATTCAGATGATTCAGATGCAGAGACTAATATTGCAATGAGGTGAAGTCATTGTTCAATTAATTGACAGCACTTTCTATGGCTTGGTTATATTCCTGAATGTGTAATTACCTCATGCTCATGCTTTTATTCTGAGATGGCTGATTGTCTTTTTGTGCTGCATAAGACTATTCATTTCCTCCACTTGAGATAAGAAAAATGATTAAAGAGCTTTATAGACTAATTATCTTAGCTGAACCATCTTATTTATAATAGAAGATTACATCAGAATTATTACAAGAGTGTAGCACAAAAAGGCTATAAATAGGTGTCTGAGTGAATAAGTAAAACAACTTTTTCTGCAAACAAGTTAACCCATCTTAACAAGTTAAGATCTCCTAAGATATTCGAACTTCTCAAGCTGGAACATACAGATTGTATGTAACAAGTTTGGAACATATAAATTGAATATGAGGTTCTCTCAAGGATTTGATCATTAGATCCATCAAACTTAGTACAAATTTCCTCGGACAACACCTTCTCACAAATAAAATGACAATCCAGCTCTATGTGTTTGGTCCTACAATGGAACAAAGGGGTTAGACAATGTGAAAAGTTGTTTGATTATCACAATACATCTTCATTTGTTGGATTTCACAAATTTCAATTCTTGAAGGAATTGTTTGTCCCACACAAGTGAGAGATGCTATTGCCCTATATTCTACTTTAGCACTAGATCGAACAACTACATTCTAATTCTTGTTTTTCCAAGAAATAATGTTGCCTCAAATGAAAACACAATTCCTTGTAGTGGAATGTCTATCCATAGGAGATCCTTTTTGAGGTATCTTAGGATGCGCATGACTACATTCCAATGATCAATACATGGATTCTACATAAACTGATTAACAACACCAACTTCAAAAGATAAGTTAGGTTTAGTAATAGTGATGAGATAAATAAGTTTCTCATTAAGTCTTCTATATCTCTTTGGGGTAGAGAGTGGTTCACCTTGATTTTTGTTGTCATTGTTGTTTCATCTTGGATATTATTTTAGTCTTTCCTTATAAGAATTCATGTAGGTCTCTCTTGAGACTTAAGTACAAGGGAAGAGCTCAATTCAAAAGACTTATCCATTAGATGGGGAAATCTCATGACTTAATTACCATACTAAATCTTTTATTCTATTCAGTGTGAGATTCTTAATGTTGCCCCGTACTTGAAGAGCCAATGCTCATGATGGCTTTCACACTGTAGAATTTAGGGAAAGAAAGTTTAGAATAAACTGAACTTTTGTTTTTTCATTCTATTCAATCTGATTACAAGTAGAGTATTTAGAGTGTAATACAGAGTGCTAGCTCTAACAGACTGAAAGCTATTGTATGTCTGTTTTACCAACTCTACAGCTGTCATAACTAACTAAGGTAGTGGTAAGATACCTGTAATTCTATACTAACAGTAAGCCTATCTATTCACCATAAAACTATCAACACTGACCTAATGGTATCCCTTTTTCTTTAATTGCTTCACTCACATGTCAGTATTGAATATTGCCCCTAAATCCAGCATTTAGGTAGTCTTTCCGTAGTCCAACTTTAAATGAAATCAACAATTGTTGGGACTTCAGTACAAGAGGAGAGCCCAATAAAAAGACTAGTCTACTATAGGTGGGAGAGCCTCATGGTTTAAGTACCACATTAAGTTTTTTATTCTACTAAATGTAAGACTCCTAACTGTCTCATTTGATATGAAATCTTATGCATGACATTCTCAGTTCACATGCATTTTTGTTGTGCTATTCTAACTTTACACTAGTTATCAATTACAGTCTCCTTTTTTATTATCTGTGGAGAAGTTCATTCTTTTATATTTTTTTACAGCTCCAAGCGAAGACGCAAAAAGAAGATTCGTAGGATACTTGATGATGCTGAGTTAGGAGAAGAGACAAAGAGGAAAATAGCAATTGAAAAGGTGAGTTTTGTGAATTTTGTTTTACCAAAACTGGTTTTACCAGGCCAAATAGTTCATTATCATCCTCACCTGTGTAGGAACGTCAGGAACGCCTGAAGTCTTTAAGAGGACAGTTTTCTGCTTCATCAATTGAGATGAGCTCTGATGGGTGTAATGGGAATTTATCAGAAGGTGCAAGTGTTGAAGTTCTTGGTGATGCACTAGCAGGTTACATTGTGAATGTTGTGAGGGAGAAAGGTGAAGAAGCTGTTAGAATTCCTCCTAGCATCTCAGCTAAACTGAAGGCCCATCAGGTTTTTGATCTTTTATGCAATTGCTTCTGTGGATATAAATTCTCATTTCTTTTTGGATTTTTCATTCTACCTACTTCTTTCTTTATTAATCCTGATTTATTTATTTTGGGATATGAATTTATTGGGGTTAAATTTAGATCATTATACGTACACTTGTTTCTGTTTGAGCTTTCAACTGTTATTTGCTTTTTGCTTAGCAGTGGACGTAGAGGAAAAAAAATTAAGCTATAAGTTGCATGTCAGTTTGGTCCTTGTGGATGTTACACTGGCACCTTTTTGTCTGATGTTCTAACTGGAGGATTTTAGGAAAGTCTGAATAGCTGTTTGAACTTTTAACATACTATTTGCACCATGCCAAGCAATTATAATCAGACAACATGGACTCTGTACATCTTGGATAGTTGATATGCCTTCATTTGCTACAATAGTAAATGTTCAGGAAAGCTTATCTTTCAGGAAATAACCGTTTTTAATATCTCATGATCATGCAAAAGAAGAGTTATTTCTTCAAAATAAGCCAAACCAAACATTCACAAACGGTGGTTTATTGCTATTTAAGCAAAGTGGTTATATACCTTAGTAGTAAGGAGTATGAATAAGTCAGACTTTTCATCGGTCTTACATCTTCCATTTCTTCATTTGAAATTTTTATTGCCATTTTGTAGCATCTTTGTTATTATATGGGTTTGTTGGTCTTTTTCAGATTTGGTATTTTTCTACAATGTAATTTGTTGCACGTTTGCAGATATCTGGAATAAGATTCATGTGGGAAAATATAATACAGTCAATCAGAAAAGTGAAATCTGGGGATAAAGGTCTTGGATGTATTCTAGCTCATACAATGGGCCTTGGTAAAACATTTCAGGTATCGTACTCAGTATGGAGATTTTATTACTTATTTTCTTCTTTTTTCTTTTGTTCACTTTTAAAAAATCATCATTATCCACCTTCTGTAATGTTTGATAGTGAAGATCTGTTCTTTTGTGAATTGAAGTTTAAATCAAATTGAACAAATATAAGTAACAAATATCTAATTATGAAGACTAATAGAAGTAGTTAATTTATCTAGTTTTTATTAATAATGTCATAAATTTACATTTTATTTAATGGTATGCATAAAATTAAATAGTTTAAGTGGTTGTTAGGCACTGGTATAATTAAATGAATAATTTTTCAACCAATAGAAATGTGTGAAAATTAACAATTAATGCATTTAAAAAGTGGTTATATGTTTCTTATATTTAGAAAAAAATGTTCTTATTTGTTTCTTATATACAGGACCCGAGTTAGTATATTTTAAAAATGATCTGTTTCTCATTTTCAGAAACAAATTGAAAAAATATTTAAAACAATTTTTGAAAATATATTTTGTAACTTTTTTTAAATTATATGGTTGGATTAATTTTGATGCAATAAGTATTGATCAAATGATTCATTGGATATTGAAAAATAGTGGATGAATCATTAACCGTCCATAAAAGTAAATTGATGGATTTATTTCAATCCAATTTTTTTTTTGTTTGAGATGGACTCAATGATTTATGGATAGATAAATAGCTTTACCACCTCTAGATGACATTTAGAGCATGTTCACTATTTAATCTTGTGGATGTGCACTCTAAACAAAAAGAAATGGCTAGGGGTAAATATTAGATATTCAAAAGTGCACATCCCAAAACCACTGAGCATGCTGACCAGACCAGTCTAATGGGTGGGTGTTCTAGCTTAAGTAGGAGTCTTGAGTTTGAGTGCCTAAGTGCAATTGTTTTAAAAACTCGAAGAACTTTGCTGGTTATAAACTTGATTTGTATTAGTTGGATGTCTGATGTGGTGTGTGATATTGGTGTTCATAAATAAAAAGTATGGACATTGTAATGAAAACTTACCAATTAGGTTCATCGTGAACATTTTTGTTATCTTCATAATTCCTTTTTCTGTCCCACTAATAGTATTGGTCTTGCTCATCTTGATATGAACGGTAAAAGGGCCAGTGCATGATCAAATGCAATGTCAATGTGGGGATTCAAATTTGGTTATATATGAAAAGAAGCCCTTTCGTGGGTGGTCAAGTGTAAATCTCTGGTAAAGAAGACATTTATATAAAGGATACATGAAGATTATACGTTACTGATTATGGTCAAGTCTGGAGACTCAATGGAGAACCCTGTGTTGATTGTTCTGGAGTGTTTTGCTTTTATTCTTTTGGAATATTTTTGACAAACAGTTAACCTGAAAGTATATGCCTGATGGCTGCTAGATGTAAGATTAATGACTTTTTAGGAGAGACATTCCTATCCATCAGCCATCTTTGGATTTTTGAACTAGCCTATTTGCTTGTTGATCCACATTTTTTTGTTAGGACAAAAATTGAAGAATAATGAAACGTGCTTGAAGTATACTTAGTAGTGTTTATAATGACAATAGGAGGGTAATTAGTATTTATAGTTTAATATTTTTAACAGCAACACCACTTGAGCAGAAGCAAGGCTCTCTGCTGAATAATGATGCACTTCAGTGAGAAGCTACCTGGCATCTGCATACAGTTGTAACAGCTTCCATAACTGAACTTTGAGGGGTGTCTAGAGCTTAGTGGTGGGACAGAAAAGAAACAGGAGAGGGGAATGGAAACCAGGGATAGAGAATAGGGAGGATAAGGAGAGTTTGTGATATGTAAATATAAATAAGAAATGATGTTAGTTAGTTAGTCAGCTACAATTAGTAGGAACTTATGGCTGTTGGGTAGCTGCCTAATAAATAAGGTAGGACCATTGTATTTTAGACTGAATGAAAGTGCACACTTCTTTGATCTATCTGTTTCTCTAATCTTTCCCTCTGTCCTCTCTATTCTGTTTTCTTCTTTCTTCGGTCTTTTTTTCAGTGTTTATTTTTTCTTTCCCTACAATATTCTGTATCAGTTGGCCTCTCAGGAGCCACAGTAGGAGACTATTGTAATTCTTAATCAGTTTTGTCACTTTAATCAGGTCTTATCAACCATTTCCAGAGAATAAGATTCATTCTTTTATTTTCTTTTCCTTCCAAACAACCTCTCGTTTTTAGTTTTCAGAACAGCCATTATTAATTACTTAAAGGATTAATATAAAAAGATAATAAAGAAAATTATGAAGAAATCTAATTACAAATTCAAAGAATAAAAGAATAGTTTATTCTACTTTTCTGTATTGTGTTCATCTTTTGTGAATTACTTTTGCAACATTTTTGGATTGGTTCTCCTTTCTTTTGCTGTTTGATGTTTTTGGTCTGATGACTGATTATGTTGGAACTTTTAGGTGATAGCTTTTTTATACACTGCAATGAGATGTGTTGATCTGGGGTTAAGAACTGCACTTATAGTCACACCTGTCAACGTCCTACATAATTGGCGGCAAGAGTTCATTAAGTGGAGACCTTCTGAGTTAAAGCCACTCAGGGTCTTCATGCTGGAAGACGTGTCAAGGTTTGCTTATTATTTTGTTGACATCATTATGCTGTTGCATTGAAGTTAAGGCCTGTAACATTATATAGATATCTTATTTTATCTGCATTTTGCTCTGTTGTTTTGGATTTTCTTTCCATTATCCTCCTTTTGTTGTCCTATCTCTTAAATCTGAATTAACAATTTTTCTGATTAATCAAAATATATTCATCATTTTACTATTTGACGTGATTATTTATCACAATTAGACATTGATAGGTATCCTATTATTGATAAATTCTATAAAAGAAATATAAAAAGAGGGTGAGCATTAGCCTGTTGATGGCACACAGGTTGAAGGGATGGAGAATGTGCTGGTAACTAACTGACAGCCTGCATATGTTTCAATTTAGGTGTGGGATTGTCTGTTAGTGCACAGGTAGGCGATAGTAGTAATGGATATGATGGAATGGTAGCTAAGAAATGGGTGGTGGTAAGGTCTGGGAGGAAAGAGGTCTCCTGACTTTTGAATATCTAATATTACTGCAATTTGGTCTGGGAGGAAATGGGTGGTAAGGTCTGGGAGGAAAGAGGTCTAGGAGAAAGTCATTTATAGTGTGAAACAAGCTTCGTGTGCATGGTTTGATAGACTCAAAAGAACATTCCTGCAATTTGGGTTCAAAGACAACAAATGTGATCCTTCTTTATTTGTCTAGAGTCATCAATCATATATTGTATATTTGTTGGTATATGATGATGATATCATTATCAAAAGAAACTATCTTTCTTTTCTTCAACATCTTATTGAGAAATTCGATTCAATATTTTCTCTAAAACAGCTAGGTAATCCTGATTACTTTACTGGTATAGAAGTCCGTACTCAGTCCAATTGGTCTCTTCTCATGACTCAAATTAAATACAAGGATCTTCTTGCCAAGACCAACATGCTTGAGGCTAAGCCTATCTTTTCTCCTATGATTTTAGATTGTAAAATTTCTAAACAAGGTTCTCATTTGTTGTCTAATCCATCTTTCTATAGATTTATGGTGGGTCCATGGTTATCAAACTAGAAAGTCTATGTAGACTCGTGGGAACTTTGTAGATTTGACTCGCACAAGTCTACTTCATATGAAAAATAAATATAATATTTTTAAATAACATACCAATTCAACATTACAACACCAGAATTAAGTAAAATAGTAAAAAATAATTATGGAATACTAAAATAACTTTGTAGTGCATGACTACTATATAAGTTCAAACTACACCAAATAAATAAGTTGATACACCAACAAAACATAAGTTCTTAAAGTGACAACAAATAAATAACTAAAAAAGAACAAATGTCTTCAAGTTTCTGTGTTTCTAGTCCTCTAAATACATCTCCATGTTAAGTGAGGCTGCTAGAGTCTACTTCAAGTCTACCCCAAGTCTGTGTGAGTCGACCACGAAAACTGAGTTTTGTTTGAATCTGCAATTCGACCCTAGAGTTTGATAATTGTTGGAGATCCCACATTGCTTAGAGATAAGGCCAATTTAGAGTATATTAGGTGGGTGCAAACCTTACCTCGTGAGCCGGTTTTGTGGGGTTGAGTTAAACTTAAAGTTCACTTCTAATATGATATAAGAGTCTATCTTAGCAAGGTTGATGGGCCTATTGGGCCACCCGTTATTGGGCAGCTATCGGACCACCCATAATTGTGTAGTCCCACGTTCAAGTTGAGAAGGCCTCGACGTGAGGGGTGTGTGTTGGAGATCCAACATCGCCTAGAGATAATGCCAATTTAGAATATATTAGGTGGGTGAAAACCTCACCTCATGAGCCGGTTTTGTGGGGTTGAGCTAGGCATAAAGTTCACTTCTGATAATAACCACGCTGGGTGCTCTTCAATATCTTGTTATAATTGATCAAAAATATGTTTCTCACTCTGGCAGTTTATGTTAGCTCCTCTTGAGTC
The DNA here is from genome assembly GCA_016859785.1 of Macrotyloma uniflorum. Classification (NCBI taxonomy): domain Eukaryota; kingdom Viridiplantae; phylum Streptophyta; class Magnoliopsida; order Fabales; family Fabaceae; genus Macrotyloma; species Macrotyloma uniflorum. Next base: position 186,683 of record BDMB01000144.1, read on the forward strand.
TCATTGGACTCTTGTAGAACAAATACTTACATATCTTAAAGGAACTCTCTACTATGGTATAAAAATTATTCTAGCTGCTGCTAATCAGCCTATGATGATTCAAGCATTCTATGATGCAAACTGGGCTGCTGACCTAGATGATTTCGATCCACCTCTGGAGCTGCAATATTTCTTGGTCTTACTCTGGTTTCATTGTGGTCTCGTAAGCAAAAAGTTGTTGCTAGATCCAGTACATAGTAAAATACCAAAGCCATGCCTCAGCCACCACTGAACTTCTATAGATTCAAACACTACTTAGTGAAATTGTCGTTCTTGTTTGTGTTCCTGTTGTCTATTGGGATAATCTAAGTGCTGCTAATCTTTATCATTATCCCATTCCACATGCCAAGACAAAGCACATGGAACTTGATATTTTCTTTTTTAGAGAGAAAGTGCTTCTGACAACTGATTTCTTTTTTCACTAAACATCTATGTCCTACAAGATTTCTTTTTCTGATATCCAAGCTTGCAATGGTTGATCTACAAATTGTGTATCTCAACCAGCTTGAGCTTGTGGGGGGGAGGGGGGGGGGGGTGTTAGAGATATTTCTCTTTTCTATTCTTTCAGTTGTAACTAATATTGTCGAGATTTTTCTCTTTTTTTTTTTGTTGTCAGTTGTTACTGACGTAATTAGTATGTTACAACTTGTCTACTGTTTGTAATTCTCTAACCTATATATAGGATTCTGTAACAGAACTGCTAACACTTTCAGAATGTACATATTCAATTCAGTATCAATACAATTTCCTTTCAATAATGTTCGATAGTCTAACTGATTAAACTAGTAATAATTAAATAATATTTTTAAACTTTTAATATGATACATTAAGTAATATTAAACAAGAATAGTAATACATTATAACTATGATTTAAATAAATTTTACTTATAAACTTCATTTCTCTTAAGTCATAACTCAAATGTTATAACAATGTTTAAAAAAAATATAATAATATTCAGTAACCTCTACAATTGAAAATCTCAATATATATAATTGATATAGGCCTCAATCATCATATAATTAGGCTAAAATTGTATGAACTATCATAATATTGAGTTTTTAAAAAGTTAAAATGTTTCTCCTCCAATGAACTGGTTTTGTATCGGTTGGACTTGCCAGTTGGTCCAACTATGCCCATTAGACACCAAAGAACCTGTAATAACAACAGTTTAATTGCAAGATCCATGTGGCTATAGCCCCGTTCAATTTTTTCGTACTTTCACCACAAAAACCATCTTATTAGTATATTTTTATTTTCCCAGAGATAGAAGGGAAGAATTGCTTGCAAAATGGAGAACTAAAGGTGGTGTCTTTTTGATTGGTTATACTGCTTTCCGAAATTTGTCTTTTGGGAAGCATGTGAAAGATCGGCACATGGCCAGAGAAATTTGCCATGCTTTGCAGGTGAGTCTCTTGTTGTTAATCAGTTGATTTATACTTCATAATTAGGTATTATATTCAACTTGATTTTACTTGGGAAAGAGTATTTGAAACATATGCATAACCTTCTTGTTCATACTCATATTATGAGTGTATTAAGTATAATAGCTAATAAAGGACTATTGACATAGTTAATTTTTAGATATTAAATAATATACCTATATTTGACTAATATCCAAACATGTTATTAAAATATTCGCTAGTGAATCAAGGATCCATTTGTTTGTGTACTTTAATAAAAGAGTGATTTTTTGAATTAAAACATTTCTATAAAATTTTATGATAATTAAATTAATTTCTTGAACAAAAAGCAAAATCACTTGAAGAAAAGTGATTTTCTAAAAAACTAAAAAGGAATAGCTCATGAAAAACTATAACTTTTTTCAATGAATATACACCCTTATACTAATTGAAAACATTGACTTTTTTCAAATAACTTCAATGATAATTTTGATTGTCTTTTTTCTACCCATGTTAAGTTTATGATTTTTTAGATTGCTTGGATTTGAAGATACTTGGAATAAATTATGCAGAATAGAGAACTGTCTTAGAACGGTCTCTCACTGGTTTTATTTATATATAAATATCATGTACAATTAATGAGGGGGATGAGTAATAAACAAGCAAGGGTACACCTAGGAGTAGATATAGATAGGTACACAAAAAACAGCTTTTTAATTATTCCTATTCTACACCTATTCTAACAAAGATAAAATTTAGGGATGTAGGTTGAGAAATTGTTGAACCCCCAACGGTAATGTGTAACATAATGAAAAACTATCATTTAAAGTGACACATAAATACTGAGGACATTTATTTGAAAAGGTTAAAAAACATAGGATATTGTGAAATTTAGCTTAATATTAAAGTGGGGTTACTATATAGCATGGTTGGAGAGAGAACACAACTAAATAAATTATTCCATACATTGGATGACTGCTGGAGAGACAAATGAGTACTGTGTTGGAAGGATAACACATCCAAAAGAGACAAGCAGAAACACCAAAAGTGGATGATCATTTCTGAAATTTCAAACAGCTTGGACTTAAGAAACAGCACAGACTGAGCAGTTGGCATGTGAAATATGATGGTAGGAGCAGATGAATTTTCAGCAATGAAGGTAGTGGATTTCTGGCTAGAAAAAGGGGTTTGACCAAAATGACCCAGTAGACTAGGTCTGGACAAGAAATGGCCAGAAATAGTTGAAAGATGTGTCAGCATTTCACGAGAAGGCTGGTGGAAATTGGATATGTAGGTTGCATGTAGAAAGTGATGCTTAAATTTTGAAGTCCTACAGTTTTTTTTTTTTTGTGGGGACGGATTGTAGACAGGGGAAAGCCTAGCAGATATGGCAGCCACAACAGAGAGGACAAGGACATTGAAAGAGACATATTCTGAAATTTAACCCTGGATGAAAACAGAACATTGAATATTGCAGTACCGTAGTTGTATGTTTTAGGAATGCAGCAGTAGAGTAGTAAATGGATTAGTACTCCTAAATCTTGAATAATCCTAATATTCAACTTAGTGTCATTTGCAATTGCATTCCTTTGACATAGTTGATATGTTGCTGCAGGATGGTCCTGACATTCTTGTTTGTGATGAAGCCCATATGATAAAAAATACTAAGGCTGATGTAACTCAAGCCTTGAAGCAAGTAAAATGCCAGAGAAGAATTGCGCTTACTGGATCACCCCTTCAAAACAATCTCATGGAATATTACTGTGTAAGTTTGTCTAGAAATTACAAATTGGATGACCAGTAAGTTATTGCATGCAGTCTTTGACTCATTTGCATTTTATCTGAAATAGATGGTTGATTTTGTAAGAGAAGGTTTTCTTGGAAGCAGCCATGAATTTCGAAACCGGCAAGGCTTTCTTTTCTCATTGTTCTGGTTTTGCTGTGTAATTTATCAATTTTATGTCTCTAACCAAATTTTTTAATTTATGTTCAGGTTCCAAAATCCTATAGAGAATGGACAACACACCAATTCAACTCTGACTGATGTGAAAATTATGAACCAGAGGTCTCATATCCTCTATGAAGAATTAAAAGGCTTTGTTCAAAGAATGGACATGAATGTGGTGAAGAAGGATCTACCGCCCAAAACTGTCTTTGTGATAACTGTCAAGCTTTCTCCCTTGCAGAGAAAATTGTATAAAAGATTCCTTGATGTGCATGGGTTCACTACTCAGGAGCATCCTGAATTGTTAAGGAAGAGATGTTTTTTTGCTGGTTACCAGGCATTAGCTCGGGTAAGTATGCCTTTGTGGAGCTTAATTTAATTTTCTGAGCAGTATTAGTATATATATAATCTATGATAAATCGATGTGGTATAAAATATGATTCATATCTGATAAGGCCATATGACAATTCTTGAGAATACAGGATACAAAACATAAAATCAGAAGAGTTAGGGCTTGTTTGTTTACTGTTTTTCGAAAACAGTTTTCAGTTTTTAAAAACTAAAAATCTTGTTTGATAATTGTTTTGTTAAAAAAAAATTTGTAAACTGTTTTTGTATTTTAGTTTTTAAAAACTGAAAAACAAAAACTGATAAAATTTATTTTATGCCTTTATTTTTCTGTTTGCATTTATGGATCTGTGCCTCTACCAGCAGTTGTATTATGTCGTTCACCTTTGTTACCATGAAATTGTCGAAATCATCCTCTAATTTCTGCAGTGACTCTTCATTGCTGTTGGCACCATCCTCTTCCATCTAAAGCAGTTTTGAAACTAAAGTTATTGAATAAGTTTTTTTTTTTACCTTATTCTCAAAAAAGTACTCCTATATTATTTCAAGCCCTTTGGTTGCACATCTCTCCTCCTAGTTTCCAACTACTCCTGTATTAATTCAAGACAGCTGATTTTGAAGTACATAAATTCATAGCTGCTATTTTCCAAAACTGCCCTGTTCCTCCCATAGTTACCTTTAAAAAGAGGTTAAGAAAGCTGAAAATATTAAATATTTTTTGTTTAATAGAATATTATGCTAATTTCTACTATATGCAAAGCTGTGTAAATGGCTTTTAATTTATTTCTCTTTTCTAAATAAGCCTGTTTCTGAAAGCATACTAGAAGTGATATATATGATCTGAATATAATATGCTTTTTATTTTATTATACAATGGCATCACAATTTTCATGTTTTTTACTTTAAGAATTGATGTGTGTACACAAACTCTAATTGGTGGACATTTATAACTGATTTGAAATTGAGGTTTTCTTTCAACTTTCATGAGATTTTAGAGACGTTAAAAATAGACAAAAACTGTGGGAATTTCTTTTTTATTATTTATAGACAACAAATTGATGGTTTCACATTTGTCAAAATTGCCTATTTGTTTTTAAAGACTTTTTTAAATTTAATAAATGTTTTGGCTCTTCAGCTGGAATGAAATATCATGGTTTCTTGGACATTTCTGAATTATGGTTGTTTCTTCTTTTAGTATTTTATGTGATATATTGGCTTTTGCCTGTAGTAGATATGGAACCACCCTGGGATCTTGCAGTTGACAAAAGAAGCCAAGGATTATGCAAAAGAAGAAGATGTTGTTGAGAATTTTCTTGTGGATGATAGTTCCAGTGACGAAAATTCCGATTATAATGTTCTTGCTGGAGGTAAGTCTTCATGAATAGGATTATAAGCACCTGTTATTTTTTGCTTCTAATATTTAATTCAAGCCTTTAGTTTCTGTGTTTTTTTTTTTGTATTTGCTTAATCTTATTATTCTTAGTTTGTCATTGTATGCTTTGAATCTCTAGAATGTTGTTCTCCAAGTTGTATGATGACATCTTATATTTTAAAAAGATTAACTTAACATTTTATGTTGCACATTTGTTTTGTTGTAATTTCTGAAAGCTGTATTTGTTTCTGTACAAGTAATTGAGATATTACACTTAATGTGGGCTTTTATATTGAGGAACAACTGCTTTTGAAATGTGCGAACATAGTTTAGTTGTCTCAAGTGTCATCAATTTTATGATGGGACAAATTTTTCTCTGTTTTGGTTGCTCAATAAGAATTAGTTAAAAAAAAAAATCTGATAGATGACCAAATTTTACTATTTTTTTAAAATACTTGTGAAGGTACAAATGGGAAAAGAACTATAAAGAATAGGTTTACCTTGATAGGAACTTTCAAATAAATGGATGAACTAATTTAAACTGTAGCTTTTTTGTGCTTAGTATGTGAGGAACTAGGGATATGATTATCTTTTAGAATTACTCCTACATGCCTTTAAGACATATTTACTGTGATATTATGTGAACAATAAAATTTGGTGTCCATTCCTAGAGCACTTCCAACCTTAGCATTATGAATGCCAATGCTGTTTTTATATCCTCTTGCATTCCTAGAGAACTTCCAACCTTAGCATGTTGGTGATAAAAAGGTTGTGTTTTTGACCTTAGAATTTCAGGTATATTCTAAAAGAGAAATGAAGGCAATGAATTTTGATTGTTCAGTAAGATAGTGCAACACACATATATAGTTTCTAAAAAAGGAAAAGAAGACAATTTGATTGTTCAATGATAAGGTAGTACAACACACACTCAGAGAAAATAAAACATATTCTTTTTTCTTGTAATATGTAATCAATTGGCTGTTTTGAGTTTTATTTATTATGTCATTTGCTCTTCATATCACAAATTAAATTCTTTACTGTATTTTTTAACAACCCATTGCATTGCAGAGAAGATGGGGTATGCAAATGACTTGCTGCAACGGAAAGATGGTAATGGCTTTTTCCTGAAGGTATGAAATTAACAAAAATAAATTAATGAATGAGATTCAGTGTTAGTTGTTTTATTTGTCCTGTTCCTGATGATATTATTTTGCATGAGTTTTATGCTAGATTGTGTGGCATGAATTATCCTTTTAACACACATACTTTCAGTTGTGATGCTTCTTAGTTTTCACGTTCCAGGGTTGGTGGAATGACCTTCTTCATGGAAAGATATATAAAGAGATCGATCACAGTGGCAAAATGGTTTTGCTGATGGAGATACTAACTATGAGTTCTGATGTGGGTGATAAGGTGTTAGTTTTTAGTCAGAGCATACCAACCCTAGACCTTATTGAACTTTATCTGTCAAGGATACCTCGACGTGGCAAACGTGGAAAGTTTTGGAAGAAGGGAAAAGATTGGTATAGGTGAGTCCTGATTTTGTTAGACCTGTTCAACTTGATGCTACTCTTTAATCTACTGATTTGTTTCTATTATATATTTTTAAACTCATTTTTGTGGTTCTAAAATGTATGTTTTCTTTCTTGAAACATTCTCATCTGAAGACATTTCTGGCTGGGGATGATCTATCTCTTCTGAGTTAATTGCTGCTTACATTTTTTAAATTATTTTACATTGATTTTTGATTTGGTAACACCCTTCCATATATATCTTTTTATTGGCTTGCTCAATATACTCGATACTTATTTTTTCAGTTTTTTTCTTGTGTGGTGAAAAAATTATGATGAAACCACAAATACGAGTTTTCATTAAATATATATCCCAAGTAAGTTGGTTAGTTCAGTAATATTTTTGGAAAGGTATACAATTTTATGACAGTTTATAAAAAAACATAAAATCAGTCCTTATCCACATCAAGTTCCCTGTCTTTAATCTTTTTTTTTTTAGACCCTGTAATTACTAATTTCACAAGTTTAGGATTTGGTCCCCATAGTTTTCACTCAATTTAGATTTTGGTCCCTATACATTTATTTTGTTTAGGTTTTGCCCCTGTAGTATACCAGACATTAACAAGTAAGTGTTTTGGCATGTTGTGGCAGGGAGGAGGACTAAAATCAAATTGTTTATAACTTAAGCCAAAATCAAGTTAATGTCAACTAGACCAGAAACGTATCATTTTTTCTTGGATTTCTTAGGCATAATTTCGGATTTTGTTTCGTCTGGTTATTTATTACTTTCCCGTTTATGAATTTTGTCTGTGTTATTCAGGACTTGTCTAATCTGGATCCTTTTTAAGGTTTCATATGTTTCTTGTTCTTGTACTGGTTTCATCTCAGAATGCACATGTAGTGATGTTCTATCCACAAACTTTCCATAATACTTCGAATTTAGATGGCTCCTATTGAAGTAGTTTATATATTTCATTCATTATTTTCTCATATGATTTAACCTCTAGGTTGGACGGAAGGACTGTGAGTTCTGAGAGGCAGAAGCTTGTTGAGAGATTTAATGAGCCTTTGAATAAGAGGGTAAAGTGCACTCTGATTTCAACCCGAGCAGGCTCTTTGGGTATTAATCTTCATGCAGCTAATCGTGTTGTTATAGTTGATGGTTCTTGGAATCCAACATATGATCTCCAGGCTATCTATCGATCATGGAGGTAGCTTTTAACTTTTCCCTCAATCAAAATAAGCTTTCTTCTGATGGAAACAAATTATAAAATAGTGTACTTTGGTACAATCTTTTGAGAAGTCAGAGTAGGAATAAATTTTTGGGAGAATGGGGATGATGGAAAAAGTTTACAATTTGATGCAATGATCAACTTTAGGGAGAACTTTTTAAGTGAGCTGCATCTTTGGGATATGAAAGGTGCTTGGCTTTAACTTGGTGTAAAGCTCCTTTCTTTTTAGAGGCATTTCCTTATAGATATGTTAAGGGACTGGTTATATTTGCTTAGTTAATTTTTATTTTTCTTTTGTTTGTATTTTTGTTTTTAAGTAGAATCTCTTATCCTCCAATTTTTTGCATTCATCTTCATTTTATCTGGATAGAATTGAAATCAATAAAAAACAAAGGAGATGTCATATAGAGTCCTTACTTATCTAACAGTTAATTCTAATTATCACAAAGAACTTCTAAAAGCTTAAGCTGTAAGGTGAAATCACATTAATGATTTTTATTTTTTCTTTAACTTAAGCCTCATGCAAGAGCCCATTAGGCTTGAAAAAGTGTGAGCAGTGTATATGCTCACGTACTTTTTCATTAAATTTAAGTTTTCTTGAGAAGAATGGATATCAGAAGGCTGACCTCTATAGATCATTTGGTCATATAGAGGCTCTAAAATTATTTCTAGAATTCAATAGCCCATTAAGCTGTAACGTGAAGGTCGAAAGTTACAATCTTAATGATGGTCATCAATATTTTCTTATTCTTGCCAAAAGCATTTGCTGATTGTGAGGGAAAGTAGGTGCTTTGTTGTTGACAGCATTGTACACAATTGATAACACTATATTTACTAATCAAAATCTTCAATTGATATAGAATATTTATACTGGTTTCACTCTGGATACATCCTTAAAAATTGAAAGGATACATGATTTATATTGATCATTTACTAATTATTTAATTTATGGGTATGTTTGGAGAAACTTCTCCATAGATATTTTCTAGAGAGATATAAGAAGGAAAAATAAATTCAGCTTTCTCATAAACTAAAATTAATTTATGTATAAGCTAAATTATAAAATTTATTTATTTCGTATTAATCTTATTTTAAGTCATGTATAACTTAATTTTAGCTTATGGAAAAACTGATTTCACTTTGCATTCATATTTTTCTCTAGTAGAAGTGCTTATGAAAGAGTTTTCTCCAAACAGACCTTGTATCAATTGACAAACTATGTGGTTGAAATCAAAATAATTTTCATGTTTGCAGGTATGGGCAGACAAAGCCTGTTTTTGCTTATCGATTGCTAGCTCATGGAACTATGGAAGAGAAGATATACAAGCGCCAGGTAATACAACATGATGTGCTTCTATTGTTCATTTGTCAATTTTTTCTAACTCCAGAAATGATTTCAATAGGTAACAAAGGAAGGGCTTGCTGCTAGGGTGGTTGATAGGCAGCAGGTGCATAGGACCATTTCTAAAGAAGAAATGCTGCATCTCTTTGAGTTTGGTGATGATGACAACCCTGAGACTTTAGGTGATCTGGGTCAAGAAAATGGGCATCAAGACAACCCAATTTTGGTTGGGCATTCTCTGAAACACACAGCACCACATTCAAATGGAAGTAGTTATTCTGATAAGTTGATGGAAAGCTTACTTAGCAAGCATCATCCGTGGTAGGTTCTCCGGACTTCCAGCCATTATTTCGTTTGAGACTCTTATGAATATGGTGTCTGTCTCAGTTTGACTTGCTGGTATCTTTGTATGCTATTCTCCCATATTCTTTTCCATTTCCAACACTGGATCTTGTTAAGTGGTGAATCTACATGTCGAAATGAAATGCACAAGAGAATTTTTATTTTGTCATCATACTTTTTCAGTTACAACAAAGTGGAAGACGGTATCCTATTTTAAATATGGTCAGATTTGAAATCCATTTGTAAGCCTATGTCCAAAAACTTAAGCTTTTGGTTTAGTTGGTTTATGATGTGATATGAGGTCATATACAACCAAGCAGTCAAGACATTGTTCTTGTTCCGTTTTTTAAGATAAAAGTTGAATTTTAGCTCACTGTACTATGAATTTGTGCATTATCCATGAGTCCCCTATAAGTTGTTAAAGGAGGAAGCATGTTAGATATGACATCATTAATGAGCCTTCCCCCGACAGCTTAAGTATTTTGGGATAATTGGTCCATAACAAACTGCTGTGCAAAGCACATGTATGTACAGATAATAGTGAAAAGTGTGATTATTTTCCCTATGAACTCAAATAATGTGGAGAAAAGCAGATTTTGTGGCCAATTAGGGTTGCTCGATTAGTAGGATCAGAAAAGGTTTCGGATTTGGTTCTATTTTCTTTAGAAGGTCATGTTTCAAGCCATGCCACTACTTTGAAATAGGGAAAAATCCCCTCCCAAAAAAAACTTGTTACCAAAAGATAAAACATGTAGTCATGTTTTTGGTTTAGGACTCTTGTATCCGAAAGTTTCTTGTTTTAGTGCTCTTCTATTATATTGGACTGGCTTGTTTCTGCTTGTTTTAAAAAAAAATGTTTTTTAATAAATTAAGCTATTTATGTTTTTTTTAGTATGTTTGTCTAATCTGCTTATTTTAAAAATAAACAAATTTCTGCTTTTTTAAGAAGAAAATCCTATCAGCTTCTTGAATCAGTAGTTTTTTAAAAATTGTTTATTTCAAACACTTATTTTAAGTTTAACCCATTATTTTGTCTTATTTTCAAGGAGTAGCATTTTTTCTTTTAATCTTTGACTAAAAAAATGAAAAGGTTATTTAAAATCACAGTTTCGTTTATATTTCAATATCCCTTCACTTGTTTCGTGGCTTGCAACTTATTTCTAAGTTTGTACGTAAGAGGTGCAAGCACCTAGGTGTAGGAGGAGAGGGATAGTTGGCCTAATGAAGGATTGAATCATAGCATCACTGCACCTATTCTAAAGGTCTGGGGCTAGTGCTAGTTGAGTTACAAGCTTTTTATTAGTAATATTTCTATTCCTAGAAATTTATTGATTTCTTTTGAAAAGGCTATTTTGAAAATAAATTGGTATGTCTAGAATTATTTTTTAAACAAAGTAATTATATATATATATATATGTATAGATTTTAAATTTGAGTGTGATAAAAAAGGAATAAGTTTCTTGGATTGAGTTAGTTGTTGACTCTGGTGTTATGTTTCATTATTTTTAAGCAAAATCTGAGAACTAGCTCCACTATGTGGGGGATGTTCCTAAACCAAAAAATCATTGGATCAGGTAACTTTGCCAAGGTAAAGTAGAATGTGTTGGTTATTCTGTATCATTCTGTTGGAAATGATGATTTAAGCCTGTACATTTGATTTTGAATTGAGAAGGAATCTTCATTAGAAAGGTTTTTGTTAAGACTCGTTTAAGTTTTTTTTGGTTAAATTGATAAATGGAAAATAGAATGTTAATTTTGTTTAGTTGCTCTTTTAGTTTCAACAGTTGGAAATGTTAATTTTGTTTAACTACCCTTAGTTTCAACAGTTGGGACTGGGTGTGTCAGAAAGTTGGAGATGGAAGCATCCAATTGATGTTACTTTTGACAGTCTTGCACCTGAGCCAACAAAAAGTTATTTTAGTTTCATATTTTCAGTTATTCATTCATAAATAATCTGAATTATATTTTTCTGGGCATATTTCTCCGTATGAAGTCAGGTCACTTGTAGAGTCTGTATCTTGAGTTTAGCCCGATTAGGACACCAGTTGAACCGGAATTTTGAGTGGCTAGATTTCTACAATGCTAGTAGCAATTGTATTTGTACATTAATAAGGATTTCAGTTGAGTACAAAGACTAAAGATTTGTTCTAGAGTCAGTTCTGTAGAAAAATATAGATACTTGAATTTAGTTTCTCTGCATTTTCTTAAATGAGTAGAACGTATCTGACACATCATCTAATATATTTTTTTTTTCGACAGGTGGATTGCGCATTATCATGAACATGAATCCCTGTTGCAAGAAAATGAAGAGGAAAAACTATCAAAAGAGGAGCAAGATATGGCTTGGGAGGTTTACCGAAAATCACTGGAATGGGAAGAAGTCCAGCGAGTACCACTAGGTGAGTCTATTGTGCCTATTCAGAAACCAGAAATTCCAAATACTGTGCCCCTCGTATCAGAAACCTGCAACATCTTGCCAAGTAAACTAAGCAGACGTTTTGCGTCACGGAAATGCACCAACCTTGCGCACATGTTGACACTTAGAAGCCAGGGAACAAAATTCGGTTGCAGTACTGTCTGTGGGGAATGCGCCCAGGAGATTAGGTGGGAGGACTTGAAGAAGAGATAGGAATGTCGCAACATGAAGGATGACATAATCTAATCTGTTTATATATAATTAAATGTTATTTTTTTTGGTAAATGGTTATGTCCCATGTTTAAATCTTTTGAGGATGAAACATAAATGTTCCTCCCAAAAAATGAAATAGAAATGTGGTGAGCAGTTAATGGCTTTTCTTTAGCACTGTATGTGGAAAATATTGTCCCCGTGTTTTACCCAGCTTCGTGGATATCAGGCATCGCGTTGGTCACAGGTCCCCAACAATTTCCCAGCAGGGAGGATTCATCGTACTTCAAGGAATATATCCTGGTCTTTGGCTACTTACTGGTAATAATAAGCCACAATACAATATCAATAGAAAAATATCTAACGATAGTTAACCATAATCAAACCATGGAAACAACACCACTGCATGCATAATTACTCTTTCCAAACTCAACATGGTAAGTGTACTTACAAGGGTCGAATACTTTCAGACGTCTTTCATTCTTCTAGTATCCTGGCTGATTGTGGATCGAATGGAGGGGGTACCTGTGATTGTACTTCGACGCTCAAGTTAGTAAGGGATCAGCAGGGTTTTTAGAGTAAGTAAAGTAATAATGAATGAATATACTTGGTTACCTGATCCTCAATTTATAATGGGGCAAAGGGTAACAAAATACCTGAGTGAATAATAACTGGTTGCCCACTATGCGAAAATTACGCTAACTGAATTCCAGTGAGGATAAACTGAGATGTCCTCGGTTTAGGATGATCCCTTATCGGCCGAATGCTCGAGACATGGCCGGTAAGGGCAGCCCGATACCTATCCGGTACACAAGCCTCCCTAGTCATGAAAATCGAGAGGAGGTAACCTGAGCCGATGAGAGGTAACATGACTAGATGTTTTGTTGTAGGTTTGGTTGGGCAAGTTTCGCTAGGATGCTTCTGGAATATTTCGAGTAACTGACCATTATTACAATTGAGAGCTTAGTTAGATTAATCTGATTGGGAAGCTTCTAGAGGAAACAAAGTGTTGGATATCTAGCTGAGATGATTGAGAAGCTTCTGGAATAAGTGAATCAAGGCCTTTGAGCGGGAAAATTTTGAAATAGAATCGGTCTGACACGTGGCCCTCCCGAATTCGGGAAGATACATTGTTTGCGCGTGCAGTTTGTTTTCGGGGCTCGAGGCAGTTACTCGAGTGTTTTACCATTATGGTAGGTAGTCGTTGGCAACGTTACATCTTCTCGGAGCTTCTATATAAGGAGTGTCGAGTTGCTACTCTATTCACTCATATGCTTCTAAGCTCCGATATATCTTCAGTATTCTCCTTGCTTTCTTCTCTGCATTTAGCGTTAGGTATGTCTTCTTTCTCTTCCTTAGGATCAGGGATCGTCGGTAGGGCATCGGCAAGGGCCAGCAGCGAGGGAACTGAATTTTTGGTTGGGATGTCAGATATTGATCTGCGGGAGATATCGGGAAATCAAGAGATACCCGCAGCGGCCACTGTCTCAGCTCGTCAAGTGGAAAATGCCGAGGAGAACTCGGCATCGACAAGCAAAGAAGCGCCTTTGAGGGAAAGATGCACTTCTCCATCCGGATATAACTGGGTGGATCCCAAAGTAAAGGAATTCAGCTCACGCTTCTCCTAGAGGAGGGAAGTAGTGGATTTTGTCGAAGAGCAAGCTTTTGTCGAGCAAGGGTTCGACGAAGGTTTGGTAAGCTTTGCTCGCTGCTCACCCTCCGAGCATGTCTGTCATGTCCGAGAAGGGGCAGTAGAAGATTTTTTCTACATGTATGTCTGCTTCTTCTCAAACTTGAGAGTAAGGCTCCCCTTTGAAAGTTTTACCATAGAGGTTCTTGCCAATATGAACGTTGCTCCGACCCAGCTTCATCCCAACAACTGGGCACTTCTGCAAGCATTTTGAGTGCTATGCCGAGCATTCGAAATTGTCCCTACTCCCGACATCTTTCTTCACTATTTCTGCACTCGGGGAAGGGATTTGGTATCTTGGGTGTCGCTGGTAAGTCAGGCCTCCAATGTCTTCTTTAAACCCTATACGGCCAGCTACAAGAATTTCAAAGGGGGTTTCTTGAAGGTCCGAGTGAAGGAAGTGGGAAGACCTTACTTTTACGAGGGTGATCGGCCAAAGTTCCCTTTCTACTGGACGCGTAACCTAATAAAGTATCAATACATTCCAAAGAAGAAGTTGTCGGTTTATGAGTAGCGAATACTAGATATTCTAGAGCAAATCCCTCGTCAGCTACCCTGCCGACCACTTCTCGGCAACTTCCTGAATCCTCACCTTCCCAATAACCCTTCGGGTATGAGTTTATAAATATTCTTGTATAGCCTTTGTTTCTTAACACAGTTAAATTTTCTTTGTTTTGCAGAAATTTTAGGCGACGATATCAACATGCCGAGAAGCACCTTCAGGCAATTGAGGGCTCGTTTGGTGGCTGCTTCCCACCAAGCTAGGGATGAAAACCCTCCGGTTGCCAATCCCGAACCGATTGCTTCTCAACCACCTGTTGTAGAAGTTGAAGACAATTCCAGTCCAGTCCAAGTGTTGCGCCGCAGGCAGAAGCGGAGGCAGCCTGCGTCGGAGCCACAGGCTTCAAAGAGAACCCGCGTGATTCCAACAACACCCGGGGAGATAGCGGCCTCCTCAAGCCCTATGATCCTCCTAACCAACGGCTTGCAAATGACCCAAGGTGTCGGCCTTGATCTCCCCCCAAAAGAACAAGAAGCATTACAGCAAGTAGGGATGGCTGAGCTAAAGGCGTCTTGGGTCGAGTTGCAAGCTCGGACAACGGCCGTCGACCATCGGATTATTGAAGAGTGGACCAAGCAAGTCCTGGAAACTTATGAAGTTCCACTCTTGAAGGAAAAAGTCAGCGAAGCCGAGAAGGAGGTGGCTAACGTGGCGGCAACCAACACTTTGTTGTTGGAGAAGATGGAGGAGGTTTCGGCCGCGTGTGTGAAGGTCGAGACTAATCTGAATGAAACTAAGGCTGAATTGGCCGAGGCAAGCGCTAGGCATGAGGCTGAGGTGTTGGATTTAAAGAAAAAACTGGCGCAACTGGAGAAGAGGCGAGTAGATGACACCTGGGGGCTTGAAAGGAGTTTAACCAAAGCCCGGGTGGAGAATGAGAAGCTTGCCAAGGAAGTCCTGGAGGTGACCGGCCTGGCGGTCGACGAACATAAGAATGGCTTTTTCAAATGCCTTCGTCAAGCTTTGTTCCTTTAAGAAAAAGAGGAAACCCTTATAGCTGATAAGTTTGACGTCAATTTTGACATTCATGAAGATAAGTGGACGGCCTTGAAGATATTCCTGAAGATTCGTCGACTCCGCCTGCCGAAGGGACTTTGGATGCCGAAGGGACTCCAGATGCCGAAGCCAATACCGAAGCCAACCCCGAGGCCGATACCGTCAATGTATTAGATTAGACTTTTTTAATTTTGTTTGCTAGCTCCCTTTGTAATCCAACTTGCTTACCTTCAATGAACATCGATGTTTTGTACTTGAATTTTCTTTAATATTCTTGCATTCGACTTAAGCATCTTTCAAACATTTAAGCGAATTTTCGTAAGAGAAAAACGATAAGTACTCGGTTAGGTATCACTTAGTGTTTTAAACGATTTTTCCTAAGAGTAAAACGATAAGTACTCGTTTAGGTATCACTTAGCGTTTTAAGTGATTTTTCCTAAGAGTAAAACGATAAGTACTCGGTTAGGTATCACTTAGCGTTTTAAGCGATTTTTCCTAAGAATAAAACGATAAGTACTCGGCTAGGTATCACTTAGCTTTTTAAGCAATTTTTTCCTAAGAGTAAAACGACAAGTACTCGATTAGGTATCACTTAGCGTTTTAAGCGATTTTTCCTAAAAGTAAAACGACACATTGAATAAACTGAATTTCTTCATTTATTGAAAGCGGGGAAATAACATTTGTCTGTACATAAAGTAGGGAAATAATGTCGGCAGAAACATTGATAATTTCTAACTGTAGTTGATATGCCCTCTTCCTAGAACCTTAGTTATTTTGTAAGATCCTTCCCAGTTAGACGCAAACTTGCTTTCTCTGGGATCCTTTCGGGCTAGTGCTCGAACTCTAAGCACCAAGTCTCCTTCTTAGAAGCTTCTCGGTCTGATCTTAGTATTAAATCTTCTTAAGGCTCGTAATCGGCAAGCCTCCTGCTTTATCATCGCCTTGTCTCGGAGCTCCTCTAAGAGATCTAATTCGATTTTCATGCTTTCCTCGTTGTCCTCCATGTTCAGCAGCTGTCTCCTTGGGCTAGCTTCGCCCAGTTCGACCGGAATCATAGCGTTTATACCATATGTCAGGCTGTAGGAAGTCTCAAGAGTTGTGGATTGATGAGTACACTGATACGCCCATAAGACTTTCAAGAGTTCCTCGGTCCATTTTCCCTTTGCTTTTCCCAACCTCTTTTTCAACTCTGTCAGGATGACCTTATTGGCAGCTTTTGCTTGACCATTAGTTTGTGGATGTTCAACTGAGCTTGTAACATGCCGGATGCTGAGTCCCTTGTAGAACTCGGCCAAAGAGTCATCTACAAACTGTCTACCGTTGTCGGTTACAATAGTGTGAGGAAGCCCAAACCTACACACAATGTTCTTCCATACGAACCTCTGCACCTGTTGAGCCGTTATCTTCGCTAATGGTTATGCTTCTATCCACTTAGTAAAGTAATCGGTCGCTACTAGTAGGAATTTGCATTGTCCCTTTGCCGGGGGAAATGGGCCAAGGATATCCATTCCCCACATGGCAAATGGCCAAGGTGAAGTGACATGATGTAACTTTTCAGGAGCCAAGTGGAAGAGATCCGCGTTGAGCTGACACTCTTTACACTTCTTGATGTACTCGGCACAGTCTTGCTGAAGAGTGGGCCAATAGAAGCCCGCTCGTAGAACTCTGGTTGCCATTGTTCGTCCTCCTGAATGAAAGCCGCATATGCCTCGGTGCAGCTCCTCCAAAATGTATGCTGATTGGTCCTCGGCTACACACTTTAGAAGGGGTGTCGAATATCCCCTTTGAAAGAGTTTGTCACCGATTAGCAACAACCTGGATGCCTTCTTCCGGAATATCACTGCCTCTTTAGGATCATCACAACATTGCCCATTAGTAAGGTAAGAGATATAGGGAGTCTTCCAAGTTACCTTCATTTTTGTTTGCAGACATTCATTCACCAAGACGGAGGGTTGCCGGATAGTGTGCTGGATAATGGTATGGTGATGACTTGTTCCCTTAGCACTTGCTAATTTAGATAGTAGATCTACCCTGTCGTTATCCTCTCGGGGATATGTGACACTGAAGCCTGCTGAAAATTCTTGAGTTTCCTAGTGGCGAGGTGGTAATATCGCTGTAGAAGTAGTTCCTTGGCTTGGAACTCCCCCATTATCTGCTCGACAACTAATTGAGAATCTGTAAAACATTTTAAGTTGTATATACCCAAGTCTATTGCCAGATCTAATCCTGCGACGAGGGCCTCATACTCGACCTGGTTGTTCGAGGCCTTGAACTGCAATACCAAGGATTGCTCGATTAACATAACGGAGGGTCCTTCCAGTACTACACCAGCACCGCTTCCTTTTTTGTTGGATGAGCCATCCACGAATAGCTTCCATTCCGGGCTGTTATTGGCTTCCAGTTGTAAATCTCCTGCGAAGTCGGCTAGACATTGTGCTCGGATGGGTCCTCTTTTTTCAAACGCTATGTTAAACTCAGACAACTAAATCGTCCATGCCACCATCTGTCCGGAGAACTCCGGTTTTCTAAGAATCTTAGCAATAGGGTAGTCAATTTTTACAACTATCCTATGACTTTGAAAATACTGTCGCAACCGCCTTGCTGCCACGACAAGAGCGAGTGCCACCTTCTCCAGAAGTTGATATCATGTTTCGGCATCCTGAAGGACTCGGCTAACATAATAAACAGGGCAAACTTCTCCATTCTGTTCCTGGGCCAATACTGAACTTATGGCATTGTTTGACACCGATAAGTAAAGTATCAGCTCCTTCCCGGCTATTGGGCGCTGGAGGATAGGTGGGGATGTTAGGAACCTCTTCAAAACTTGAAAATTCTCCACATGCTTCATCCCACCGAAAAGATGATGACTTTTTCAACAGGCGGAGGATGGGCCTGGTCTTTTCGGCAAGGGCCGGCGTAAAGCGAGATAGTGTCGTTAGTCGACCTATGAGCTGTTGGACCTGCTTGATATTTGATGGACTTCGTAAGTCGAGGATGGCCTGACAGTTGTCGGGATTGGCTTCAATGTCCCTGTTCGTTATCATGAACCCTAAGAATTTTTCTCCTTGAACCCTGAAAACGCATTTCTTAGGGTTTAACCTCATATCATATTGTCGCAGAATCAAGAATATTTCGGCCAGATCATCATGGTGTCCTTGACTAGAACTCGACTTGACAACCATGTCATCCACATATACCTCCATGTTGCGGCCAATCTGTTGCCGAAACATTTTGTCCATTAGCCTTTGATACGTAGCTCCTGCATTTTTGAGGCCGAAAGGCATGACCTCATAGAAGTAGTTTGCTTCGTCCGTTATGAAAGCTGTCTTGCTAGCGTCAGCCGGGTACATTCGTATTTGATTGTAGTCCGAATAAGCGTCCAGAAAACTAAGTACCTGATGGTCAGATGAGCCGTCAACAAGTCGGTCTATGCTTGGCAGGGGGTAAGTGTCCTTTGGGCAAGCTTTGTTAAGGTCGGTGTAATCTGTGCACATTCGCCATTTGTTATTAGATTTTTTAACAAGGACTACATTGGCAAGCCAAGTAGTATACTTGGCTTCTCGAATGAAGCCCGCATTCAACAGCTTTCCCACTTCTTCTCTGACAGCCTGTCACCTTTCCTCGCCCATCTTCCTTTTCTTTTGAGAAACCGGCTTGGCTTCTCTGTAGATCGATAACTTGTGAGTAGTTACCTTTGGATCTATTCCCGGCATGTTATCGGCGGACCAGGCGAACAAATCAGCATTCTGCTTTAAGAGTTGGACAACCTTAGCTAGCTCCTCTTCTTGCATTAAAGAGTTGACATATGTCTCTTGGTCCTCTCCTTGTATTATGACCGGTATGGTCTCTTCTTCCGGCTCTACCCGACATCCATCTTCTATTCTGGGATCAATGTTGGTGAGAGCCACCATAGCTTTTTTCGTTGGTTTCTCCTTAGACGGCTCTAGATGAGGTATTTCCCTTAGGCTTGCTACATAGCACTCTATGGACGCCTTCTGGTCGACATACAGTATTATGATCGACCCATCTAGCGCCAGAAACTTCATGGCTAAATGGGGGATGGAGACTATTGCTCCAATTTGGTTAAGTGAGGGTCGGCCGAGAAGCATGTTGTATGAAGAGGAGGCCTCTATAACTAAATACCGCACCATGACGATCCAGTAATGTCTGTCCCCGTCTCCTAACTTAGTGTAAAGATCAATATAACCTCTAGCATCCACCCTTTCGCCCGAGAAACCTACAATCTGATCGTTGTAAGGGCGCAGAGCCGATTCAGATAGCTCCATTCTTTGAAACGTATGCCAATACAGTATATCAACCGAACTGCCCTAGTCCACTAATGTCTTTCGGATTGCAAAATTAGCTGCTTCGACTGTGATGACCATGGGATCATCTTGATGAGGATCAATCTCGTGGAAATCGTCGTCGGAGAAGGTGATCGGAGGAATCCTCGGCCTTGCCGACAGGGTTTTCGAATGGCCGGCTAGGTGGACATGCTGCAAATTTTGTAAGTGACGTTTTCGGGCCGAGCTAGAGGCCCCTCCTCCTGCAAATTCACTCCCCGGATAGGTTCCGGACGCCTCTCGAGTTCTTCTCTCTTCCTTTTTCCTCTCGTATCTCGTCGGCTGGTATTGTCCTTGGCCCGGGTTGAGTATCGCTTTTCTTCCTTCTTTACTAACTTCTTGAAGTGTCCGGCTTGGATCAGCTCTTCGATCTTGTCACGTAGGGCCACACATTCATCCGTTGTATGCCCATAATTCCTATGGTATCGGCAGTGTTTCCTGAGGTCGGCATCTTCTAAGAAGAGATCCTTTTAGTACGCATTAAATCAGCATTCAAGGCTTCATCTGGTGCTCGGCCATGATTGACTGTTAATGGCGTGTAGTGAGTGAATCTTCCTTCCCTTGGTCTTTGATGGCGAGGTTTGTGCTCCTGGTTCCTTCGACCTCGGTCATTATTTTCCCTATTTGGGGGTTGGCTGCTGGGTTGGGTTGGTTTGTCAAGCCGATAACTTCTCGGTATTCGTTCATTTCCTCCATTTGTATATACTTGGTGGCCTTATTGCGTGCTTCCTGCATGGTTACTGGAGGACGCGTGGTGATATTATTTAGGAAAGGTCCTAGCTTGAGAGCTAGAGCCAGGTGGTGTATGGCAATTTCACCGCCCTGTCTTGGGATCTTGAGACATACTTTTGAATACCTGTCCATAAAACTTCTTAACGATTTATCCTCTCGCTGCTTAACGTCTACTAATGCCATGGTAGTTAGGAGGAGGGGTGTGCTGGCAACGAATTGTCTGAGGAAAGCCTGACATAAAGCTCCAAAGCAATCTATGGTTTTGGGTGGAAGGGAGTAAAACCATTTTAGAGCAGGTCCTCGAAGAGACTTGGGAAAACTCTACACATAATCTTATCGAGGGACGAGTAAACATTCATGATAGTCATGTATGCTTGCAGATGGTCTGCTGGGCAAGAGGATCCGTCATACGCTTCCATATCAAGGCTCTTCCACCATTTAGGTAAATGAGCCTCTATTATACCATCTACAAATGGATGCATGTGTACAGGTGGCATGATCCGAGGAATTGTCGGATGGACTCCGGTCTGACCAGCTAGACGACTACTGACAGTTTCTGGCTTAGACTCTGCCTTACTATCAAACGGAGGGGGCGGGAGCCGGGAGGTGGAGGTCTCCCCAGCAAGAGGCGGGGTTCTACCGGATCGAGCAGCCGACTTGCCAATCCGACAGACGGACCCTTCATTATCATCCATTTTACGTCTCATCTTGTTATGGGACTCCTGCAATTGTCCCACGTCCTCAGCTGTTCTCTTTAGTCCTTGTTTGAGCTCCTGGAGTTCCTTCATTATTGCTTCCAACATTTGTGCCGTGTTGGGGGGAGGAGCTTCCACTATTCCTTCTTCCTGAACTGGTTGACTCCTAGTAACAGCCATCGTCTGAGAATACAAGGCCCCACGGTGGGCGCCAAAATGTACTTACAGGGACCGTGTACCTCTCGGACGTCTTTCACTCTTCTAGTATCCTGGTCGGTTGTGAACCAAATGGAGGAGATACCTGTGATTGCACTAAGACGCTCAAGTCAGTAAGGGATCAACAGGGTTTTTAGAGTAAGTAAAGTAATAATGAATGAATATACCTGGTTACCTGATCCTCAATTTATAAGGGGACAAAGGGTAATAGAATACCTGAGTGGATAATAACTGACTGCCTATTATATGAAAATTACGCTAACTGAATTCCAGCGAGAATAAATCGAGATGTCCTTGGTTTAGGACGACCCCTTATCGACTGAATGTCCGACACATGGCCGATAAGGGCAACCCGATACCTATCCGGTAACGTAAGAATTTCCCCAATTAGGTTGCCTTTTGTTTTATTTATTAAAATAAACATTATTACAGTCGTCTTGATTTTTAAATTGAAATATAACAACAGAAAGTTTTGACGAATTACAGCAAGAACGGAAGTGCGGGTTTATTTTTTTTAACGCTCTTTTTTACTATCTTTTTCTTATAATAATCATTATTGCATTGTTGAATCGCCTGTTATAATTACAGGTGTGTTTAAATCATAATTGATTTATAATAATGATGGAAAACTGATTTAGAAAATAAAAAATTAGTCAGAATTAATTTTTTTTAATATATTTTCTTAATCAAGCTGTTTAATTTGAATTACGGATTAATAAAAAAGAATTAACTTGTTTAATATATTAATTATATGTTTAGATATGATTAACATTTAATAGGTTGTTTATATTTCACATATGGTATATTTATATCATGATAATAAATTTGTATTGTAAATTATTTATGAATATCAGAATTTTAAAATTATAAATACAATAATAATCATATGAAAAATTACAACAAATATAATATGACAATTTTTATATTTCGAAATGTCTAACAATTTTTAGAAAAATATAATTTAAATTAAATTATAAAATATTAGTTTGATTTAATTTAAATTTAATATTACACTAAAATAAATCGTATTAGATTTTTGTTTGATTCATATTTAATAAAAAAAAAAATTAAATAATCGACGTTAACACCCTTATAATTGGAAGAAAGATGTAAGACCTTATGCGCAGATTGTTGCTACCTGTGATGAATTCAAATTTTCACGTGTGTTCTCGATTAAGAGAGGAACACAATCTCCCTTTCTTCAAATAGTTTTGAAGACTATTTTAAAAACAAAACAATCGAAGTTGACCTTTTTTTCTGAACAAAGTATAAGAAACAAAAGTATATTTTGAAGTTAAATATGTTATTACTAACCAAAATTAAAAGTCTACCAAAAAATCATGTAAATTAAACGGACAGAAATAATTTCTAACGACAACAACGGCAAGATTACTTTGTAATCACAAATCTTTGGATAGGCAAACCTTAAGTTGCTGCCATTGCAACTGCCCTTCACTGCACAACAACTTAGACAGTTAAAAACAGTTCAGCAGATTGTCTTATATTGGGTTGAAAGGTAAGCTTTCCAAGGTGGAACAGATCAGGCAAAAAAATCCCAATTCCAATCAAACAAAAGGAAATGAATTAATTAATATAAAACCATAATAAAAATCTTCCAATTCCATGATCACCAATATTCCAAATACAGCTAAAATTTCATATATTTCCCATCAAACACGGGCAACAAGAATATCATACATAAAGATAACAAATGAGTATACAACCGATAATCCTAGCTTGTACGTGTTCATAGTTTAAGGAAACTATAAACACACTCTTTGTAATTCACTCTGTCATTGATTAAAATTTATTAAGAATCACAAAATAATAAGAGAAACTGATCAAATAAAGAGTGAGGCACACACTATTTGTGAGTCGAAACAATTTTCAACCATTGACAGAGTGTATTAGAATGTACATTGCCATCATTCTTCTCAGATTTTTTGTAGTTATGTATATTCTTTTAAGCAACTAAACATCAGAGAACTATAGTTCTTCACGTCACCAAGAATGACATATGTTGCTACTATGTATGGTACACCTCCTTTACAATTGATAGTTGATGACGGTGATGTCTTGCTCCACTTCACCTCTCCCACAGTGACACAAAGAACACATACTATTACCAGGATATAAAGAGTTAACAAAACATGGCTAGTGGTAGAGTGAAACAGTAAAAGATGGTAGCAGGAAGCAGAACTAGCAATATTCATCTCCTAGCCAATTATCCTTCTCCTTTGGACCAGTTGGCCCCTCCTCACCATAAAGCTCTGTTGGAAATAGTTCAAATAAGTTCTCCACAGAAAATCTAACAAATAGTGGAAGCAGATCTATTATCTTGTCTATCTCAGAACGTGAATCATATACAATAGTAGGACCCCACTCTCTCATATATTGCAACCAACATGGTTCTGTAATGACTCCTTCACCAAGATACTCGGCTGCAACAACCTGATATTTAATGCTTGAATCCACAATATATTTGCTTCGAGCTGCGTCATTGCGTACTCCTATTCCTAGTTTGGATGGTCCCTGAAGGTATGTCCCAGGACGAGGGAAACTAGCATGGCCATCTTTTGATGAATAAACAATTGGCTTATTCCCCTTGATAAACTCCAGATCAAATGCATTTACCCATTGACCTCCACTATGCTGAGAGAAGAAAACAGACCATAGTTCTCCGGTGAAGTTGCTTATCCGAAGGGAGAAGTGCTCCCAGTCACCTACATGTTCACCTACTTTGTTCATCTCAATGTTCATAAGGGCCACTTTAAGTGTTGCAGGCCCATTGAAGGGGCAAAAAACCCACATCACGATATCAGTAAAGGCTCCTCCCAATGCTGGTTTTACATGAACATAGAGTTCTGCACTGTCTATGTTTCCCTTCTTTAGATTGTTTCTTGCTTCTTCATCAGTAGGCAGATCAATCCAAAAGGCACCATCATTAATTCCTCCACTAGGTAAATTTGAGCCCTTATAATCTATGGCTTTACCCTTGCTACTGCCTGCTGCATACAAAACTGCACCATTCTTAAAAAACCATTGCACTGATGATGGCAAGTACTTCTCATCAGGATGAAAGTATACAGTGGGACCATAATGCTGAATAAGTGCGTGAATCTGGTTCTGATTTGGCATCGTGTGCAAGGAAGTATCAAGATTCTTCAAGCATGCAATATCCACCACTTGTTCAGAATCAAAATAGTCACTACCACAGAAAAATGTCCCAACAGACACACCTCTAGCTAACATACCTCTGTCACAGGGTTGTGTATTCCAAACCTGAAATGCATTTTTTGCATATTTTGACTTTACAGTCAGTAATAGATCAGAAGTCTCACAAGTTTCGGTGAGATCAGCTCGCACGCATCTAACTTCTTCAACTGCAGGTTCATTAGGACTGATAGTAACTACTATGCCCATGGCTTTGTAACCAGTTGGAGGGTTTGGCAACCAAAAGTAAACACATTCATCATGTGAATCCATGCTCCATATTAGTGAGTAGCCAAGTGGTTTTTCAAGAGCAGGAGATTCTAACACTGAGACATTAGTTTCATGTGCCATAAGAAAATATCCTCTCAATGGCTGGTCATTAGACTGACAGTAGTGACCAAGGCAGAAAAAGCCTTCTGGAATTTCCAAAGGTCTATAAAACGTGAAACCCAACGATTTCCCACGCAAAATTGTGCATCTCCAAACCTTCTCAAACTTGTCTACTTTTGAAACTTCTATTTCTCCCAGGCATATTCTTCCACTTGCAAAACTACCACCTGACCAGATCACTCACAGGCTTAGATAAATAAGATAATGAAGCCACAAATAAATAGCCAGGTAAGATCAAATAGTTAGAACTAAACAGAATCAAAAGCTTATTGATAGAAATAATTCAATTATTGTGTCTGCAAGAAAGATGCTTACATGATGCACAATTTTGCATAAGTACCAAGTAAAAGTACAAACCAAGCTTAGCATTGTATGAGTGGAAAATATGGATGACTGTAAGTTCTACACAAAGTACTGCAATAATGAATTCATATTCTTCTATTATCAAAGGAAAACAAACATCCATCAATAAGCTTCACAACATTTGACAAAAGATTTAGTGTGAAATCAAAAGATAAGAAATTCCAGTAGGAGTGTTACAAAAAGGGTAACATCATGAACCCTTTCCCTCCTTAAAAGACAAGATCTTTAAAAGGACTTTTGAAGTGGAGCAATACGTGATGAAAGATGGAGAATGAGACAACCATGGAATTAATGACACTACTTCACATCCAAACAAAATTTATATATAAAGTAAAACAAGGCATTCTCTCAGTGTTACAGTGATGGAATATGTGCAGTCAAATTCATAACAACGTCACGATTAATTTTTTTATTTCTGTAGGTTATGACACCGGCTTTTCTACATTCTTGTTCATTAACTAAAGATGATGTAATTTAAGATATGCGCTGATAAACCTGCACAAATACTTGAGGCGGAAGAAAATAAGAAGGAAAAATGAAATTTCTCTAAATGTTAAAATTAGCTTATAAATGGACAATTTTGTAGAAACTCTCTTGCATCAGCTCCTTCAAAAGATTAGTTTTGGCTTATCCATACAAAAATTAAGTTTATAGAGAAACTTTGTCCTTTTTTTTTTCCTTATCTTTCTCCTGTTAAAAGAGTTTTTGGATAAGTTTATCTACTCGGTCCCAAGCCTGTCACCAGAAAGTGTATAAATTCTCTAACACTTATTTCCAAACAAATAATTATTTTCAGAATATACCGAAAGATGATTGATAAAAGGAAAGGACATACAAATAGTAACAAATCTCAAGTCTGATCCAATCACCTCTGTAGTTTACTCAAATTCTGCACTTTTTGAACCCCCACCCCCTCCACAAAAAATTGCACCTTCCTAAAACTCTAGTTTATGAATAACTCAGTAAAATTAACAGACTAAAAACGGTTTTTTCAAAAATGATACAATATATATCAAGTTTAAATTCTGGTGTGATTGAATAAAGAAAGTTCCTAATCCCTGTAACTCTATTAGAAGGAAGGGCGAAAAAAGGAAACCCATCAATGAAATTCAATAAATGAACAGAAAAGCTAGTTAGAAAGGTCAATGCTAAGGACATACATACATACATATATACATAATAGATACATACATACCTTGTGGCCATTGAGGAAGGGGTGAAGGCAGAGAGAAGGGAAGTGGATCAGGGTGAGTGAATTCAGGGGCACAATCCCAGCACAGTAAACTCTTGCACCCAAACATCTCTAAGAAAACAAGTATTCTTCAGAGACCCTCTTCCCCAAAAAGAGAATGGTTTTCTTTCTTTTCTTGCCTTCAAAGGAGTCCAAGAAGTTCAAGAAGAGAGAGAAGGAGATTGTTCTTAACAATAAAGGAGAAAAGCCTTCAACTTTCTCTCCTCCCTCTCCTCTTTTCTCCTTTTTCTTACAGAGATTATGCTCTGCTTTAACTTTAGATTAGTTTCGAGTTTTTTGAGGTTGTCTTTTAATTTGTAAGGTTCTAGTTCGGTGCTTCTCCAAACCTGTAAATTAGTTAATTCGTCATAGTTTAAAAAGAAAATGTATGACATAAAATATAAATAACGACTTTGCGTAAACAATATTCACTCGCCCACCTCGTGGGTGTTCCATACACGCTTGTGTTATGAATTTACTTTCAATTTCAATTATTAGCTTTTTGTTGTTGTTGATTAAGACACATTTCTCTCTTTCTTCAACTTTTCATTTATTAGCAGAGTCCACAAGCATATATTATATCTTTCTACATTCACTCTACTTTACTCTCAAGGTTATTATTTGAAAGTAAATAAACATTTGAAACTAATAAAGTAACTAAACAATAAGTCTAAGATTATTTAAATTTTGATATTCAAAATTTCTTAAAGTACCCCATCGAAAACGTAACGTTTATGATGATTGTGATGCAAATTGCAATGGTAAATGAGGGTATAAGGTAGAAACTTAGAAGGATTTATTTAATAAGATATTTGGATAAGGTACATGATTCTATTTTATATTGTTGATTCATTGCACCGTGTGAACATTACCACATTTAATAAATCATTGAATAGAGGGCATAACATGTTATAATTGTACTAGGAGTAAGAAAAGTATATATTATAATTGTACCTTTTGAAAAATGTAAATCCCACGTTAAAATGGTGTTTGTAGTTAGATTTGGAGGGAAATATGCATAAACACCAGAATTTGTTCCTATCAATTTGGATGGATATGAATGCTCCTCTTGCTTCTTCTTCTCTCTTTTTTCACCAAATCATGAATTTAATAGTAGAAAATTATGACTTTGTAAGTAATCGTGTTTAACCAGGATGAGTAACATTCTAAGTTCAAGTACTTCCTTCTGAATTTTTAGGATAACCCTTTCTGATATTGTAACAGATTAAAGGGTTCAACAATTTTTTCTATTCAATTTTTATTTTTAGTTTCTTTAATGTTCTTATTTATGACTTTTAAAGTTTAAATCTTTCGTTTTTTATCTTATTTGTTTACGTAAAAGTAGCATTTATACTGCTATAATTTTATTATTATTATACAACTCTGTCTAAATTTAATGTTGTCATATAAGCATTTTTGTAGCACAGCCCTGCACTATGCCAAAGTTTGAATAAGTTATGAAAATGTATAAAAATTCATTTGAATTTTTCAGTATATTAAAATGTGTAGGATGATCTTTAGTATCACATTATTTTCACTACCTAACTACCTAATTCAATTTATGATTTTTTATTGAAGACTTGTAATATTATATAATAGATTATTGAAGACTTATAATATTATATAATTTAATATAATTTCGTTTAACAAATTTTGTTATTATTAGAAATAAATTTACTAATCTGAAATTCTAATTTCATCTCCATAATCTTCAAAATTTTTAAAATTTAAATACTATTTTAAATTTAGTGAAACAAAAAAATCAATCATATTTTTAATAATTTTTGTGTTTGAATTAAGAAATAAATTTGAGACAGTAAAAAAAAAAAAACAGAAAATGAAATTATTTAAATTAAAAGAAAAAAATATAAAAAAATGAAAAATAAAATAATATTATTTATTATTAATAATTTATTATTATTATTATATGAAAAATATATATAATTTAATAATATTATAATAAATTTATAAATTATTTATAATTTATTATTATAATAATAAAAAAATTAAATATTATTATTAATATATTTTTTTAATTATTTTTAATTTATTATTATAATAAAAAACAAAAAATATTATGTTAATATTATTAATATTATTTTAATTATTTATAATTATATTTTTTAATTTATTATTATTATATTAAAATAAAAATAAATAACTATTATTAATTTTATTTAATATTTATTATTATAATATTATATAATTATTTATTATTATTATATTATAAAAAATATATTAATAATTTTAATTATTATAATTAATTATAATTAATTATATTATTATAATATGATAATGTATTATTTTTCTGCTTTTCTTTCTTCATCACCGGAAAATCAATTTTTCAAAAATCATATTTTACTCTTTTTGATTTTTATCCTTTATCTGCAAATCTATTTTAAAAAAGTTTCCGTTTACTAATCCAAACAAACTCAAAATTAGAATTATAGCTTTACATCAAATTTTTTAAATTAAATTAGATCTGTTAGACAAATTTAACATAACAAACACAACAACACTTAAATTTTTAACTAAAATCTTAATTCTTGGTATCAATATAATATTTTCCAAGTTCAACATTTACATAACAAAACAAGTGATACCATCATCATATTATATATATATATATATATATATATATATATATATATATATATATTATAAACATGTAAAATTCAATACCATTCACATATTAATTTAAACAAATATCATAAAATTTTTAACACTTATAATCATGTTACATATTTGAATATTCAAATTTATACTATTTACAACAATTAATTTTTCTTATGGTACAAAATGATTTTCTTGTATATTTTCATATTAATTTTGTGAGATCCACCAAAAAATTATTAGAAATAAAAGAATTCTAATAATATCTTACCTATATTTTTATCTTTCAAATATGAACTTTTGAAAATAAAAATAACAAATGTTAATAAAGTACTCCATTCACTTTATCAGCGTAAATATAGATTTATCTTTAAGCTTAGCATTAGAACTTCCATCTAAATATAAATATAGAAAGATTAGTAAAATTTTTGAAAAATAATTTATAATAATAAAATAAAATTTGTTTATTCTTTATTAAATTTTATACAATACTCTTAAATCTTAAATATTGAAAAGTAAAAAAAAATCATTTATATAATTTAATGATGTTTATTTATTATTTTTATTTCCTACATTAATTTAGTATTCTCAGTTAAATAATTCCATTATATATGTTTGTAACTGCCTTGTAGTTTATTTAAAAAATACGTGGACAAATTTTTAAAATACATAGAAAAAAAATGTTTATAACTCCAATTAAAAAAAAAAAATATTAACTGAATTTGAGGATGGGGAGTTAATAATTTGATATTGAGAGGCTGCAGCCGCCGCATTAGAATTGGAAATTTAGAAAGCAAAATTGTGTCACTTCCACGTCAGAAAGTGGGTACAACCACCCAGGATGATTATTTTTATATTTTGGGTATCATTATTTTCTTTTTTTTATTTACCATTTTTTATGATATTTTTTGAATTTGATATCTTCGTAAATATGCGTTTTTTTATTTCTTAGCTGGTAGCTCTGGACTCGGGTAACTTCTGATTGTATTATTTATTTCTGTTTGGTTCAGGGTAGTTATATTTGTAAATATCTTTTTGAAGTAAGAAGAAAATAATAATAGAGGAAAAAGGAGATAGAATAAAATAAATAATATAATAAATAAAGACATAAATAATAGAAATGAATTTTGTCTTAATTCAATCTTATAAAATTAATTTATAAAATAAAATTTATTTTATTTATATATATTAATTTGGTTATATTAATATATATTTTTAACATAAAATGTTGATATATTTGTCTTCGGTAATATTTAATGATAAATTTTAGTATTTGTTGTTATGAAAGTATACTGAAGATGATGTATTAATGTTGAATAATATTATTTTTTCATTTTAAAAATATTTTATAAAAGTAAAATTAAGATGGATTAAAAAGATGTTTAAGAAGAAAAGAATAATGAATGATAAAAATATGAGGGAATAGTTTAAGTGGCTATATTTAAGGAGCCGCCGACACTCTACATTGTTGCTGAAAGCATTTAAAGTATTTATGGGTCCTTCTTAAATATATAATATATAGGGTATATATAAAATTTATTTTCATAAATATATTTTAGAATCATTATTTAAAATATTTTTAATTTTTTTTAAAACTAATTGAACAATTTTAATAGAATCTTGTCTTTTTAATAATATATTTTTCATTCATAAATTTTAATTCAAGATATTATATAAAAAAACTAAGTAAAAAGTATTATTTTTCAGTCTTTATATTTTTATATTTTTTTTATCCCCACGTGGTTAAATTGATGAATTTAGTTTTTTTTTTAATTTTTGAAAATATATAAATTCCAATTATTTATTTTTCTTAAATTTAATCATTTCATATTATTATAAATTTGATAAAATGAATAAATTCATATAATATATAATCTTAATTTTAAAAAAATAATTTTTAAATATAAAAACTAAAAAAATTTAACCAAAAAAAATAAATTTAATCCTAAATTTAAATTTTATAAAAACAAAAGGATGTCTGTCACGAATTTATTAGTAATCCAAGTTTAATGAGTTTAATAGATTACTTAGATATTTTAAATATGATAATGGAAAATGAATTGTTATCATAGATTTATCGTCAAAATATTTTAACATCTCATAACATATTTACTCATATGAAACACCATAATTATAATATTATATACTATATATTAGTATTTAATATAATCTTTTCTAAATTTAAACATTAAAAGATAAAATTCCAATTGTAATCTTACTTTGAGGACTATTATCTTTGTAACATCATTTTATCTCATAAAAAAAATACGATGATTATAATTAAAAGTAACACATAAAAAGTGAATTAGTATTTAAAGAAACTAATTATTTTTATTTAAGTATATTTTTCTCAAAATATTCATTTCATTTCTTTCTAAAAAATTTACATATTATATATCTAAAAAATAACATTCATAATATATTTTCATAATATATTTTGATATAAGTACATTCATATTATCATCTCATTAAATTTATCCTCACAAATTTCAACATAAATATATAATATTCTAATTCATTATTTATCAGTTTAAAATTATTTAATATGACAAATTTTATTAAAAAATAAAGAAGTGAAATATAACAAGTTTCAACATTTTAAAGACATTTTAAAAAGTATACTTTAAAATTTTAGAAAATATTACATTCATCACATATTAAAATTATTTTAATATGACAAACCTCTTAAAATTTTGAATAAAAGAATTCACAAATTTTATAACCAACTTAAGCTTTAAAACAACCCATCTTTCATCACTATTTAATTTAGAATTCACAAGGTTTGTTTGCATTAAAAACTGACAAGTTTAACATTACACCAGAATCTCAACCCAAATAATCAACATTCAATAACTTTGTCAAAACACTTCCTTATATAATTCAAACAAGATGACTACGTTGTATCCACTTAAAAGATATTACCCTAAAAGATATTACTCTAATATTTGAAATAATTAGCTTTTCTTATGGAAAAATGATTTTTTATAAGCAAATTTCTCCACAAGTAGCTACTTAAAGAACATAAGAAATTTAAATTTGCTTCAAACAAACTTTAATTAAGAAAATAAACACATCTCTATGACTCTAGTAAAGATTCCTTAAACATTACATGCGTGGCATATCTAATATCCCATATTATATTCTAATTTACAAACATTAAAAAATAATAGAAAAAAAGTTTATTTTAAATAAAACTATGATCGAATGAACTTGTTGTATCCTTCACTAACTTCACAATTTTATGTAAATTAATTCTGAATAATTAAGTTTTTATATTTATAAAATTCGTTATTTAATTAAATCATTTCTTAAACTAATAACTTGGTCTTACAATGAAATTGATGGTGTGTTGCAAATAATCAATCTTGTTTAGTCACAATAATTTTTAAAAATCATATAAAACTGATTAAAAAATATTAGTTGAATTGTTAATAAAAAAAATCTATAAATGTTTAGTATAGATATCAAACTTTATTAAATAAATGTTTAGTATAGATATCAAACTTTATTAAATAAAATTCATGAGGGATGAAATTGAAGATTAGAATTCATATATTTATTTTGTAAATAACTTTTAAGCTGGACATCTTGCAAAAACTTATATCTAATATTAGAGAAATATTAAAATTCTGGAACAACCTCCAGTAAGTAATTCTAAGATTATATCTTTCTATTGATCCATTTTGAAAAAATTCTTCATTCTTTATGAATGAGATTGAAAGTAACTTTTGAAAAGTTTAGATTTTTTTAATAAAATTGACTTTGCTTATGAAAAAAAACACGTCTTGTATATCGTATAACAGGCCTTAACCTATATCGAAATGAAGCATGCAAAGATACATAAAATGATGCAGTAAATATAAATTATGGATGTGTTGTTCACGGGATAAAATTAAAGTGAAGAAAGAAAGCAGTTTGAAAAATGATGAAAGGGAGGAGAGAGGAGGATAGAAAGACAACATTCATTCTACTTCTAAATCCAAACTATGAATGTCGTCCTCCATTACAAATTACATTCATTCATTCCACCCAACACGACAACCCCATGCATGATGCATGCATGCAGTGTTTCTTTGTCTCCTTCCTTAAATTAGATTCTGATCAAATATAGGATTCATCATAGGTGAGTTCAGAAGCTGGAGTGAGATGAGCCTTGCTACCACCCCCGTACCTCTTCTTCCGGTTGCCGTTACCTCCTCCACAAGTTATCGAAAACTCACACCCCATCGCCGTCCCAAAACACGAAAACAACCCTCCGTTCCCACCACCCCGTCTTTGGTTCTTTCCTTTCTCCTTCGGAACGCTATACTTCACCTTCCTCTCATGCTCCCCTAGGTGATCGTACACCTCCACCCCACCACGCTCCATCGACTGCCACCGATCAATCCTCGTGTTTAGCCCCTCCGCCCCCTCCTCCTTCCCCGGCCAATCATCCAACAACAATTTCCCCGGCCTCCGCGGCGCCATCAGCGGCAACGGGTACAACCCCTTCGCTATCGCCGCTGCCACCACCGACGGCGACGGCCCCACGTCTGAACACAGCGACCCGTTCAAGTTCATAATCATCCCTTTCTTCGTCATCGGCCCCCCAAGCTCAGAACCCTGGTCATCTCCATCACCTTCGTAGCCCTTCGGATGCTTTCTGTACGTGTAATCGTTTATGGTGGAGTCGTTCTTCTCGCTCGCGGAGCGCTGCAGCGTCAAGAGCTTGCAATTGGAATCGTTAAATTCGTTCTGCGGCGTTTGATTCGGCTGCGGTTTCTGCTTCTTGGGGTCCGTGTCCCAATCAACGGTGGAGGCACTGAGTTCCGAATACATCGGCATGCTCCTCCTGTGGGCGTCAACGAGGTTGACTCCGATGTTGAGAATCCCTTGGGGGCGACCCGAGGGGCGACGAACCTGCAACGCGATGAAGCGAATCTTTGATCTGCGGGTGGTGGAGAGTGGCAAGAGGCTGGATAGGAGGACGCCGACGGTGCCGATGAGGACGTCGCGGAGCCATGCGGAAGCGTAGATTTCGATCATGAGGACGGAGTCATCGGCAAGGAGAAAGTCTTCGTCAACGCGGAAGACGAATTTCTCGTTCCACGTGGGGTTGTTGTGGCCATCAGGGTCTATTTGGGTTGTGAGCTTGCGTTCGGGGTCAAGCCATGCAACTGCGTAGGCTTTGATGGATTTGGTGACGGGTGCAAGGTCTTGCGCGGATATGATGTTGACTTCCAGGAGCTGGAATGGGGCTGCTAGGATAGACATATTGTCCTTCTGTTTGTGTTAGGGTTTCTCAATTTGATTCGAATATTGGTGATTGAATGTGGAAACAATTGTTCTGTTGTGGGGACGATGGATGGTGGGGGAGCTACTCTCCCACCACCTAAACGGCCAATGAAAACCACGCTTTCTCTCCTATTAACGATCCCTTTTCGTGCTTCGGTTCTATTCCAATGGAAACTATGGCACCTTCTTTTATATTAGGGTTCTCGCATGACAGGTATCATGACAGATTGCTTTTATGTACTTTTAAAAAACTTTATTTTAAAAAAAATATATTAAAATTTAAAATATATATTTTCTTTACATTTTTCTTACATCACTTCTTCCAAACTCGGTAACCATTTTTTTAGTAACTTCAGAATTGTGGCGAAACGTTCAATTTGACATGGATATCATTCTAGCGACTATATATAAACTCTTATTTAAGATTGATCGATATCCTAACACATTTTTTTTAATAGGAAGGAGGTACTTGACTCTTGAAGACGAAAATTATGCTAAATACAGAGATCAAGAGTGGACGATAGAGGAGGGATATGAATCACATAAGAATTTAAAAAATAGTTTCGAGAGAGAGAGAAAAAGACTATAAATTGAGAAATATAAATATTTTATACTTTCAATTCAATCACAAATTAATGTTTTGGTTCATCCCTGCCACCCCTATTTTTGGGGTGAAAGCTGGTGTATTAGGACTCAGTTTCCATTAAAATGGGATGCAGTTCGCCCATTTTCCACTTTACATCATAAATTGTCAACTTTCTTTATTATTTATTTATTGTTGGCTGAAGTGACTCAAGAAGCTAGCAAAATCAAAGATAAAGTTAAGGATTAAATAAAGGACTAATCTGTCTCACCAAGTGTCCATTGTTTGACATATTTTCACACTTTTTAATAATATACACTTATTTTATTGTAAATACCAATAAAAAAAATTTTGAGCACCATGTTAGTTACATGCAACAATTTAAAATAAACTTTCACCAACTCCATACCAAGCAAACTTCAAATTTCTAACCTGACATACGTAGGCATGCTCCATATATAGAATTACTTTATACACAACGTTTAAAATAAAAGTAACTGAGATTTTACCCTTTTCCCATTCTTTGACGTGTTTTGTTAATTGCTTGTTGCAAATTTTCTCAGTTTATTCGGTAGATAGGATTAGGAATGAAAAAACAGACCAAAATCCCAACCCCAACCACCATAACACACCATTTCCAAAACTATCACCCATACATATGTCCCATGTACATGGTTTCTCCAAATCACTGCCTCAAAACAACCAAATATATCGAAAATCACTTCTGAAATGAATGTTTCCCATTCCACCATCCTCCTCAGTCTCACTTTCTTCCTCTTCCTACCTTCTTCCAAAGCTCTTTCTGATTATACCACATTAGTCTACAAAACCTGTGCCACCCAAACCTTCAACCACCAATTATCACAAACACTAAACTCTCTATTCCAACAACTAATCGCACAATCCTCCCAACACAAGTTCTTCAGAACCACCGAAGCTGTTAACGACGACACACCCATCTCAGGCCTTTTCCAATGCAGAGAGGATATCAGCAAAGAAGAATGTTTCAGCTGCGTGAACTTACTGCCTCAGATGTCAAACACCTTGTGCAGTGATTCCATATCAGCACGGGTACAACTTGACGGTTGCTACTTTCACTACGAGACTGAGGAAACATCCGGTGAAGCTAGAAGTAACAATTTGCTTCACAAAGAGTGTGGGAAACCGGTTGTGGAGTATGTGAAGTTGAAAGAGTTGGAGGAGGCTTTTGTGACACTGGAAAGTGGGATTCTGAACAGTAATGGGTTCTACACGGTGAACTATAAATCGGTGAAAATAATGGCGCAGTGTGAAGGAGATTCAGAAACTTGTGACTGTAGCAATTGCGTGAGCGATGCAGTGCTGGTTGCTAGGGAAGAATGTGGAACTTCATTTTCGGCTCAAATATATCTTGACAAGTGTTTCATAAGCTATGCCATTCTTGGTAACTCTCTCCCAGGTAACTGTTAAATTGAATCAAGAACAAAGTCTTTAATTTTTTTCTTTCTGTATCACATTTTTTCTAATTTCTTTATCTACTACACTACTAGTCATGTTAGTTTTTAATAGTTAGATATTCTTCCAACATAATTGAAACAGTTGAATACAATAAAAAAAGACAAGATTAGTGATTAATTATATATGAAATTTATGAATACAGGAGGAAGAAGAAATGGCAACACTGAAAAGTTGGCAGCAATAATTGTTGGAGGGGTCGCTGCTGCGTTTCTGGGTTTTGCTTTGTTATCAATGCTTAACTCTCGGTTTAGAAAAGATGATTATGAATGATAGAGAGTGAAGTAGGTTATTTGGTAGGATTGACTTTAGGAGATTCAAACATGCTTTTTAGGAAAAACTATACTTACCTCCTTTAATATTATATTGAATAATAATTTTTTTTTTAAGTTTTAAAATAAATGCTTGCCTTCTTTAAATTTTTAATACAATAAAAATTATATTTAATTTAATTTTTTAAAACACTCACTTTTTTTATATTTTAATAAAATACAACTCATATTAATAAAAAATATTTATCTCTCTTATTTTATTTAAAAATAAAATATCAAATTAAATAAAAAATTATAGAAATTAAAAAGTAAAATTTTAAAATAAAATATTAAAAAAATGATTTAATTATTATTTATTAATGATATATAAGAAAATTTTATTATCACTCAATTATAAATTGTCTTATAAAAATATAATAAAATTATGTTTCCAAGAAAACATTGTTTTGATATAAAATAAATTAATAGTTATAAAATATAAGATTGAATTTATTAACTTATTATTATATTTAAATAAAATTTTAAGAACAAATATAAATATACAATAAAAAAATATAAATATAAATAAATAAGAAATATCTGCTATTTTATTAAAAACATAATGGATGTAAATCTCTATTTTAAAAATATAAAAAGTATGCATGTCATTTAAAAAGATTAGGAAGAGTAGATGTAGTTTTTCTAAAATTAAATTA
Organism: Macrotyloma uniflorum; assembly: GCA_016859785.1. Lineage (NCBI taxonomy): Eukaryota > Viridiplantae > Streptophyta > Magnoliopsida > Fabales > Fabaceae > Macrotyloma > Macrotyloma uniflorum. Next base: position 224,203 of record BDMB01000144.1, read on the forward strand.
TTCAAATTTCATTTATAAAAATATTTATTTTTTCTTTTAAAATTTTCAATTTTAATTAAATTTAACCAATATATTATTTTCAAATAAAATAAGAAGACACTTTATTAAAAAAAATATTATTTTATTAAAAAAAATAAAAGAAGTGAATATTTTTTAAAAATTATAAAAATAAATTATTATTTTATTAAAATTTAAGGGGGATGTATTTATTTTAAAATTAAATGAAGTATAAGTGTCATTTAACGTAAATGTAATTTTTTATTTATTAATTAAGAACAATTAATTTATATAACTTTTTTAACTTTAAAGAAATCAAGCCATTAATGTATGACACTTGTTACTCCACATGTCTTTTATACTTTAACATTGATATTTCACTTTTTATTCCAAAGTAAATCTAATTTTACCATCTTTTTTCACCAAATTACCTCCTAAATTCAAACCAACCTATCTCTTAGCATCACTATCACTTCCACAACGCACCAAAAATTGAAGTCTTGACCAATAATCAAGATTTTTTAGCTAGCCGAACATTTTACCACCAAAAACATCTAAAAACAGCCCAATACTTATCAATAACCCTTCTAAACATATTCATTCCTTTTAGATGAGATAAATGAAATATATAATTTCAGTACATTAAGACAAATTTAATAAAATAATAATACTGACAAAAGTTAGTATTTATATTTACTTTAAAATGTTGACCTATTAAACATAAAAAGTTAGTGATTTTTTTAATCAAGTTTATTTTAATAATATTATTGTATTATTTCAATAATTACTGTTTAGAAATAGGAATTTACGATCATTTAGGAAAAATAAAAAATAATATAAATTTTAAAATAAATATATATAATTAGAGATCCACGTCGTCTAAATATATAATCAAATTAATATATATATATATATAAAAGTGAGGGCAAACCTCACTTTATAAGCCGGTTTTATGAGGTTGAGTTCGGCTTAAAGTCCATTTCTGTGATGTATCAGAAGCTATCCTAACAAAGTTATTGGGTCTATCACACCACCACTAATGAAATCTCGACGTTTTATTTAATTTTATTTTACATCTTCTCAGCTTGTTTCGATCTTCTTCTCGGTATACTTCTAACTCCTTCAGGACTGTGTGAGGGGATACCTGCACTTACACTCCGACATTCAAGTCAGTAATGAGTGAGTGAGTACAGGGTTTGGAATTGAGAATTCAGCATGAGAGAGTATATCTGATACGTAGCATTTATTTATAGTATGATTTTTGTAACAACAGATTACCTTAGTGTATCTCAACAACTAATATATTTGATATCTTGTGGATATCTTATATATTATATCTTATAGATATTAACTGGCTGATATAATATGAACTTATATGCTTATCTTGTGGGGCGTAACTTGTTGGGCCCAAGTTATTGGATTTGGTGGAGTTGAGCTATTCCAGTACACAAGCCTCCCAAGTGGTAAATGTTGTAGGAATGAAACGATTGAATGGTTCCGACTGCTGAGTTCTCGGGTCTCGGTTGGTTTTATAATTTTTGTGGCACGATGTGTCACAAATTTTGTTTGTGGTTAATTAACTTGCCTCTTTAATTTGGCCTTAACTGCATGCTTTGGCCTAATTCAGGTGTAGCCGAATGGCTCTTTCACTTTGGGGTTAATCGAACTCGGATTGGACCAAGTAATTGTTCCACATTGGCGGTAATCAAACTCGGGAAGGACCGAGTGATTGTTCTACGGTAGTCGAACTCGGACAGACCAGGTGATTGTTCTATTTCGGCTTTAATCAAACTCGGGTGGACTGAGTGATTGTTCTACTTCGACTTTAATCAAACTTGGATGGACCGAGTGATTGTTCTGCTTTAGCTTTAATCAAACTCGGGTAGATCGAGTAATTGTTCTAATTTGGGTTGAACCGAACTCGGGGGCCGAGTGATTGTTCTACTTTGTCTTTAATCGAACTTGGACGAACTGAATGATAGTTCCGCATTGGAGGTAGTCGAACTCAAGCAGACTAAGTAATAGGTTCGCATTGGTGAATTTTGATCTTAGGTGGACCGAGTGATTGCTCAGCATTGACAAATTTTGATCTCGAGTAGACCGAGTGTTTCATACCACATTGGCGAGTTTTGATATCGAGGTGGACCATCTTCAAATTTTGGAGTTAATCAAATTATTTTACTCTAGGGTTGCGGTTGATCTGAAAGTTGTATGTTGACCGAAATAGACTTGAAAATGACTTATTTAAGTCATAGTTGACCGAGGTTGGCTCGGAGATGACAGGTTAAGTTAAAGTAGTTAGCCAAGGTGTATTCAGAGATGACATGTTTCAGTCAAAGTTGGCCGAGATTTTACTGGGAAATGACGTGTTTTAGTCAAAGTTGGCCGAAATTTTACTCGAAGATGACGTGTTTTAATTAAATTTGGTCAAAATTTTACACGGAGATGACATGTTTTAGTCAAAGTATGCCAAGATTTTACTTGAAGATGACATGTTTCAGTCAAAGTTAGCCTAGATTTTATTAGAAGATAACATGTTTCAATCAAAGTTGGCCGAGATGGGTTCGGGCTTGAATGACTTAACTCTTCTATTTGGAGTTAAGTAAATGCTTCTTACGAAGTTGATGATGTGTTTTATCTCGGGATGTGAGAAACATAAGCTTTCGAAATTCCACCATGCTTCCTGCAGTGTCATGGTAATATTAAAGTAATAAAGGTTTTTTGTTTGAAATTTACCTGGCAGTAGCTACAGTTGCGAATTTGTTCAGCTTTTGGTGTTGAAGAATTAACGACTAATCTCGTTGTATTTGTTAATGTTGATGATAATGATGTGCTTTTCGCTTTTTAAAGAATAATAATTGTGGTGATCCAGATTATGAACCCTCACTTTGTGGTGATGAGAATAACACTTTTTTGGAGTTGCTCTCTAAGGTAGCAGTAGATGTTGGCTACTTTTAAGAAGGATGTAAAACTGATTTTACTTCCCGACTACAAAAAATCAAATTGTTGTATCATCAACTTTTTTTGGAAAAGGGAGAGTTTTCTCAACCATTACTTGAACCACCTCAAAAGGATCAACATGTGTCCACTTCTTTCTCCCAATTAACTATAGCCTTTGGGCGTATACTTTTAAGGATGAGATAAGCATGACATGTGACTGAGTAGTAAGAAATTGTTAAAATTTTTCTACAAGATCAACTACTTAGGAAGTGATACCAGAATTAGATGAATGCTCAATTGGAGAAGTAACAGATTGTCATGGAGGTATTTGTTGAAACTGAATAATTTATTGTACTTTCCAATCATCCTTTTCTTTACCATAACTACATTCTTCATCACCACCAACCTTTTCTTGAAATTTATCCTTATCAAATGGGGTAATAAAGATTGATGGAATAGAGAGAATCTCTTTATCAGAAATATCCTCCTTTTTAACATTTTCTTGAAATTCAACCTTATCAAATGGGACAATAAAGATTGATGAAGGAGTAGAGAATATCCTTCTTTTTAACATTTTCCTAAAATTCACCTTATCAAATGAGACAATAAAGATTAATGGAGGAGTAGAGAATATCCTCATTTTTAACATTTTTCTGAAATTCACCTTTATCAAGTTGCACAGCAGAATAAAAATCTTGGGTTGAATTGCAAAATAATGTCAAAACAGATTATAATTACCTTACAACAACTCTAATCACGAGTCTAACTCTATAACATTAGAAGGACAAAATGTCTCTTTTGGTGATGATGAGGAAACAGTGTTGACACAACAAGACAGATAGTGTGTCCACTCCTTAATAGAAAGGTCGACCTCATCTTCTTTAGAGTGTGGCCAAACCTCAATCAATGCCAATATCACTTTTTTTTTGGCAAATCAATTGTAGCGTCTTTCGTTCGTGGAGATGTCAGTCGGCTTGCTCGCCTCCTTTTAGTGTGAAGGGGCCAAACCCAATCAATGCCAATATCACTTTAGCCATTTTGTTTTTTTATACTATTTGTGTAGATTGTAACCTTGATCTCCAATTTTAATTATCTTTTTTGACCTGAAAAAGTTTGATAAAAAATTCACTGATAATAGAATAATAACACTAACCATGAATACAAGTTTCAAATTGCCCATGATAATGCTCGATTTGAGATTGAAAAAAGTGGTGACTCTTTGATTCTTATTATTGAATTCACTTCATACCCTTAAACCTTTATGATAGTCTCCACCAGTAGCCTTTCTTTTAGGGGAGAGACCTTAGTCGACCTCGTGAACTCTCTTCTTGACTCATATTCTAAGGGCAGAGTATCTTTTATGCTACTCCTTTTCGACTCCTTCTCATCTTGTTCCGATCTCCTTCTCGATCTACTATTGATTCTTTCAGAACCGCGTGAGAGAGGTATCAAGTTAATAATGAGTGATTACAGGGTTTTGGAATTGAGAATTCAGTATGAGAGAGTATACTTGAGAAGTACCATTTATTTATAATATGATTTTTATAATAGATTACCTTAATATCTCAACAATTGATATATTTGATATCTTATGAATATTTTATATCTTATAAATATTAACTGACACATACAATATTAATACTGATATGCTTATTTTATGATGTGGCGTATCTTGTTGAATCTAACTCACGTTAATATATAGATTATATTAAAAAAATTATCAATATTTTTTATTTTTTTAATATTGATAATATTTGTGGTATAATCAATATTTATAACCATGTTTTTAGTATATTAACCGAATATTTGTGGTATAACCAAATTGAAAGATTCAACATATTAATTGAATTGATTCGTAAATTCAATCTATGTTTTTATTTATAACGTATTTCTTCTATTTTTAGTCTAATCTAATCATTATGAGTTTTCAAAATCATAAAAAAAAAAATGTATTTATTATTATATTTTTAAATCTATTTTTTTCTTAACAGAATGATTTGATTAAATTTTTAAATTAAAAATTAATAACTAAACTAAATACTTGTATTTAAATTAATACTACATATTTAAAATTAATTAACAAATAATAAATTTTTATTTTTAACTATAAAATTATGTAATTATTTATAAATATAAAAAAATTAAAATTTGAATATAATAATAATTATTATGAAAAAAAAAGTAGAGTATAATCAATGTATATATTCTCGTAACTGATATAAGAAAGAAAAGAAGAAGAAACAGAAGATACACCATCGATTATAGAAACAATAATTATATAAGAAAATTATTTTGTTTTATGTAATATTTTATTTGGATTTCAAAATATAATTTTCAAATAGATAAGTTTTTTTAATAAAGGATAAAAATTAATATATTTAAATTTTTAAATATAAATCTATTATTTTATTTTTTATTATATTAAAAGTTTTCTCTTTTCAAAATTCATTCTTTTCTTCGAACTCTGTATTTACTCTCTAAAACTATTTATCCATCTTTTTCATTTTTTTACAAGATTTAAGATATCACATAAAAGTTCTTGAAGAGTGAACACTTCTATCCGATGAAAAGTTAATTGGTAAGTTCTTGATTCTTTAAATTTTTTGGGTAGATTCAGATTTAGGGTTTGTAGGGTTTCATCACTTATTGTTTTATAATAAAATTCTATGACGTGGTTAATTCTATTATCTTAATTAGAAGAAATTTCAGTATAATATTTACCATTGTAGTGAGAAGTCTACTCATGTTCCAAATTCCGAAAACAAATAATAGCAAAATGTCTATTTTGTGGAATAACCTACCCTCATGTATTCGGAATGTTTGAGAGTAACCATTATCTACCCCACACTCTGTATTTATTTGGGCATGCCAATCATGTAGGAGTAACATGATATTATGATGTTTTAGTAAGTAATCGATTAAGATATTTGGAAATAACAAAATGTTGTTTATTAATACATAAATTAAATTGTAATCAACTTATGGATTTCCAAAACATGTGTAGTCCTCCTTTATATTCACTGAAGCTTTACTTTGTAGGCTAACGTTAGCCTAATGTTTGGATGATTGAAGTATAATTTTTTAATATAGAATAAATGTTTTAATCCATATTTATTATTAATTTTGCAGATATAATAAGATTTGTCTATTCATGCATTATATAGAATTGAAATTGTTATCACTCTAGTATAAATTACTGTAGTTTGGAAAGGAGAAAGAACAGTATTTTTCTATCTATAGGTATAGAGATACATGAAAATATATAAAAGTCATGATTCAAATCCATACACAGATAGCATGATTATCGACTTACTAATGCAGTACTCTAATATTCCCTTAAGCCCATTGTGATGTAATCACGTTTTTGTAAAAATGTTATCGACTTTAAACTGTGATGATAGATATTATTTGGAACAAAATGAAAGTCTAGTTTAAAATGTTTAGTCTTTGAGTCCATAATTGGGCTGATAGCTAAGAGGATAGTCTCAATATGAGAACATTTTGGAACAACTAAGAATACAAACATAAGTAGAAAGAAGTATCAGAAACAGTACCAGAAACAAATTGAAGGTGTGAAGAAGTGTGTTTTAGTTTATAAAACTAGTAACATAGTGCTATATGCCTTGTGGTGAAACCAGAAACAAATTGAAGGTTTGAAGGTGTGAAGAAGTGTGTTTTAGTTTATAAAACTAGTAACATAGTGCTATATGCCTTGTGGTGAAACTAAGTGTTTTAGTTTATAAACATAAATGACTTAGTTGTTGATAATGGAAAGAAGACAATGTCGATATTCACTTGACAGTTGTTCGTAACGGTAAGAATAAGAACTATATGGATGTTAGTTAGCTTCCCCCAACTATTCTAAGGGAAAAGAAGCATTAGCAAGAAGTATAAGACTGATTTCAGTGATATGGTGATGTTTCCTTTCTGGGGATCCATTTTGTTCATTTTTATACTTTAGTAATGAACTATGCATGAACAGTATTAAGTTTTTTTTCGACAAGTAATTTAAATGGTTGGAAAGCATTTAATGCCTGAGATTTATGATGAAGCAACTATATCCCTATTAAATGAAAATGCATCAATAAAAATAATGTAATATTGAACAGATGGAAAAAGGGATGGTCCCATATATAGTAAAGATAAGATCAGAAGGATTAGTGAAAATAGTACTTGACTTATGAAATGGTAATTCATGGGATTTATTATTGTTATATGAATCACAGAACAATGATTGAGAAGATTGTGATATTTTACAATGGTGCATTTGTGTTTAACAATGTTACTAGATGCATGACCTAACCTTGAATACCATAGTTGATAAGGTGTAGGCACCGTATTCACGAAAATGTTATTAATTGAGTAAGGAGATGTATGTTGAATGGATGAAAATACAGAGATCATCATCAAGCGTGTCTTGAAGAATTATCTCCTTAATATAATGAGTTTTCACATTGCAAAGTCAGGAAAAACTCAGAAAAATTATTATCACATGTAAACTTTGAAACACTGATTAAGATCTTAGTTATGCGAAGAACATGAAGTAATTGATACAACACTGTGTAGATGACTGAGGAATAACAAATTTAGAAGAATCTATATGCTTAATTTCCAAACCTGCATTATTACCAGATTTGACATGTTTTGAGCCACTATAAGGTGCTTTCCTTGAAAGATTATATTATTATTGTGCATCATATGCTGTCTAGATACCAAAGATCCAGGATTGTGGAGGGATTGGCAAGAGTAACAACATCCATTTGACTGGAACCTTGAGTTGTCATCTGCACATTATTAGCTTGGGCATGTGCTTGGTAGTCTTGATTGTATTTGTGCCAGGTCCAATAGCTGCATGACCAATCTTGTCACAAATCTGACATTGAAGTCTTTGTATTGAGTCTTGTAATTGTTGTCGTTGAGGACAATACTTATTGCTAGTTTTTCCAGTCAAGAACGGCTATTCTTGCTATTATTATTGAAGTCAGTTCTCTTAGACCCTTTTGCACCACGGTTGGATGGAGGGTTGCTTCTGGAACGATTATTAGATTAGTTAGTGGACTGTCATGGACCAGAGGTAACATTGGCTTGCATCAGATTTTGTTCAGTCATCATGTGTTTGTCAAACCGTTCTTCTTAAGTAAGGAGAAGAGGTTCAACGTCTTCAATGGTGTAGGGATCAAGTCTTGACGTGATTGATGTAACAAAACCATCATAGTCTTCAGGGAGCCTGTCAAAGATTGCATCAATGTGATCCTCATTAGTTACAGGAGATGCTATAGCTGCAAGTGTATCCATCGTTTTCTTGATGTTGAGAAGCTAAGTGGTGATGTTTCTGGCTTTCTTGGCAGTGGTTCTTGTTTGGCTTGCATAATTAATTTGTAGTTTCTTTTAAATTTGATGGGAGTAACAAGACCAATCATCTTTGTTAGTATTGGAGTCGTCATGGATGCCAGCAACTAGACCAAGATTAGCTAATCCTGTTGTTCATAATTCAGGTAGGCTATGACAGTGTTGTTGGATTCATCTTCTTCACTTTGAAACTTGGATGGTAGGTTGGTGTTATCAAGAAAATATGTAAACTTTAAACTAAGAACATAGCAAGGATTTGTTGTTGCCAGATGAGAAACTTGAGGCTAAGGGGAGTTGTAAATGTCTATTGGGAAAAGGACGCGATAGCTGAAAAACTTGAGGTATTCATGGAAATAGATGAGTATGCAGAAGCCATGCTAGATCTTGTTAGCTCTGAATACCATGTTAATAAACTGAGAGAGAGAAAACATGGAAGCGAACAAGAGAAAGGAAGAAAGAGAAAACTATATTATATTTTTCTACATTAGGCACAGAGGGGAACATGAGAATATATAAAACCCATGCACAAATAGTACAGAAGAGAAACAAATAACAGAACCTAATTTAACAGATTAATGCAGTGCCTTAATAATTTTAAAGTATTGGTTCTCCCTCTTAATTGAAGCCCTTACCAAGAATTTTGGTATTTTCTTGTCTTGAAAAGTGGTGGTCTCCCCTTCTCCCGTACAAACTAAAAATAGTGTTGTCACTTTAATTCTCATATTAATTATTATGCTGTGTTATATGGAGAAAATTTGTATAAGTATGATATTTCAGTCCATTAATATTGGATGAAGATCAGACAACTCACTGTAATAAAAATTTAAATTGTGTAATATACATGGAATGTTAAGAAAGATGTCACTGGGATCTTCCTTTTAGTCTCTAATTCTTGTTCATTGATGGTTTCCTCTATTTTTTTAATTCTTGTACAGAGTTCCCTTCTAGTGTAATGGTTACATTATTTTTTCTATTATAGCTTTCTGCTCAATGCATTGAACTTCTCTAAGGTGCTCTACTGTGATCATATATTGTTTATACGCAGAAAAAAAGGGTTTATGCAGGGGCATCAAAATCTCAGTTTAATTGCAAGTTCTGGTAAAAGACCGTCTTGGCATACAATTGGCTTCTACGTTAGTGTTCAATTTCATGACAAATACTTTTGGAACCACCATGTCTGCTAATCCTAGAGTCATCAAGGCTTATAATGCTATGAGGTCCTTAGGAATTTCTGATGAAGAGGTGAAACCGGTGCTGAAAAAATTGTTACAATTGTATGATAGAAACTGGGAACTTATTGAAGAAGACAATTATTGTACACTTATAGATGCATATTTTGAGTTAAAGGAAGATAAGGTTTGTCTAAACATTCTTTTGCTTGTTTATATATTTAAAATTTAAACTAATAAGTTGTTCTTTAATTGGAAGTTTTTTACATGCTGATCTGTTATTTCTTTTGAGCTTGTCTTCCTATAGGGTATATGAGAATTTACTGGTGAAGTGAGTCTTATCGTTATTAGTATTTGTGGTTGATTCATTTTAAACCACATTGATCAGATTCTTTTCCCATTGAATTTTGTTTCTATATTTGTATAATTTGGTCAAACCTTATAATATTTTTTTCTATTAGCAAGCAGAAGGTAAGAGAAAAGCTCCAACAATTTATCTTGATGGGGAAAGGCCAAAACAGAAACTGCACTTGGTAGGTCGAGATGATCAGATTTCCTCAACTGACAACTCAAAGCAAGGGTTGCCTGTAGAAGACAGAGAAATACCTCCCAACGCTTTTAAACAAGAGATCATTAAACCTTTTCAAACCTCCATTAGGGATATGGAGTCCACAACTAGCTCACAAGCATTACAGACAAAGTTGAGTGAGGTAGAAATGACCTCAACTTTACCTCACATGGCTGCTGAAGAGAGAAAATTGCATCGTGAGCAAGCATCAACTTCCAGGCATTGTGGCGATCCAATTTATGAACCAAGCAATCCTCGTATCCAGAGGAAAAATATGCCAAGTGATCATCATAAGAAGGAGCTGATAACAGCAAGAACTGAGGAACGTAAGTTACATCTTGGACCTGTTTCAACGAGTTACAAAGGTAATTAACAAAGCCTTTCTAATTACAGATTCCCCTCCCTCCTTCATTTTGTCTATGTTTTTACATCAAACGTGATTCACCTTCTTTCAATTTAAGTTCTCAAATTTCTCCCTTCTTTCATCTATTTTTCCTTTGTATAAAAGGTAAAAGGAGATCCTGAAAATTATTGATATGTAATATGAATACTTCCTATATTTGTGAGAAGATTTTTTTTCTTAAAAGTCTGCAAAAAAGGAGATGTTATAGACGTCTTGTACACCATAACTATATAATATCTACCTATTTACAATTCCTCTTTATTTTCAAGGTATTTGCTCTTCTGCATCAGAAAAGCATATGCTGCTGTACAGCTGAACTTTGGTTTAGAGGTTTTTTGATATGTAACTGCTATTTAATAAATTTCTTGCCTATATTCGATAGGCTCATCTGACGCTTCTAGTCGTGCCAAAGCTCCATCAGCTATGTATCAGAATGTGCGCAAGAAAGATGGTAGCTCATCAGGCAAAAATGTCAAAAGAATTCAGAAGGGTAATATTGACATTGCTTCTTCACCTTTGGGAGAAATTAAAATTTCTTTGAACTGCGATGTTGCTTTGGGACAACCAAACTTCTGTATTCCCGATTTGAACGCTGTTATGAAGTCCATGGAGGAAAAATACCTGAAGAATTACAAGATCGTAAAGCCTGAATCATCTATGGGGAAGCTATTAGATGATTTATGTGAAAATTACTTGAAGCTGGGCTTGAATTTAAGTCAAAAGGAGTCAACTCCCAAGTATGCTAATTCACACAATGTGGATAATAATTCCTCTCACTTTCTCGATGACATCACAAAAGGTTTAGAGAATGTTAAAATATCGTTGTTAGATGAAACTGGAAATGAGGACTTGCCAAAGTTTAATTACATACCCAGTAATGTAATATATCAAGATGCTAACGTAAATATTTCACTTGCTCGTATTTCTGATGAGGGATGCTGTGCTGACTGTGCTGGCGACTGTCTTTCGTTACCACTTCCTTGTGCATGTTCTCAAGAAACAGGTGGAGAGTTTGCTTACACTCCACAAGGTTTGCTGAAAGAAGATTTTTTGACAGTTTGCATGTCTATGAAATTGGAACCTCAAGATCATCATTTTGTGTATTGCCAAGAATGCCCACTGGAGAGGTCCAAGAATGACATTCTGCCCGAACCATGCAAGGGACATCTGGTTAGGAAGTTTATCAAGGAATGCTGGAGGAAATGTGGATGTGACATGCAGTGTGGAAATCGGGTAGTGCAACGAGGTTTAAGATGTAAATTGCAGGTAAAATATTATCTGGACAATCCATTGGCAAACATGCTTCCATTTTCTTTACTGATTTGATTTTATTGCGTTGCGACCATCATGAGTGGTCATAGTAGTTGAAAATGGAAGCATGTTTGCCAATGGAAATCGATGTTTTTCTTAACGATTGTCTTTTTTACTAGTACCACCAATTATTGTTGCTACATTTCTTGTATTTGATATATGACAAGTCTAGTGATTTCAGGTGTTTTTGACAAGAGAAGGAAAGGGATGGGGCGTCAGAACACTAGAAGATTTGCCGAAGGGATGTTTTATATGTGAATATGTTGGGGAAATATTAACCAATACAGAATTATATGAAAGGATTATGCAGAATAGCGGCAATGACAGGCATACATATCCTGTAACCCTTGATGCAGACTGGGGCTCGGAAGGGGTTTTAAAGGATGAGGAGGCACTATGCTTAGATGCAACATATAATGGAAATGTTGCAAGGTTTATCAATCACAGGTACTTTTTCAAAATTCAGCAACCATTTTTTTATTCATGATGAAATCGAGCCGGCCCCATAACTATTCATCTGATATTGTCAATCACTTACTGCTAAAATTAGGTTAAGCTGATAAAAATTCGGACCAATTTTTTTATCTACCATGAAGTTGAATTTGGGTAGGCTGGTTTATGCCATGAAAAAGTTTGCAAACAGACATGATTTACAACAAAATATTTTGGCGTTGGTTGATCCACATTGTTGAAATTGGACTAGCCTGGTATCTTCTTGATCGAAATCTTTAAGCATGAAACTAGGTTAATCTTGATCACTTGGTTATGCAAAAAAAATAAGAAAGAAACCCCTCTTTGAATGGCCAAATAGCCACAATTCTTTTACTGTTATTTTATTCTGTCATGTTTTTGTTTGAAGTGTCACTAACTACTGTGTGCATTATTTCTTTTTCTTTTGAATAATGGAGCTATAGATCAGAGTCGTTTCTGATAATTTCAAGCTCAATATATAACGAAAATGAGATTGGAGAACTGCATAATTGTTTTTATTTGCTTGTCACTGTTCTGGATTTTCGTTGTTCCATTTATGTCAATTGTCAGAGACCACCATAGAACAGCACATTTCTTCTTTTATCATATTTTCAATTGATCTCTTCCACTCATTCTTACAAATGTTATTTTTTCTTTATTTTCGTCCATTTCATATATTGATTTCTTGTATGGTTTTGGTTTATCTGTCTCTTGATTCCAGATGCTCGGACGCAAATCTGATAGACATTCCTGTTGAAGTAGAGACACCTGATCGTCACTATTATCACGTGAAAATACGTTTGGTTTTATTTTCACCAATTTTGGTTTTAACAGATTAATCTACTTATTGTTGGAAAACTACGAAAACTAATTTTGTCATATATTTATTGTTTGTTTAATTCTTTGTTTGCAGATTGCCCTCTTCACAAACAGAAATGTAAATGCATACGAGGAATTGACATGGGTATCATCTTTTATATTCATTTTAAAATTAAATTTCTATAGTTTTCTTTAAAATAGCAGTTATTTTTTTAAATTGTTAATTGTAATTCTAAAATATAATTTATATAGTAATTAAACAGTATTTATTTGTTATTAGTTTTAATTTTATTGTATTCATCACAGATTAATCAAAATATGTAGTAAGTTTGTTAACATTAGATAACATTGTTGTAATCCTATACTTAATGAACTGGTTTAAAGTTTGTCTGAGTGATTTGAGTTTCCTGAAGACACCAGAAATTATTTGCAGGACTACGGTATTGACTTCGATGATCACGAGCATCCCATTAAAGCATTTAAGTGTTCTTGTGGAAGTGCCTTATGCCGTGATAATAAGAAAAAAGGTCAGTAAGATAACTTGGCCTTATCATTTGTTTAGGTTCTATCTTTAGATATTGATTTTGGTGCTGCAGAAGATGCTGGTTCTTGAACATTATTTAATTTATTTGGCAGGAACTAGAATATCGAAAAGTAAAAAACTCAAGGGCACACAGATGGAGTAGTTCACATTCTTTTTTCTCTGCCTGTTTTTAGGTATCACCATTGAAAGTTACCAATAAATGTTTTCAAGCATATAGATGGTCTTTTTCCGGAAAGTATTCAGGAAGAATAAAGTTGAGATGAATTTATCGAATAAATAAATTCGTAAATGTCAATCCCTTACCTCAAAAACTGTTATTAATTTATATCTAAACGTGACATTATTTAAGGTCTGATTAGATAAAATCATATTTACAATTTAGAGATACATAAAGTAGGTTTATTTACGATGATAAATATTTAGTGTCTATATAATTAAATTATTATTGAGTTATATATATATATATATATATATATATATATATATATATATATATATTCAACCTCTTACTCTTTATTTAATAATCGAATATTGATTAATTATTGATTGAGAAAGTATCTAATAGAATAGAATTGGTCAGAAATAAAATAAAATTAATATATATAAAATGGGTGCAAATCTTATTTCATTAAGACGGTTTTATGAGAATGAATTAAATTTCTATTTCTATTATGATATTAGAGTTTATCTTAAAAAATTTGTTAGGTTTTATTAGATCATTTATTATCAGATTATTGTTAAACCATTCAATTATAGGTCTATATTCGAATTGAAATGGCTTGACGTGAAAAAAATTTGATAAAAATAAATTAGATTTAAAATACTCTTTTATTAGAATAAATAAAATTATAGAAATTAAATATCTAAACTATGTATATTAATTCTATTTGTTAGGAATTTTATTTGTAATTTATATCGAACTCTAATGATTTATTTTTATCTTTATTTTTTTTCGTTTCTTATTTTTTTAAGTCACTTAACATCTAAAATTATTAGATAACTATTGCCTTGTTTTATACAAATTATATATTTTCCGAGAAATAAGTTTGAAAATTATATGGATTAGGTTTTTTTTATGAAGAATGAAGTTTTTCAATGGCTCATTCTTTATTCTGAGATTTATATTCGGATAAAAACAAAATTTGAAACATGAGTTGCTAATTTTGAATTAATCTATAAAACTTTTTTTTCATAAATTTAATTGTTTTAAATTTTAATTTCACAAATTTTTATTTTGTCGGTTTAATTCTCTTTAATTTGTTGATTAAAGAAATTTTAATCACAAAATTAATAAAAATATCAGAGTTTTAAGGCACGAGTGAAAAAAGCGTAGTCCTTTCATTCTATACCCCCACCACTTCGCTTCCCATCACACACTTTTCCCACGATTGTACCTCTCTTAGTCCTTTTCTTTTTCTTTCATTCTTATAATCCATTAAATATTGAGGTTGATTTGAACAATTATTGGTAGTTAAAAAATGTCAATTCTTTTTAAAGATAAACATCATATGTGAGGAAGATGACTATTTTCAATCGTTTTAAAATATAAATGGTTAATTTAAAAAAAAAAAGTTACTCCAATGTTCTCTCTAAATTCATGTAACATGTTATGTTATTTTCCTATCTTAGTACATATTATTATGTTTAAATTTATATATTATATTACAAAGTTGAGTTAATGTGCATGTGTCTCATTTATTTTGGATTTTCATTAGGTCAAATTCAGTTTAAAGAAATAGTTGGATAAAAAATTGGGTTGGGCCGGGATAGGAGTGTACTTGATCCTTCTCACCCATATGAATTGTTTTCTTTTGTTATACTAGGCAAATCAATTTAATTATTAGGTCCATGCCTCTCACATATTAGTAAAAAATTAGGGTAAAAGAAAAAAAAATTGAAAATTTAAATAATGCGTTGATAGTGTTTACTGACAGGTGGCAAAACACATGGACACAAAATATAGACAGCAAAGAGTTTGTTTAATTTAGATAAAAAATGAATCTTTAACAGTTGCAGAGAAAGTCAATGTTAGGGATTATCTTAAAAGAAGTTCAGTACAATAATTTTTTTTTATTGAATATATACTGTTAAAATAAAATAATTACTTGTTATGTAAAATATAATATTATTAGGATAGATCAGCAAATCCCATAAATTATTTGTTTTGAAATTTATTGAATTTGATAATGTTGATTTTGGGTATTTGTGAGAAGTGAAGAAAATGTGGGTTTAATTAAGTTGATATGCAGGGATTGAGCAATAAATTAGAAGAAGTGGTTCCTCCATTCCCCAGAACCATTAATTCTTGTAAACTCTACATTATTGGGCCACGTGTCTAATAAAGTGTTAATTATTAAGATTGACATTGACATGTCACATGTGATGCCTTTGTTTTTGTTGCTAAAAGCTTTGCCCTACAATACTTTTCGCGGATCCACTCTTCCTACTTACTTTTACCAAAAAAAAAATTTTATATATTTTTAAGGTTCCATTCTTTTCACCTTGTAATATATTATAATTAAGAGTATTCACGGTCTGATTTTATTCAATTTTTAATATAAAAATTATTTACATTTTAGTTTGATTCGATTTAAAATAAAAAAAAAATTTAAACTAATTTTAACAATTTAATTTATATTAATTTTTATGAGTTTTTAATTTTATTTTTTTATTAATAATTAACTATTTCTATTTTTTAAATAATAAATTAACAAAAATATAACATTGATTATATTTTATATAATTATAATATTAATTTATAAATAATCTTACTAAGAAAATAAAATCTAAAAATTAAAAAATAAATTATAATAATTATATTTAGATAAGTATTTTTTATTGATGATAAAAGATTGAAAATAAAAAAATAATAAAATTAAAAATAAATATAATATTATTTAATAATTATAGTTTGATTTAGTTTAATTTTAAAATATTAAATTGTAAATTGAATCAAATCGTGATTAAAAAAAAAATCAAATGATAAAAATCTTTTAATTTTAATTAATTTGCAATTTTTTGATTGGTTTTTAATTTTTTTATAGATTCGTTTTGAATACTCATAATTATATAATAGTAAAATAAAAATAAAATTAATATTATTTTTATTTAATATTTTTAGATATTTAATGATTATTTATAGAATAATAATAATAATAATAATAATTATATAAGTAGTATATTAATTGTTATGGTAATAATAGAATTAGTAATTATTATAATAACGAAAATGATAATAATTCTTTTTATAACAATGATGATGATTCTTGTAATAATCATAACTAGGTGATGTTGTACTAGAAATAAAATATTAATAGAGATAATGTATATGGAAATAATTATAAAAACGATAACAAATATTATAATAATAATAATATTATTATTAATGAAAATAATGATATTAACAATAAAAAAAATGATGATAAAGGTTATGTCTGTTATAATAATTATAATGAAAATAAGGTTGTATAAAAAAAAAATTAATTATCTATATTTTTTTTTTAATTCAGTTTTCTTAGGATAAGAAATATACGTAGAATAAGATTAAAGAAAACAAGAAAATCATATCTTCATTACACCAAACAAATTATTATATCAAAATATGTTAGTTTTTATTCATTTAAATGTATATATATGTTAATTTTTATTCATTTATTTCGATATTACCTTTCTAATCAGTAAAGAAAATATTTCATAGTTGTTTTGAATTTTTATTTTAGTTTTTTATTTTGAAATAATTGAATTCATAATATTATGTGTATTGGAGTTTAAGTTCAATTTTATCAAAATTTTGTTTTTAAAAAATGTTTTGATAAGTTAAGAAATGAACATGTTTATAATTTTTATTAAACTTAAGTTTTAAATAATGTGAGACTTTTAATTATACTGAAATAAATTAAAGTTAAAGGTTTAAAATAAAAATGATTTGCATTTTTTTTATAAACAATATTAATATACTTTAAGTACATTAAAATAACGTCATTAATAATACTACATTCAAATATATTATCTATTTTAAAACTCAGACACTCGATGACAAGTTGTCACACTTCAATCAACTTCATCTTAATAATTATATTTTTCTAAAAAAATTTAAATTTTGTATGATATGCTTCATATTACCACGTCCACCAAGAAGTTTATGTATTTCTTCTATTTTCTTAAATACGACACATAAGAAGTTATGTTTATTTTAATGAATCTCAAGGTGGTATCTTTTTTGGATATACCTCAATTCAATCCTAAATTTCTTGATTAGAGTTGTTATTAATTATTTTTTTATAAATTATTAAAAAACATATTTTAAAATACTAGAATTAAACCAGTCGAACACAAATTATTCGTTTATAAAATGTTTATTGTATAATTAGGTTCATTATAAATTATCGGGGCTCAGAACTCTACAGTGTGTAATATACAGTAAATAAAAAGTTTTAAAATGTATCAGAATTAAAATTTCGTTAAAAAAAATATAATTATTTAAAACCGCAACTTTTGAGTCTGATTTAAATTATTTAAAATATTTTATTAGTATTAAAAATGTATATTATATTTTTTTATTAATAAAGAGCTTTTAATGTTAAACCTTTTGCTTTAAGTTTAAATACATAGAATCAGATTTTAAAAAAAGTTTGAAGACATAGAATACTCATACAAATATAATTAAGTCTGGAAATGAAATTATTAAAATATGAATATATATATATATATATATATATATATAATCGACAAAATATATATATGTTCTCATTTTAAAAAATTATATATTTTTTTAAATATAAACAATTTTTAACTATTCTTACTTTATTAACGATTTTTTTTAATGTCAAATTTTGGTTATTATACCTTTTATTTACAAGAAAAATATTAAAAAATGAATGTAATTAGTTGATTTCTTTAATATATTATTTTAATAATTTACACCTTACTAATTATATTATTAAGTTAAAATTTTAAATATGGTTAAAAATAACACATATAGCAGCCTAGATAAATTTTATCCTATAAAAATTCCAAAAATAATCCCTAACAAAAAATGCAACCATGTTGTAATTTAATTACATTATTCTAAAATTATATTGACTTTGTATTTTAGATGGTTATTTTATGAACGAGTATGAAAAAATTAAATGAAAATAATGTTTAATTTCTTAAAAATATGAAATATATTTAATATTCATCATAGAAAGGAAAAAGGGGTCTAGAATTATTCTATATCATTGTCTAATAATGTATTAATATACTATTTATTTAATAGTTTTATAATGCTTGATCAAAATATGTTAAATTTGGCGTAAAGAAAGTGCTGAAATTAATTATGAAGGAAAAAAAATTCGATGCACATGCACATGCACAGCCAGCTCATTTCTCTCTTTTTATGTTTAAAAAGATTCATAGATACTCGCAATAGAAAATGTTAATAATATTTTATTTGTGTATTTTTTTTATATTTTGTTATTAAATGAAATTTATACATTCTTATGAAATATTTATTCAAACCACTGAATGAGTAAAGTATCTATGAACATTTCTTGACATGAATAAATAACAAAGTATTTTTCTGAAGTAATCTGTTTGTATTGACAGAAATAGAAAAATCTGTCTTAACAGAACTATTTTCATGCATAATCAAAAAGTCCTATTTGAATTAATACAAGTTTATTATAATGTAAAATCTGTGACTAAAATTAATTTTAAAGTTATATTTTAATCATAAATCTAATAACTTAAAATGAATTGAATAATTAAAGTGCATGCATGCAATGGTAGCACTAACAAGGTGATCATCTGCAACCTAATTATATTAATCAATGGAATGAATTGGAAAGTTTCTAGTGGCGTGTTCTTTTCATCTTCATCATCACAGGTTACAAGTCATGACAAGTGGACTGATTCTTTTCTTTTTGGTAATGTAAATTCAAATTTTTTACTTCAAATAAAATGACAGATAGATAAACATTATTAAAAAACAATGAAGAGGGGACCACATATGTAGAGAAGAATGAAGAACATATGTTGCAACTACACACCAGAATTTGATCCCTTCTTCTCCATTGGTAGCCACCTCCACTCTTCATCAGACACCAACAGTTCCCTGTTTCCCTTCACGATTCTCAATCCCTCCTTCATTTCATGTCTCTCTCTTTTGTTCTTCATCTTCCCAAAAATGTCCTATCCTTTTCACCTTTTCCAATTTTTTTTTTTATCACTTCTAAGTTCTGACTATTAATATATTATAGATAGATATTTAGACACGCGCGTAGTTCAGATAAAAATCCGTGTCACTGTTTCTGAGTGGTTCTGCTAAAGCTGTTGCCACATATTCTTATCTTCTACCCTGATTGCAACTTTTGTCGTTTTCATCACATGTGTTTATCTCCTAAAGCTTTTCGTCTCCACCTTGCATTTGCGTGTCTTTTCACAACTAGTCACAGTAATTATCAATCCTCATTTGCAAACCTTAAAAAAAAAAAACTTTTTTTTACAATTTTTCCGATTCTATGTTTTTCTCATAGCTTCTAATAATTCGGTTGGGTTAGGTTAGACCCTTCTCTGCTTTCAGCTTAATTTATTAGCCTGTCACTTTCTCTCTACTGTTTATGTATTTGTATTATTGTCATACGATTATTGTTTTGTGTAAAAATATGTGGGTTACAACTTTTTCAAAATTTTATGACGCTATTGTGGCTGATGGAGCATCTATGATTAAATGCTTATTTCTTTTTATGTGTTGTGTCCTTTCATGTGTCTCTCTGTATGAGAGTGGCTTTGATAAATTCTAATGGAAACTTTGTATTAATTTTGTAGTTGCAAGGTTGACAAGGGTGGTCCCACAAGAGTTTTTAAGGAGACAGGTGCAGATAATTATGTGTTTTTTCTTTGTTAGTTTTCTCTTTCCTTGAAGTGGTTGAAGGACTCACAAGTTGAAGATGCTAACTGTGGATCATTGTCACAAGTTAGTGTTGTTTTAGTAGTACATGAGGAAAAGTGTTACTGGGGAAGAAGCTTTTTTAATAAAGAAAGAATCGTTGTGAGGAAAGAGAAATGGAGCCACTGAATCAGAAGTCTATTGAGAGAGTGGTTTCGCAGAAAGCCTTGCAAATGGGAAGCTCGTTTCCTTGTCAAATTTGTGTGGTGGGATTTCTCTGCGGAGTATGCCTCACCTCTCTGTTCTTGGCTGCTTTGACTTCCTTTGGTACCTTTCAGTTTGGTCCCATTTTATTTTCAACCATGTCAATGACTAATTCATCAGGGAATTCAACTTCGCCTAATGATATCAGTAAGTCAATTTCCTTTTCCTCTCTTTGATTTGAAACATTTCTTGTTTATTCTTATTTTTCTTTGTTTTACGGAAATGGGGTTGTGGATGTGGGGTCATCTTCCTCTGTTATCATATAACTATTGCCCTGTAGATAGAACATGGCCTATTCCAGAAACTTTGAAACTGGGTTTTGAAGAATTACCGTATTTAATTGAAAACTTTAACCACAGAAAAAACAGAGGGAGTGAGGGTGGTTGAAAACAGTTCTATTTCTTCTTCTTTTTTTCATCCTTTGTGTTTCTTATTTTCTTTTTCGTCTTTTGTTGAAGAAAAAGAACAGATTTTATTATGAGCTCCAACCTTTTTTAAAGTTTGATGTATTCAAGGACATTTATCCGCGAAGCGAACTTGATGAGAACGGGTTAGGCTTGGCCATGAAGCAACTTTAAAGGATACTTAAATTAATAATTACTGGCTTTACGTTAAGCATACTCTAATAACCATTATCTTTGACTTGGAATGCATTACTCAGTATATACATTATTTTGCGTATTCAGCACTGCAATTATGACATGCTTGTAATAACTATTATTAGCAAAACGAGACACGTAGAACTGATTCCAATGATGTAATAATACTGTGACCAATCCATTATGATGTAAAGATGAAATGAAATTAACAGTGGATTGTATTTTCTTTGTTTCTTAGACATGATTACACGTTCGGACTGCAATTTCAATCTTAAGGAAACTGAGAGGTTATCGGATTCTAAAAGCAGTAGAGAGCGAGATAACGAAGAGAGAGTCTCATTGCTTTATTCAGCTTGGAGTACTGTGTTGAATGAATCTACAAGTGGTGGTAAAGAGTTCTTGCAAAAACATGGAATTAGTGGGTCCAGTTTGCCTAATGCTCCTCATTTGGAAAACTGCAAGGTGAAAACACAGCTATATGAGTATCTTGATAAGCGTACTGGAACCGATGTTTTCCCACCATGGACAACTTGGAAGGGATCTTTGCAGACATTCCCTGTGGCTGCTGCATTCAATGAGCAGATGCAAAATCTTAGGCATGAAGCAGCATCCGAGGGGGCCTATCCACCATGGGTGTGTTCTTAACTAGTTCGGTAGTGTTTTGGATTCACCATAAATTATTTCACTAACAAATATGATTTGTTTAGCCGTAGTTTTTGGTAACCAATACTTGATATATTGTTATCTCCAAATATACTAGTGAAGTGGCATTAGTTTCCATAACAATCATCTTTTCATAACCAGTTATTGTTTATATAGTTTTTAGTTTCTTAAAAACATTTCTTTTTCCGCTCAGACTAATTACATTTAGTAGTTTCCTCCCTAGGTATTGTCCAGTTCAATGTTTTTCCTTTAGTGCATGGTTCCCTCATTTATGATATAATTATTAATAGAAAAACAGCATATGAAAGCTAAAATGACATTTGTAATGTTCGTGGTTAAAAAAAATTAGATGGAATGTTGTCAGGTTTATTCATATTGAAGCTTTTGCAGATTGCAGGGTCAGATGAAGAAAACTATCCATTGACTAGAAAAGTGCAGCGTGACCTTTGGATCCATCAGCATCCCTTAAACTGCCGTAGCCCAGATGTCAAGTTCCTCCTTACTGACTGGGAGAGATTGCCTGGATTTGGTATTGGAGCTCAGATTGCTGGGATGAGTGGACTTCTTGCTATTGCAATCAACGAAGGAAGAGTCCTTGTCACTAACTATTACAACAGAGCTGATCATGGGGGTTGCAAAGGTATATTTGTTGTGAAAAATAACCATGTCATTACTTATTGTGGTATCTATTTCAGTTATAACAAGCAATGTGAAATGTGAACTTCTTCTGTTCTCAACAAAAGTCTCCAAATATTACCAATATTATTGCAAGAAACCAATAAGAGTATGATGATATTACAAGTGGACACACTTTTATATGTAGGGTCTTCCCGGTCTAGTTGGAGTTGTTACTTCTTCCCTGAAACCTCCCTAGAATGTCGGCAGCGTGCATTTGAACTCATAAAAAGTGAAGATGCATGGAGTAAGGGAATTGTGACCACAAAGGAAAATTATACAACCAAGCATATATGGGCTGGATCAACTCCCAGGTAACCAACATCTCACAACTGCAATCTGATATATATGATTTCTTCCATGCTGAGAGCCTGAAATTATTGGAGTTATTCTTCCAATGTGAATATAAGGAAATGGGGGCTTCCGTGGAGTTATTTGCAACCCACAACTGATTTAAATGGAACTCTATTAGCTTCTCACAGAAAAATGGATAGACGGTGGTGGAGAGCTCAGGTACCTGTCAGACTTGTACAAAAGGAGTTATGTTACGTCCTCATTTTAGTAATAGTTCATGTTTTGATCTTGTTGTTGCCATCGATATTATTTTCAGGCAGTACGTTACTTAATGAGGTTCCCTACCGAATACACATGTAATTTAATGAATGAGGCCCGCCATGTTAGCTTTGGAAAATTAGCAGCGAAAATTGTTCTTGAAAGTCATGCTGGGGAATGGCCAAAGGTATGCACAATTTTCCTTGTTGGATATGGAAGGACTAAATATTAATCATGTTTTTCATCTAAATAAGGGAAGTGTAAAATAGGGCATATTAGAAAATTTACCAAATTTTGCCGTAAAGTTACTCATTGTTAGATAAAATGGTAGTATTATTATATTTTTGATAAAATTGTATTGATGAAAATGAACTTGCTTTACTCCTTTGTCTCAGGAAAGTAGGGCAAGGTCTGATGATATTGATGAATACGTGTGGTCCAACCACAAGCCATGGGTCCCGAGGCCTCTTCTAAGTATGCATGTAAGAATGGGAGACAAAGCATGTGAAATGAAGGTAGTTGGATTTGAAGAATATATGGAGCTAGCGGATAGGATCCGGAGACACTTCCCTCACCTTAACAGCATTTGGCTGTCCACTGAGATGCAGGTATTAGGGTTTTTGCCGCACACAGCTTTGTAATTGCTAATTATTTGGATAGTAGTTTGTTATTCACTGACATTATAAGACTAACTTGATTCAGGAAGTGATTGACAAGACCAAGAGCAGAGAATATTCACATTGGAACTTTTACTATACAAAGGTAAGACGCCAAGCTAGGACTAACATGTCAATGGCTGACTACGAAGCCAGCCTGGGTAGGGAGACCAGCACAAATTATCCACTGGTTAATTTCTTGATGGCTGCTGACTCAGATTTTTACGTTGGGGCATTGGGTTCTAGCTGGTCTTTTCTTATAGATGGGATGAGAAATACTGGGGGAAAGGTAATGGCTGGGTACTTGACTGTCAACAAAGACAGATTTTGGTAGAGTTACACTTTTGTAAATTAGATCATCAGCATATGATTCTTTGTATGTATAGTTATTGTACATATCCAAACAATAAAAACAACACAATCTCTAATTTATAGAGTGATGTCGAAAGAATCAAAATGCTTGCACCTTGTTTTTCCCCTACCCTATTTCTTGCCTATTTCTTTTTTGTTGTTTTCATTCGGAGTTCCTAGGTAATCATCAAAAGGTTCGGTTGGGTATGGAATATTTCCTTCATCAAATTTTAGTAGTAGGGAAAAACAGTGGGCGTATATTCTCACTACTTTAACCAATATCTATTTTATCCAAATTCTATAACCAATATCTGACATATTCAAAACCAAATATATTAAATACCTTATTCAGTTTACTCCTGAAACTCCCAAAATTATAAAATATTGTATGCTTCTGAAAATTTATCAAAGACATGATCAAAGACTTGATCTGAACTTCGTGTGTATCTGAGTACTTTTTGCTTTCATATTCGTTCCAAAGATAATTAAAATTGGTTATCGGTACTAGGATTAGAAAAATGACGGAGCTTAAATGAGAACTTTTAATAAAAATACGATACGTGTATTATCTTTTACATCCCGTACAGGAAAATTGATACAAGAAAAAGAAGTAATCACAGAATTATATGCATGTTATATTTTTATTAAAAAGTATTAACTACTAAAACTTGAAAAGAAATAAAAACTATATACATCGTAGTTCTGTCCATTAAAAACTCTCTCACTTTGTTACCAGCTTATTGATAGACATGTACCTATAAAGATTTCAGTATACTTGATGATTTGTTTAGGTAAGGAAATACAAAATGTCCATAAGGAATTTTGGTTTAGCACTTCGGTGCAAAGAAAAGAAAAACGAAGAAGATCCTAACTAATATAAAAGTAAAATGTGTAAAAAGAATTATTAAAGTGAAAAAAGAAAGGTTCTTGTATTCAATGATGTTAGGTACAAATTTCAACAAATTTTACTAGGCCAAGTCAGTTCAAAAGAATACCCAAAACTTCATGAACGAACAGTGAAAACACAAATACCACTCACAAAAATTCAAAATCAATAATCAGAGATACAGATGTACATACAATATAGGTAATGTATCTTGGGCAAAATCAGAATGGAGCCAAGTGATTGAAGGCCATATAGACTCTTCCTCTTCGTTTTCTCTTCAAATGACAATACAATTATTTCCAGATGATGAAAACTGTTCATAATCCAACATCGCGAAAGGGGAAAAACATAGTAGCACCCTTTTCTTAAGGAGTAACAATGGACGCCCAAAAAGATTCCAGTAAATTCTTGGCTAGATCATCCAATGAGAAAAATAAAGTCAGCTGTGCACAATGACTCATACACTTTGTCTCTGACAACGATTATCAACTCTCTGACATCGATCATCAAGGCAGCAATTAGAGAGATACAATGCTATTAGTATTCTTCCACATCCTCACCCCCTAATTGTACTCCATCTCCTCCTTTAGCAGCTGTCTGCTTCTTATGTTTCTTATTTTTGGCTCTCTTTGCCTTCATACGGCGTTTCCTCTCATTGGCATCCACCCATTTGTAGTCCGAAGGTATATTGAAAGGGTCGATTTCATCCCTGTATCTATGACTATCAGAGTCACTGGACTGTGTACCACGACTTCCTTTCATCCATGAAATCCATGATGTAGACCCTTCTGATTCCTTGGATTTGGCATCCTGGAAGTATGCTGGGCTGGAGAGTGGAGTTGAAAACTCCTCTGCCGGCTGAAGATCCTCGAATTTTGTAAAAGTGACAAGGACCCGTATAGTAGGAACTATAGGGATAGCTACCTGCATAGCAGTAAGAATAACCAGGGGCATATGAAAAACATGCATTGATGCAATGTATGCCGCAACAGAGAAACAGGAACACATTATCGTTTTATAAAATGGGAAATATTTTTGCAATTATATGATAAATAAATTAATTATGTATATGAAATATTGTTATGCAATACAATTGACATGCATAAAAAATCACTAGAACATTTTCGTATATCAATATATATTGACATGCTTAAAAATGTTCCTAAAACGTTCAGAAAGGACAAGACGGCGGCATTCAGTATATTTCATTCGAGTAGTCAGTACAACAATTGTATTTAGAAGTGGCATTCTTTGTGTGGATGACCATTACATTTAGAAAATCAGCATGAATCCCCTCTTGGGAGTTCTAGTGCATTCATATCTTGAAGAAAAATCTGGAATGGACAACAGAAAAGAAACTAGAGCAATTTCATTAAATTTAAGGCAACAATATGTAATTTGTTTTGCAAGATATAGTTCTGCTGCTTCTGCATAAAAGATGAAGAACTATATATCTTCACAAATTTATCCGCAGAAGGGTAACTACATATGTCAGCCTAAAGAATGCTGGTGCAGGGCAGGGACAAAAGTCTCATTCTTATAAGTGATGAATTGGGAAAAATATCCAAAGAAAAAGAAATCTAAAAACCATAAATATCTCAAATAATGATGCTATGCCATGAACTTCAAACCACATATTTGGTAATAGATTGATGATAGTATATCTCCAGACAGCGATATTTTTATCATCAATCTCTATTGCGTCATTTACTCATCAACTGGATATAAAAAAAAATTGTAAAGCACCCGCTTGTGACAGCAGGAGAAGAATCTGTAACATATGCTAAATCAAAGAAAACCTGGTCCCCGAACCCAAAAACCATAACTCTGAAGAGGAAGAGGAAGAATGTTTACAACTCAAACAAACTCCTATATTTTGCCCTCCAAAAGTATCAATATCGAAACCACAAGAGTGCAGAGCAAAGCAACAGAGAAATAAAAAAACTAAGTACGGAAGGTTGAGAATATGATGATATATGGGTTACCTTAACAGGAAAGGTTCCATGAGGAAGTTTAGTCGTCAAAAGTTCTCTGAGTCTCCTAATAGCCTTAACCTTGTTCGCTAAGATGTCAAGCAAGGGCAGAAGCTCGTCTGTTTTCAAAGGAAAGTCCGGTGTCAACCACAAGACAGGTCTTAAGCCCTTCTTGTACTCACTCTCGTTCTTAGACTCATTAACTCCTCCTTTCTTCTTTTTCCTCTTAAAGTTTTTATCCTTCACAAACTCAGGTTGTGGCTTCTGCTGATCACCCGAAAGCTTCTTCGCAGTCTTCGAATCCTCTTGGTCCTCACCACCGCCACCCTTCATGTTTTTCTTGTTCCAACCAAACCAGCTCTTCTTCTCTTTTGCCCCTGCATTGGCTTCACAATAGGAAGCTGCAGAACCATTCTCATGACCATCAAACCCCCCTCCAGGCTCCTCCTCCTGACAAATACCATCAGAGTTCCCCATCCGGAGCGCCGAATCCAACTGCACTCTTTCCTCAGCAGTCAACACATCATCATACTCATCATTGTTCTCTCCATTCATCATACTCTCCCCATCATCCACAGCAAAAAGCTCCTCATCAGTCATAGCCCCCGGCACCCTCCTCGACTTTACACTCACCATCACATGAAGCATGTCATAAACCTTAGCCTTCCAATTCCCCACCATCTCAGTCTTCTCCTGTCGCCGCCAATTCAAATGGGGAACAAGCTCCGCCTGAGTAACATCAATGCCAGGCCTGTACATATTAGTCTGAGACATCAAAGAAACTTCATGATTAACCTCAGCTTCCGTTGGCTGCGTACCAGCTCCCTCCAAAGCATTGGTAACCTCCTTCTCCTTATGAGCAAGCGCGAGCAAAGAACCCGGTGGCAGGTTCAAATTTCCATCCTCGGAAGCATAACCCTCTCCGAGGAACAAAAACGTTTGGTCGGAACGCTGGATGCGAAAGCCGTCGAAGCCAGCGAGGGTCATATCAGCGCGGAGGTTGGAACCGCGCTTCCAAATACGGTAGGTATCGGAAGGGGCAATCCGGCCAATGAAGGGAATGACGGAGCTCTCGAAATGGAAAGATATCTCCATGTAGAAGTCGCGGATTCGAGCAGCGGAAGCGACAATGCGGGGAAGTCTGCGGCACCATTTGGCCCACGCCAGAGGCTGGTAGTGGCGCGCGATGATCACCGCAATAGCCTCCTCTCTAGTGCACACGGCTTCTTGGAGCGCACTCCAACCGTGCTCGTTCTGAAGACTCCAATCCGCACCGGCACACATGAGAATCTCGGCGGAGACCGCGTCCCTGAGACGCACAGCAAGGTGGAGAGGGGTTTCTCTTCCCGGAACATCGCGGCGGTCGATAACCGCCGAAACCTCGTCGGCTTTGAGCTCCGCCGCGAGCGATTCGGCTTCAGTGTTGACCTCACCGGCTTTGGCGAGTCCAGGAATGGTGGAAACGAGGTGGCGCAGTGCGGCGTGGTCACGCCTCGCTACCGCCACGTGTGCAGGACTGTGCGCGTATTTGGATATATCCTCCATCTGGTTTCTCTCGTCCTGTCTCTAAGCTGCTGCTGGTGGTGGTGGTGGTGGTGCTACTATCATCACTTGGAAAAAGGAAAAAGCAAAAAGCAAATGGATTGAAGGATCGGTTTTGGGTGGAAATCGTAGGTGCACTAAGGAGGATTGAAATGAGGGGAAAGTAGGGAAGATTTGAATGAAGGAAAGTGAAATTGTGGATTTGTGTAAGTGAGGAAAGTAGAAAAGAAAAAGTAGAAAATTGGGGGATTTGTGAGGAGCGTGAATTATGGAAGAAAGGGGAAAGAGAAGGAAGAGGTGAAGAAAGTAGGTGATAATGAAAGGGTGGGGAATTGAAAGAGAGCGATGTTAGGGTTGAATTGGGATAGAGAGAGAGAGAGAGAGAAAGAGAAAGAGAAAGAGAAAGAGATTGGATCTAAGAGTGAAGACGTTAATGCTGACACACAACTCAAAAGCACATGAAAGTAGCGAACACCGTCTCACACTGAGTGAGAGAGAGATGAGAGATGAGAGATGAGAGATGAGAGATGAGAGATGGCATTGATCCTCCCTCCCTCTACTTATTATTACTGTCTCTATGCCCTCACCCTGGCCCTTCCCCTCGGGTATCTTTCTATTCTATATTTCTATATTTTTCTATCTTTTTGCTTTTAGATTTTTTTTTAATTAATTGCACTTTATAATAAATGCTTCTGATGTGTTGCACTTGCACTTGCACTTGCCTTAGATGCAGAATATTCATTCATTCATATTAGGAATTGGAACAATTTCATCAATTAATCAAATCTAGAGGAGGAGTAATAGGCGTTTCATCAATTATACTTACATTATTGCTTTACCATTGATGCAGCAGTTCCTAGTTTTCTTTCTGTAGTTAGTATTTTTACCCATTTCCCAGTTACATTATTGCAATCCACAAAATGGAAAACTTGGATAAAGATATTTGGGTTGGGATTGGACAATGTAATAATAGTAACTTCATCATCTTGATGGACAAGAATATCTCGAAAAGTGTAATTATGGTGGAGTTATTATTTTTATTACCCTTTCATTCCTACATTTAAGAATTTCAATAGGATACTCTTTAAGAACTTAAAATCAGTCCTAGAATTCTTTTATAAAATTTTTTACTTGTATATGAAGAGAGTCAAAAACTAAAAGCTGAAGTCCAAAACATTCACGAGCAACTTCAAAAGCATGGTTTGAGACAATTTGGACTTATTTCCACTCAATTGGTTGATAAATAAATTCTTTAAGTTTATTCATGGATGCTTAATTAGTATATATAAAAAGAAGTTTATAAAAAATAAAATCTACTACAATAATCTCTCTGATTCAAAGATATTAGTTTTCTACTGTTGAAAATATTGTTAATGCTTACACCAAAAATAATTTTAATTCATGAAGAACTTACTTGTATTTTTTTTTTTCAATATATTCATGTGGAGAAGTTTTCCGAATTTTTAATATAAAAAATATTAAGATTTAATAAATTTTTATACTCTACTTTTTTTTTTCAAATTCTACTTTTAATTCTTGAAAAAAAAAATTGACTAATCTTAATTTCTATTATTTTTTTCTTTAGTTAACATTTTAATATATGTTATTAAGAGTATTAGTCATAATATTTACTTTTTTTTAGTTAAATTGTATTTTAGTCTCTTTTTTATGCTCTGTTTGCATTCACGGACAGATTAGAAGGAGCGCAGATTTGAAAAGAAAGCTCAAACTTCAACTTAAAAGAAAACTATAAATTTCAAAAAGAAATTGGCTTGATGTCTCTTCCTCTCCAATAGTAAAAAAATAACAGAAAGACTTTCTGCATTAATTAATTAATTATATATTTTATATAATTTAATATATTTTATATATTAAAATAATATTTATTTTTTATTAAAATATTATTAAAAATAATAAAAGTATTTAAAATATTTTTAAAATAATAAATTTATTTTTAAAAAAATAAAAATTTTTATTAATAATAAATAAAATTATTTTACTTTCCTCTTATTTCCATTTATTTTTCTTAATCCAAATAACTTTACTTTTTACTTATTTTTTTTTCCACTCTCTCAAATCATCTCTTCAATCCAAACACACCCTTAAATAATAATATTTATTTAATTATTCATATATTTTTTTTAAATAGTTTTAGTCTTTCAATATTTTTTCATCAATGTTAATTCTTCTACTATGTTTATTATAATTTTTAGTTTTCTCCAAGAAATATCATCATTAATCAATAATACGAGAGTGTAACGATTTTTTATGTGGTTAATATTAATGTGATATTCTTTTATCTTAAAATATTTTTATTTAATAAATATATAAATATGAAAAATAGATGATAAAAAATTTATAATATATTTACTTCTTTAAATAAAATTTATAAAAATTCAAAATCAAATATTTTTAAATATTAAAATAATTTATATAATTTTTAATAATAAAATTATAATAAATTTTAAAATAATTTATTTAAGATAAAAATAAATATTTTTTTATAATATATACATTTAATTACAACTTTCACAAAATAAAATATAAAAATTTTAAATTTTATTATTAATTCTTTTTTATTCTAATCAAATATTTAAAAGTGTTCACTAAAAAAAATATCAACAATATAAATAAAAAAAATAGAAAAGTAAAAAATATATTTCACGAAAAATTAAAATAATTTCATATATTAAATCTATCCTAAGCGTGAAGAGAACTTACAAAATATTTTTCTTAAAATGCAAAGACGTCATTTTGTTTAAAAAAAAAAAGTGAAGGAAATAAAATTGTAGTTAATCTTTTCTGTTCCCGTCCACAGAATTAAAGAAAATTTTCATTTATTGTGCTGCTGATGCAACAAGTTTTAATTTAGAAAAAGTAAATTAAAAAATTTCATATTAAAAATTATTTTTCCAGTAAAAAGGGCATAAAATTTAATATTCATGTTGAAAAATCGGTGAAATTATCATTCTTGCACATTTTAATGGTTTTGATTTTAAAATGGAAAAGGAATTCTATACTGAATATATTGTATGAGAACATTAAATATTTTAAATTACTTGAAAAAACTAAATGTTAAATGACTTTAATATTCTTTCATTAAAAATATTAGTAACTTCATATCATGAACATGCCCACAAGGACAAAGAAAAATACGAATAAAACTTTAACGATACTAAGTATAAGTGGAAAATACAGTTAGAAGCCAAGAGAAACTCTTGGATAGTGAAATTATAGTAGGATGGATAATATTCTAAGAATTAATTATCGAGTGAGTACCAATGGACGGGTATGTGTGTATATTACACACAACATCCTTCCCAGGTAGATGGATCATGTCACAAGTTCAGAGAGAAAAATATTTGATAACTTAATTTGGACTACAAGGAATCGAGTACTTATGACCTATTGTAAAAATATGACATTCTTGTCATAATTCAAAAATAGAAGAATATTATTATTCTTATGGATAATTCCATACACTCTGCCTGACCTATTGTAAAAGAATTTCAGAACACTACAATATGTTTCACAAAGAAAACTGCAACCCCAAAGCCTGCTTCTATTAATCATCAAATAAACAATGAATTCGTTTTAATTTAACTGATATATATAGCACAAGGGACCTTTAAAATTGGCACAATGTGAATGCATTATGATTAAGTATACCTGCAAATCAACCTACCCTAATGCGGCTTTTTTATTTTCCTTTTGATTCTTTTTTTCGTTTCAAACTGTGTAGAGACAGTACACCAGAGGCACTTTTTCCTTCGAGGTTTTTGATCATCTTTACAACACTTCGAGGTTTTTGGTCATCTTTACAACACTAGCCATACCTTTTCTTGCGGCAGCCCGTTGCCGTGGACGCCGACTCATCATCTTCCGATCAAGTGGCCAATATGCATACGGTTCAAGTTTGTCCTTTCTCTTCACATCGCCACCAGCCTTTTTACAACCATATTCCTTCCCTGTGTAGGCCCAACCAGAATCTGATGTTCTTCTCCGCTTCAGGCCTTTAGTTCCAGACTTGGCAGACAAGTGACTATCAGGCTCACTCCTAGCATCAAAATCATCTTCCGCAGGTTTTTTCTTCCTCCATTCCCCTTCCTCACGGATAATCAAGCGTCCTTCTGAATCTAACTCCATGTCATCATCTAACCTTGACTTTCTTTTGAGATGGTCTGACGTTTTAAGAGCTAACCTTGTTTTCTGCCGATCAAGCAAATCAAGAGGCTCATCATCAGATTCGTCAGACAAGTGCTCGGCCAAATTCTTCTTCAGTCTGATATTGGACCTAGAAAAAGATAACTCAGTCATAATTGAATTAGAACTAAAGCTTCTAGCTAGGGATAGATTCTATATTACTCCAGAGACCTTTCAAAATATTGTCTTACCCAATTTATGAACTATCTACATATATATATATATATAAACAGATAACCGGAAAGCAGGAATAAATCAAAGAATAAGGTCCCTTTTGATTATAACGAAACTCAAATGAAACAGCAATTCATTAGAAGCATGAACAAGTTAAAAGCTACAGCTTACCTAAATGAAGATGCTGATGATTTGGGATGTAAGGAAGCCTTGCCACCTCTAGAAATCATGTGTTCTTTTTCGCTATTGCCGCTATCCCCGTCAAAATCTGAAAAAATCTTTGTATGATTCCACATGCTTTGCCTGAAAAGTAATTAAATTATTGGTTTTGATGCAACTTAAGACATGGCTTGCAATTTCAACATAGCACAAAATTCACTAAAATAAAATGATTAGGGCTTCAAGAGTGAACGATGTCAGAAGACTAATCATAGAACTCAACTTCAACTAAAACCCAATTATGGGCAAAATTCATTGAACAAGTATTATTTTGAGAGGTACCACAAGTATGTCATTTTAAAATGGCAGTGCGTCTTATCGAGAAGATTGCTAGTGGACCAAATCTTAAAACTATTATTGTGTCAAAATTTCACTTACCGGACATGCAAATTACAAATTTACGTGAGTTAGATGTACAAAGAGACCATAGTTATGAATGAGAATCTCCAGCTGCCACTGTTGAGCCAGAAAGGTGCAACTGAATAAGGGTTGAAACCCTCTTTAC
>BDMB01000144.1:257923-325504 GCA_016859785.1 Macrotyloma uniflorum
AAAACCCCCCCTCCGAATAATACAGTAGCGTTGAAGGTTTATTTTGGCGGACAATCTTGCAATTTCACCCCCCTTTCATTCTGAAAGGGCTGAAAACTTAAAAAAATAAAAAATAAATAACCTACCCTGAAATGGTCACACATGCCCATGTCTCAACCACAACCCACTACTCCCCAGCGCCATCTCTAGATATTACAAAAGTTTCCAGAACTATCCTGTTTCCAGAATTGCTGGCATGATCTCTATCACTCGTTTTTTGCCATTTCTGTTTGTATTTCTCACTATTCTCAGCTCACTGACACTTTTTCTGCCCTTTTATTTTCTTGCAGATGTTATCTCTCCTACAGGTCTTTTAGCATATGGCTGTTATTAATTTTGGGTATTTTTAATTTGAACATTTATATATGTAGCGTACAAAAAACTTCATTTGTATCTAAATTTCAGTATATTGATCATCCCACCATTCTACTTGCTGATTTAGGAGTGTCTGAATTATGGGATTTAAACTGTCGTCTTTTTTTCTAATAACGCAAATAAATACAAGATTGTTACCTGGATGTGGTTGCTTTTGAAAGATGAGATCTAGTTTCTTCAGATTTAGCACTTCGATGTCTCTCTTCCCGTTCCTTGATCTGTTAAAAAAATGTTTTGAAATTCTTGGAAAAACTTCTATGACAAATTATTGCCAGAATGACATTTAACAGACCTTGCGTATGTTGGAAAGAAGTTTAATATGCTCTTCAGGTATGACAGCTTTAACAGCCTCCTGCCCACACTTTGAGACAAGCATTCCCAAAAGATCTTTAACCTGAACAATTGGAATATCACAGTTGCCTCAAGATTCTTTGGCTAATCTATCTATGTAATATCTCCCTAAAACATCTAAATTTCAAGCTTTATTATTTTATTAGGTCTTGAATTATTTAAGACTGGCTTGTGCAAGAATTTCTCTATCTCCATTACATTCACAATTGAAGAGCTGAAACTTGAGAAAGCATTTTTACAGCTCTTGGTTTTCTTCATGGAGAACTAACTATCAACATAACTTGATAAGCTCTTCAAGCTCTCATGGCCGCTCTTTAGTTTGCTAATTGACAATGAATATAAATAAAAGAAAGGGGTGCACATGTCCGCATATATATACTTAAACCATGATTCAATCTTAGTTCCTAGTCACATGAAACAAACTCAGACAATGATACAGATACAGAACAGTGTCTAAAGCATAAAAAGCAGATGATATTATTTCTTCAACAATTATGTACATAAATTGTCTACAACTTTGCTGCTCCAATATAGTGATTGGCACAGGGCAATAAGTGTCTCAACCAATTTATTGATAATAAGTAAAACTAATGAGCATTACATAGCAAAACCTGTATCATAAATGTAATTACAATGAAAGCTGAAGCATATCATGTGGATAATAAACGATGAATATCAATCACATAACTTGGCAACCAAAATCATGAAAAAAAATAGAGAATAATCACATATACAGAACAGCAAAATCTAATTATATGTGGTGTTAGGCAAGACATATGGTCTTTTAACCAGAACTATTCCCAATTATTTAAATTTTAGTACCTGCAAACAACCACCATCATCTTTCATAGATTTAAGGAATACTTCTGATAGATCTTTTAACCAGTTCTTTGCAGATGATTTCAGCACATTTAAATTTTCTCTTGCATCCTGTGGTGAATAATGAACTTGTTCTTTGGCCATATCTTCACCAATATAACCCTTATCTTCTAAATCCACAATACTGTTTTGTTGAATCAGAAGTCGTAAACTAGTGCATATTATTTCACGAGTATCAGGTTCTTCTTTCAGATTACTACGTAAATGTTTCTCCAGATTCATGAAACTTTTTGTAGTGTCTGAAGGGTAATTGCAAAATGAAGGCAGCAAAGACCACAAAGTGTATGCAAGTGCGTCTGCATTCCTTGACGACACCATCAATCCTTGCTTCTCAAGCTTCAAAATGCACAAATAAATTAACCCTGACATTTAATATGATACTGCACCTTCTTAGAAAAATGTTTTATACCTTTTGAGCCTTCTCCCTTACATGCTTAATCATAACCAGAATTTCTTCAGTAAAATAATTTAAAGGTGCGCCAACAATATAATGTTTTAAAATTGGAAAAAGCCAGACATTTGCATCAGATAAATCTTCAGCTTCCAAATTCAGAGGTATAAGGGACAACAGAGTTTCAGGTCCCATTGCTATCAAAGCAGATCCGAAGCATTCATGCAGCTGCACATTGTAAAATGTAGTAAAATATCAGTAATTATTATAGGACATAAAAAAATATCAGACAAGTTCCCAGATCCTCAAATAAGATCCAAATTATCAATTATATTGATTAAGAAGGAACCAAAAAAAAGTAATACACCGAACTTCTTCAACAATTATTGAAAATAAAAAATAAAAATTCAATTGTACAGCCTTGAAAAGCTATACTTTGTTATCGGCTAAACACATGCATCATTTATCAACAACATTGAATGCCCCTGTAGATACATATTACATTAGCAAGCGATAAACACAGATTTGTCACCTAGAAGAGCAGGGTTCACAAACTGTTCATAATACATGCACTGTTTTACTGGTCAGAAAATGAAAAACTGTTCTAAATTGGGACATGCAGTCCTAGCTTGGAAAAAAGAACACGTCCAGGTTCATTGCATAAAATTGTAAGCTCTAAATTAACATAGCTAAGAAAAAACAAACGCAAACAAGATGATACCTGTTTCCTAAATGGAAAATCTTCATCCGGAAGCTTCTGTATATCTTCCATGTTCTTGAGTATCCCTCTCATAAAATAAGGAGAATAATTTCCTGTATTGAAAATAGAATACTCTAAGATATTAGCAATGCGTTGTTCATACCAATCTTTTCTTAAAAGAATCATATTACAAAGAGAATGTTCGTATGAAGATAATAAGGAAACCATGAAATGAGACCCAATCAAGTTTACATAATTTAATCAAACTGCAAGAAATAAAGCATGCTACCAATGACCAACCAAAAAATTAATAGTTAAAAAATCAAATACATAATGTACTTGGATTAGCTGCGAAAAATATATAATATCTATAATCAATTATTGTTAAAATCCATTATAGAATTAAGTTTTTTCTTTTTGGATATGTTATGTGACAAGAGATTATAAGATATCTATTTCAATAAAAATGCCTGATAAAAGCACATCTTTCATAGTTAAGTTATAAAAAAGGGTATGAAACTACTTGTCACAATTGGTTTTGCATTTCAAATAATTTATTGTTAGAAAAAAAAAGAGAGAGAAAGAAAAAAGTTAGCAAGAAAATCATCTGGTAGATATTAATCTTAGGCTCCAAAATTTTGCTTAGGATAAAATAGTTTTTCCCTTTACCTCCCCAAAATAACCTCATTCAAATACGCACCTAGTTTACAAAACATAGCTGAAACAACTTGAAATACTCTATCCCAGACAGCAGTGTAGTGATAGTCAAGCAAGCTCTCAATAGTTGCACAAATTTTTTCAATGATGGTTGGTGCTGATTTCCTTGATTCTTTGTCTTCACTCAAAGTGATCTGGTCTACTCCCTGTTTAATCAAACTTTCATCAATACAAGAATTTATCATGCTCTTGAGTACATCAGTGGCTGCATATATAGTCTCTTCATGCTCAGATGCCAAGATATCTGCATGGTTAAAAATAATAAGTATACCACTTTCATAATTGTCAATTGACAACATCTAGAAAATCCAAAAACACAAGAGTTCACAACATCTTACTTTTAAGAGCGATAAAGACAACGGGAAGCTTAACAACACATATTTGCCGGTTAAGGGAATAAACTTTACTCATTCCAGCATCAAGCAAGCGGGCAGTAAATGTTAATCTGTCTCCAGACATCTTATTCGATTCGATAGAACGGACCAATGAGTTTAACAACTCGAGTAGCGGTTCAGGGGAAACTTCGGACTCTGGAAAATGCCAGAGAAAAAAACTCAAACCATCTGTGATGCGCCTTGTGACTAGGGGCTGATGCAAACCCAAGAGATATTTGAAGTAATCAAGAATGCTGGTCTTAGACTTCCGTGACAAAAAAGGAAAACATTCTTTCAAGGCATCAAGAATATACAAAATCTGCTGAGCTTCCTTAGTACCTTCACCAGTATTTGCATTTGCTCCACCAACCAACAATATAAACATTTCAAGTAGGCTTGTGACTCCCTCACTCGCAGATGCCACTAGCGCAGAATTTTGAAAGTGTAACAAAACATCACGATGACACAAACAAATGTGATTGCCTTCTGACCTGTCGATAGATATAGTTAGCACATAACATTCAAGCATGTTCCACAATATAGCAAATACACTACTTCCTTAGTCAGTACCCAAAGAAGTTATGTGACCTTCTTACAAAAACATTCAACCTTATTTGACACCCAGTGGTCCTCAGTATTTGACTCTCCCTCCCTCCTCCCCCCCTTCTTCGAATTACGTGTTCTTTTATTGTATTTATGCTCTAGAAAGTGATTGATTCATCTCGGAGGTAAGTTTTACTTCCTCCTTTTTTATTTTGAAATCTTTTAAATTTCTCATTGTGGCTATTTGGTGCGGAGAAATTTGTAGTGACGCTTGTATCAGAAACAATTTTAAGGCAAAAGGATACTGGAGTGGCACCTAATGGCGAGTTCTTCCTCAGAGGAGGAAATTAGCCTAGAGCATATTTTCCTGTTAAATAATAGTTATTAATAAGAAATCAACACATAGGGTTGCTGACAACGGATATTGTTTGTGGATTATTCAATGTATTTTTATCAACACGCAAATATTTAGAATTGTATGACAAAATTTGAGTTTACAAAACTTCTGGCTGAGTTATCTTAAGACTATATGCGTCACTCTTTAGGTGGGAACTTTTAGATCTTCTTTACTTCGCCTGGCAACCACCCAGTTAGATAAAAACTACCAAACCATAAACCATGTAAACTATTTTATGTTTTTTCTCTAAGCAGTAAAACCAGAGCAGCAGAAACAACAGCAAGAATTCAATCAATCAAATTCTGCTGCTTAGAGCATATTTTTCTGCTATAATAATAGTTACAAATAAGAAATCAACACATAGTGTTCCTGACAAAAGGACATTGTTTGTGGATTATTCAATGTAATTTTATCAACACTCAAATTTTAGAATTGTATGACAAAAATTTAGTTTACAAAACTTCTGGCTCTCCGTGATTTATCTTAAGACAATGTGAACCTCTTTAGGTGGGAAATTCTAGATCTTTACTTTGTCAAGCAACCCCTGTTAGGTAGAAACTACCAAATCATAACCATGTATTTTTTATGTTTTTTTTTCTCTAAGTGGCTGCAAGTTTGAACCTACATTCTAATATAAATCACCCAGGTCCCACTATAACTTTAACTTTTAGGGTATTTTTCTAACAAGTAAAATATGAATCTAACATTATTCCTCCACAGATCAGCCATTATAAATAACTATTACCATGGGCATCTCACTAGATATGACTATTTCTTTATGTTTGTACTCTGTATTTCAATTCACCTTTGAAACTCGTTGAAAAGAAAGCCATGATCGTGAAGATAAGGGATAAGTAGGCATAAAGTATTAGTTGAATTAACATTTTTATGATTAGAGCTTTAGTTAACGAGGATGAGGGAAGACAGCTATTCCGGAGCTGGAATTAACTAGAATGATAATGTGTTGAAGAGTGACTCAGTTACATTAAACTATAATGCTAGCTCATATTCTAAGAACAAGCGGCTGCTCTTGCTCTTTAGAAATATTCCACCTAATAATTTTCACGCCTCAAACCTTCAAAAGTAAATCCTGGATCGCACAAGCATTTATCTTATTAGCAACTTGTTAAGACTCATGTTATAATTCCAAAAACCTTAACAGGAATCCCTATAACATACTGCAAAGTAAAAAGTTAAATCAAAACGAAAAACAATGGAGGTTTACAATTGACAGGTACCTTAGGTCGTGAATCCGTAAGGAATCCTAACAAGACATTGAATAAGGAGAAACGTCAGACCAGTCGACGCTTTCCTTAGCAATCAACAAATGCGACAGACACTTCAATCCGGAAGTAATCGCACTCTCCGACGTCGTCGGAGATCGGAGAACTCGCAGAAGGAGCTCCGGTAGTGGCTCTCCCTGCAGACTCTGCTTCTTTAACAGCGCGTGGGGGACTCTGGGGACAGCAAGAGAGAGAACAGTGAGAAGCGAGGCTGGCGGGATTGGATTCGGACGTGAATTTGTCGAGGGAGAGAAGTGCGGCATAGAAGTAGGTGAACGGAGTGCGAGGTTTGTTGTTGTCTTGGAGTTCCTGCGACATGGCCCCGATGACGGCGCAGAGGTGCTGGTGGCTTTCTTCGGTGGAGTTGCCGAAACGAGAGAGGATTGAATTGCATAAATCATCATTGATTTCGTCTATGCCAAGTAGAGGTTCTTCCATCTCAATGCCTTCCATGGTGTGATAAAACCCTAGCAATTTAGTTACAAAGGTTTATCAATATGGCGGGGAGAAAAATTTAAACAGATTCTTGTCAACGATTCTTCTTAGGAAAAGGTTTATCTAATTTGATTTTAATATATTTTTTTATATTATATAACTTCTAAAAGTTATTTAATAACTTTATTTTAAAAATTATACATTTTGAGATTCATATAATTTTTACAAATTATACATTTTGTTTTTAACAACTTTAATTAAAAATTTCAATTAGTATATTTTATTAAAATTATTAATAATTAGTAAAAGATAAAACATTCATATACCCTAGAAAGAGATCATAAGATTTCTCTAACAGTAGTTAAATGATTCGATATCCTAAGTCCAAACTGTTATTTTTCCTAACACACAATACAACGTATTAAAAAACTACGTAAGTTAAGTAAAACAATCACCAGAGAAAATTATAAAAATCTAGTTATGTAATAAATTCTAATGTGCTTGACATATTACCATTTTATTGCTTTTTCTCTTAAAGAAAAATAAAAAACACAATAATATTAATAATAATAGTCACCAACAACAATAAAGCAGTCTAAGGAAAGCTTGCTTAAATAAATGTGCTTTCACAATTAAGGATACAAAGGAGGATACATTGACAAAATTGCCTATTTAATAAAACCTGGTTACATCTTCAATAATTTATTAATAATTTTTTCTTTAACTTAATTAAAATTCAAAGCAATAATTCTAATTCACATATCCAAACAGATTAATCTTCTTTTATTTATTGTATTTATTAGACAAAGAAAATAATTAATGATCATCTTTACATCTTCAATAATTTTTAATTAGATGAGTAACTCATTTTTTATTGAAATTTTCTATCACTTATTTTTTCCAAAAATTATATTAATCTAATATCATTTTATACTTTATTTTATATTAATCTAAAGTTAAACACACTATTAAGCAAAATATATATATATATATATTAAATAATATAAATAAATATTTATATATAACCTATAACTTATAATAGAAGTTTTGAAAAAACTAGCATATATTTATTTGTTAACAAATAACTTTCTATGCTGATATTTCTGTAAAAATCAACAACATACCATCATTCAAAAATGAAAAAAAATGATAATAATTTTGTATTAATTTATTAACTTGATATACAAGTAGAATGGGAATAACAAGATGTAGACATGAGTATATAAATTATTCAAATATATAAAGGTAGCAGATAAAATAATTATGTACGTAAATATGGGTAAATATGGGGAGAGAAATATAAAAAATATTTTTAAACACATAAATATATTATATAATAGGTTATCCAATATTATTCTTATCTACCACACCATATATTTAGGTTTTAGAATTAGATTAAAATTTTTTATTTCTTTATTCTTATATCATTTTATTATAATGATCTATTTTACTAATTGAATGATCTATCTTACTATTTGAATAATGATTCAAAATAATATATTAAATAAATTTTATTAAAAATAAAAAAAAATTGATGAAAATCATGATGTACGATTGTAGTTTGTCTATTCATTGACTATGATGGTCCAGTCTAAGATAGTGTACATGGTACATGTTGAGGTGATGGATAAGCCTATATGCAAATTACCATCACTATATACTTCAAAGAGTATCTAATAACGTTTCACACAAAAACTATTTATTGGTATTGAAAGATTAATTCAGAGAGCAAAGATTAAATATTGAAATATATATGCATGAATCATGCATAGGACTCTCTATAATGGAGCAGTAGTTGGGTTAGGGTTTAGGTGCCCAGTAGCTGGGTACAGTAATAAACACAAAGAAGGGAATAAGGACACAACACAAGAAGATTCTAAAAAGAAAAAATATAATATAATATAATATAATTCAATAAAATAAAAGATTCTCAGAATCTTGATTTTATAAGAAATTAAATTATGATTAATTAACTTATATTAATTTTATAAGAAATTTTAAATAAATCATATTAAAAAATATATTTGATGTTAGTTATATTTATTATTTTTAAAAAATTTTTTAAAATTTTTTTTAAACCTTAATTCTAAATAATAAATAATTGATTTATTAAGTTCGTAGTTCAATACATATCATATATTAATTCTAAATATCTGAAATTCATTTAAATTTGATGAATATGTTAGTTTTAATTATGAGTGAATTTGAAATGTATAAAATATTTAATAAATCCTTACACTTTATAAAATTTTTATATTTATTATTGAATGATTTTATAAATTATTTATGAATTATCTTATTTTTATAATTTACTTTTTTTTTCTATTCTCTTTTCATGTATTTATGTTTATGTTATTCTTATATAAAAAAATTTTTATATTTATTATTGAATGATTTTATAAATTATTTATGAATTATCTTATTTTTATAATTTACTTTTTTTTCTATTCTCTTTTCATGTATTTATGTTTATGTTATTCTTATATAAAAAAATTTTTATATTTATTATTGAATGATTTTATAAATTATTTATGAATTATCTTATTTTTATAATTTACTTTTTTTTCTATTCTCTTTTCATGTATTTATGTTTATGTTATTCTTATATAAAAAAGGAAATATATTAGATATGATTAATATACAAAATTTATAAATATAATATTAAGTATCTATATATTTTTTTTTAAAAACAAAAAAGAACAAATATAATAAAAATATATTCATATTTACTTTGTTTGTACATATATGTGCAATACTTAGATAAATCTGATTATCTTTCCAACCTAGAAAATGAATTTAAAAGTAATTTTGTTTAAAAAAATTTTATAATGGATTTTATGGATTGGGCTATCACCTTGGTTTTATTATTCTAAGAACTAGATTATATCAACCCTAAAATAACCGGTTCATTTTAAAATGGAGAAAACAGATCCGATCCAATTCAAAATCCATTTCAATTACGGTCCAAAGTGACACTCGACCCTGCTCACGCCCCTCGTGTCAAGATTTTATAACTTTCGACTCTCACTAACCTGAGTCGGATTGCGCGAAATCTCGTTCTTCAAATACTTGATATTCAAACTTTAATCGAGTGTAATTTATTTTCGTTGGATTTGTGGTGCGTACCTAAACCCTGATTTCTCATTGTTTTTAAACTCTTTTTTTCCTATTTTCTATATATTTTTCAATCTAGTAATCTTTGCTTTCCTTTGTTTTGAACCAATGCAGAGACAACACAAAGTTTGCGAAGTTGGTCTTTTAGCATTTATATCCTGATATTCTACTACATAAGGTTCGAATGAAACTTGTTGTTCTTCTTTTGTTAACTTTTAAACTGTTGGGCTGTTAATTAGGAGCATCAGCGGTGAAGATGTTGATCGAATTGGGTTCATGAGTTCGGTGCTTGATTTTGATTGACTGGTTAGTTGGTATGATTTGGGTAGGTGAGGGTTTGCATATTGCGGTGGTTAGCTTGTAGGATTTTGATTAAGTTGGAGTTTGAGTGCAAACCTATAGATGACATGAGTGAGAGATAACAGGGTTTGCAGTGTGCAGTTGGTGTAATATATAGTTCATGCACAGAGACTGC
This sequence comes from Macrotyloma uniflorum, assembly GCA_016859785.1. Taxonomy (NCBI): domain Eukaryota; kingdom Viridiplantae; phylum Streptophyta; class Magnoliopsida; order Fabales; family Fabaceae; genus Macrotyloma; species Macrotyloma uniflorum. The sequence continues at coordinate 267,997 of BDMB01000144.1, forward strand.
AACATGGATGTTTGTTGAATTTTAAACAAAAGGTTGCAAAGCTAAACTGTACTAGTTCTGAAAGTTTTGAATTGTTTGGTTGCTGTCTGTAGTTGAAGCAAATATGAGGATTATGATAAAGGGCGGTGTTTGGAAAAACACCGAAGATGAAATCCTGAAAGCGGCTGTTATGAAGTATGGTAAGAATCAGTGGGCTCGAATCTCTTCACTCCTTGTTCGCAAATCTGCCAAGCAATGCAAAGCTCGCTGGTATGAATGGCTTGATCCTTCTATAAAAAAGGTACCTCCCTTCTCAATCTCCTAGTTTGTTATGTAATATCTTTTAACCTGAGACAATTATAATTAAAGTTTATGCTTTTTGTGACTTTGTACAAAATGGGTAGTATGTAATAATTGTTCTAATATTTAGGATAGTGTATTACTTTTATTCTTAAGCTTTCTTATATGTGGTGAAACCTACAACCTAATAATTTGCCATTATGTTATTAATTACAATTTTTTATTGCATTTTTCCATCCACAGAATTATAGTTATTACTATTAATTCTTTGCTAATAAGGAGTGAATTTTCAATTTTGTGCCTTTTGTGTGTAGACTGAATGGACGAGAGAAGAGGAGGAAAAGCTACTTCATCTTGCTAAGCTTATGCCCACACAGTGGAGAACAATTGCTCCAATTGTGGGTCGTACCCCTTCCCAGTGTCTTGAGCGGTATGAGAAGCTCCTTGATGCAGCCTGTGTGAAAGACGAGAACTATGAGCCTGGTGATGATCCTCGGAAATTGCGTCCTGGGGAGATTGATCCAAACCCCGAGTCAAAACCTGCACGCCCTGATCCTGTTGATATGGATGAAGATGAAAAGGAGATGCTTTCTGAAGCACGAGCCCGACTAGCCAACACAAAGGGAAAGAAAGCCAAAAGGAAAGTTAGGGAGAAACAGCTTGAGGAAGCCAGGAGGCTTGCTTCTTTACAAAAGAAGAGAGAATTGAAGGCTGCAGGAATTGATATTAGGCAGCGGAAGAGAAAAAGGAAAGGAATAGACTACAATGCAGAAATTCCATTTGAGAAAAGGCCTCCTCCAGGGTTTTTTGATGTTACGGATGAAGATAGACCAGTGGAACAGCCCAAGTTTCCTACTACAATTGAAGAACTTGAAGGGAAAAGGAGGGTTGATATTGAGGCACAATTAAGAAAGCAGGACATTGCAAAAAATAAAATTGCAGAAAGGCAAGATGCCCCATCTGCCATATTGCATGCCAACAAGTTGAATGACCCAGAAACAGTAAGAAAGAGATCAAAATTGATGCTTCCACCACCCCAGATTTCTGATCAGGAATTGGATGAAATTGCAAAGATGGGTTATACTAGTGACGTCACAGGAAGTCAGGAACTTGCTGAAGGTAGTGGTGCAACACGTGCTCTTCTAGCTAATTATGCACAGACACCTGGTCAAGGAGTGACTCCTTTGCGAACCCCTCAAAGAACACCAGCTGGTAAAGGAGATGCTATTATGATGGAAGCTGAAAATCTGGCTAGGTTGAGGGAGTCTCAAACACCATTGTTAGGAGGAGAGAACCCAGACTTGCATCCTTCAGATTTTTCAGGTGTCACCCCTAAGAAAAAGGATATTCAGACTCCAAATCCAATGCTGACTCCTTCTGCAACTCCTGGAGGTGCAGGTCTCACTCCTGGAGTTGGCATGACACCAGCAAGAGATGGTTTTTCTTTTAGTATGACACCAAAGGGAACTCCTCTTAGGGATGAGCTACATATTAATGAGGACATGAATATGCATGACAGCTCTAAACGGGAGCTACAGAGACAAGCTGATATGAGAAGAAGTCTGCGATCTGGTTTAGGAAGCCTTCCACAGCCCAAAAACGAGTACCAAATAGTGATGGAACCAGTTCCAGAAGACGCCGAAGAGCATGTGGAGAAGATTGAAGAGGATATGTCTGATAGAATAGCTAGAGAAAAAATGGAAGAAGAGGCAAGACAACAGGCATTACTTAGAAAACGATCAAAAGTCCTTCAACGGGAACTTCCTAGGCCTCCTGCTGCATCATTGGAGCTTATAAGAAATTCCTTGATGAGAATTGATGGGGACAAGAGTTCCTTTGTTCCACCAACTTCTATTGAGCAAGCGGATGAGATGATTAGAAGGGAGCTTCTAACTTTACTGGAGCATGACAATGCCAAGTATCCATTTGACGAAAAAGTGAATAAGGAGAAAAAGAAAGCAGTAAAACGGGCCGTAAATGGGTCTGCTGTCCCTGTGATAGAAGATTTTCAGGAAGATGAGATGAAAGATGTATGTATTTACTTATGTGTTTGTGCTCTTAGTTTCTTTATTTTTCCTTATGATGACATCTCATTTTCTTGAGTTGAACTTTAATACAAAAGTAACTTGACTTCTGTTTTGGAGATACCTCCTCCCCTTAGATGCAGATCCTGAGACTATAATGACCTTATCCATTTATTACTCAGATTTTTTTTAAATTATATTTCCCCTTCCATGACTAACCTTTCAAAATGAACACTGCAAAATCTTTGCACAGACCAGTGAGATAGAAATAATTTGGATCTGTTAATGTTTCATCACTTTAATATATATTTTTTATCAATACATATGTCTTAATATTTTTATTAGGAGATTTGGGTATACTCTTATTATCATGAAACTTCTTGTCAATATTGACTTATTTAGCGAAGGTGTAGTCTTTGGAAATTGCATAGTATGAAATGTCAGTTAATGTTTTGAAACTCGCCATTCTACGCCAGTGTTGTACAGATTTACAAATTTGTGTAGATTTATTCGTTTTTTATTTTTCGATGTCATTGTGATATGAAGAAAGCTTGTGAATTCGATCTGAAATGCTTACACTTTTCTGTTACATTCCTTCTTTGAATTAGTGTTTGTATTGTATGTAAACTTTGTGTTCATGTTTCATGATGTTGTTTCAAGATATTGTTTCACTTTGAATTATATGTAATTGTCCAAGTTCTGCCCTTGCATTTTATTACAAGTGGTTCTCTACAAATTAATTTTATAGTGTAATACATTTTCTGTGTTTATTTTCATTTGCCATTTTGATAAAGCAACTGTTTTTATATGAGCTGCTATTTTTTTTTTTCTTTGCTCCTCGTTAATCTGATACTTTTGATAAAGCAACTGTTTCTATATACTGAGCTGCCATTGGAGATGACCTCTTTAAGCAATGCTGAGGATATTTATGAATTATGTGTACATCGTAGGCTGATAAGTTGATAAAGGAAGAGGCCCAGTATGTTTGTGCGGCAATGGGACATGAAAATGAACCTCTTGATGAATTTATTGAAGCACACAGAACCTGTCTCAATGATCTTATGTACTTTCCTACTCGCAATGCCTATGGTCTTTCTAGTGTTGCTGGGAACATGGAAAAGCTAGCAGCTTTACAAAATGAATTTGAGAATGTGAGAAACAAATTGGATGATGGTAATGAGAAGATGGTACGGTTTGAGAAGAAGGTGATGGTTCTCACACAAGGCTATGAGGTATGTATGATATTGATATGCTATATGCAGAATGCTACATTGCTACATTTCTGTTTGCTGATTATGTTGCCTAATAGCTAGTTTGGATTAGTTTTTAATAAACTGTTGTGACTTGAAAATAGTTGGAAATCAGTGGAACACTCCCTCTCCCATCCATATTGAAATATATTATAATTTGGTTACTGACATTTTTCAGATGAGGGTAAAGAAAAGCCTCTGGCCTCAAATTGAGGCCACTTTCAAGCAGATGGACATAGCTGCAACTGAGTTAGAATGTTTTAAAGCTTTGCAAAAACAAGAGCAATTAGCAGCATCACATAGGATAAACAATCTATGGGCTGAAGTACAGAAGCAAAAGGAACTTGAGAAAACTTTGCAAAATAGGTACGGGAGTCTAATTGAAGAACTGGAGAAGATGCAAAATATCATGGACCAATTCAGATTACGAGCACATCAAGAAGAAGAAATTGAAGCAAACAACCATGCTCCTGAGTCAACTGAAGAAGAAATTGAAGCAAACAACCATGCTCCTGAGTCAACTGAGACCAAGACCGATGAAACTGATGTACAGTGTAAAGAGAATTTTGAAGCTGTACCTCAATCGGCAGAGGATGGAAATGCCTTAGGAGTAGCAGTTGACTCATCACATGATGGAACTGCTGACCAGCAAGTAGATATTGTGCAAGACCAGGCTACTTCTAGTCCCAGTGCTGACATGGATGTGGATTCTCATAAAATATTACATGACACTAATGTTAAATTTACAAATGCTTCGCCAGCTGTTGAGAATGTCTTAGAAGAAATGAATGGTACCAGTACTACCGATGGCAACGCTGCTAATGGGGAGACCGTGCCAGTAATGGGTGCTGCAGTGGAAACAAGTAGCCTCAATCATGGTGTTTTTTAAGATGTTGTAAACCCACGTGACAGCAGCATGGAAGAAAGTAATGCTGTCGGGGAGGAGACAAATTAGGCTGCACTGCTTAGGGGTTATGATAGTTAAGTACTGGGGGCATTAGGTTGGGTAATTGGAGGTATTAAAGATGAGTATAGTTGATGGTTAGATTCTCTAATGATCCTTAGTTGAAGTTTGGAACTTGTCATATAACAGGATAAATCGTATTGAGCATTCTGAGATGATGCCCGAATTATTTTTTTCAATCTTGGGCTCTTCACTTGTGATCTTTTAGAGAATGTTCCATATGTTCATTAAACAGTTAAAAAGAATATTTTAAAATAAATATATTTTTTACTTAATTTGAAAAAATCATTATATATAATATAAAGCTAACTGTATGGTTATGGTTTAATGTTTATATAATATTGAAATGATAAACTATTTTGAAATTAAATTAGTATTTAAATTCAAATCTCCTCCATGAAGATACACATAGTAATTTATTTAATATTATTTTTTATATTTATTTATTATAAGTTAAATATGATTTTAGTTTTTATATTTGTCTATAACATTATTTTTAATCTTTAAAAAGATTAATCCAGTCTTTCAAAATTTTAATTCTTTTATCAATTTTATAATATAGATAAATTTTGTATTTGTCCCAAAAATTATTTTTATTCTTTACTTTTTTAAAAAAATCAATTCATTTTTTTTAAATTTTAATCATTTTATTAATTTTATAACAATAAATAAATATTATATTTATTTATAAATAATAATTAAAATCATATTTAATCCTGTTATTAAATTATATTGAAGTACAAAATTATTATTAAATAATTAAATTAAGTCTTCTAAAAATAAAATAAAAAAATTTAAAAATTAAATAAATAAAAAATAATATATTCAACCCATTTATTATTTTTATAAAATGTACCAAATAGTGCAAGAAAAAAGGTAAATAAATATGTTACTGTTATAGTATTTCTTCTTATTTCACATAAACATGTTAGTTATTAACAATTTTATTAAAATAACACTCTGTTAATAAATACATTACTTTTATTTAATATAAATATAACTATTAATGTAGTTTATTTGAGGATATAATAGGAAATAAATAAAATATTAATTAATTTATCTTGTGCAAATTATAACTGTAATAATCAGATCTAAAAAAAAACATATAATTCTAAAAAAATAAACTGTAATAATCGGAACTCAGAAAATATAAACGGTAGCAAATGTAACTACGGTATTTATTAAATATAATTATTACACACAAATAAAATAATGAACATAAATAACAATTAAAAATCATACCACCATTATAATCTAAAACCAATTAATAACATGAACTAATTAAATAAACTTTATTTCAAAAAAAAAAATTAAAGTACTACATTATAATGTAACAATAACATAAAAAAATAACACATTATTACAGAAGTTGATTGTTCTATTAAAAAGACAAGGGTTAGTTTGACTTGTAGATAAATTGATGTACTCCAAAATCTGAAACCTCTAAATTTTTGCAACATTTAACTTTATATATATATATATATATGTATATATATATATATATATATAATGAAGATAATAGAAAAAGTAAAATGTTCATACTTTCATAAAGTAAAATTAATGCAAAAGTTAACTTTTAAGTCAATTGCATCGTAAGCATGATATGTTATTCCATTAAAATTAATATTTTTGAACAATATCCTTGTTGTTAATGGATCATATAAAAAAGTTGAAGCTTTTGTATACTTTATTTTGAGAATGATAATTAATTTTGTAGATATTGATGGAACAAGATGTCACCCCAACATACTTAAAATAATTGAAGATATTTCATACCCAAAACGAAAGAGTTAGTAAGTACATTTTTTCACTAAAATAAGAAAACAATTCTATTATAATATGCATAAGAGGAAAAGGAAACAAAAACTTGCTTCAAAAAATTATTACAAAACAAAATGTTATACTTATTCAATATCTTTATTTGTATTGAAGTTTCTCCTTTGTAAAAAAAATTATTGTACTAGTAATTTATTATCTTTATAAAATGTAATAATTAATGTACGAAAATGTAAATATGTCACTGTTATAGTATTTATTATTTCACATAAGTATAAGTATGCTCGTTATTATTAATTTTATTAAAATAACCTCACTTTTTAATAAATACTAACTTCTATCTAATGTAAGTAGTTTATTTTGAGGATAAATAGAAAATAAATAACTAATCTATCAGTGAAACTGAAAATATAAATTAATTGCAAAGAAATTTACAATTAAAAATAAAATGATTTTGGACTGAAATATAAATTGTAGAATATGTAACATCACTAATTCTCTAGGCAAATTCTAAATTTAAGATCGTATTAGCAGCCAAAATTGCATATGTAACCGGCTGCTGGGTAGGGATGAATCCAGAAAATTATTAAGGGAGGGACCCCAAAAAATAAATTCTAATAAAAAATTTGGATAAGTTAAAAATTCATTGATAAAAATTAAGTATCTTTTTAAAAGAACCAATAATGTTGGACTTCACTTTTCTAAAGATAAGGAAGTAATAATGTAAAGTATATTTCAGAGAAAAAAAATGAATTAAAAAGAAGTTTGAATTTCTCGGTATAAAAAACAACGGATATTATCATCAGGTTAAATCACTTTAATGATGACCAAAATTAAAAATAATATTAAATATAACTTCTTAAGTTATTGTTAAAGTTAAAAAGTGTAATATGTGTATTAATTGATAAAAATATAATTAATATAATATTAAACTTCATAAATAACAAATAATTTTAAGAAAAACGATAATTATTATCTCGTGTAGAGTTTATCTTCTCGTAAGCGAGAGATAAGATTATATCGATTGTATGAGAATTTTTAAAGAATCGGAAAACGAGATTTTTATGAGAACATAATATCTTAGTAACTCGAAAACTTCGATGAATACAAGTACATAAATTTTTCTATTAAAAAAGGATTAATAATTTGAATAGAAAAATACAATTATTGTGTATCTTTTTAATATATATATTAGAAGAAATGTGTTTCTATAACAAAGATTATTCCTCTAACCTTAATAAACACGTGACTGTATTTATTTTTTTAATCTCTTAACCATAAGAAAATGTCTGAATGTCCAATTGAAATACGAGAAATAAGGCTATAAAATTGGTTCTAAAAGAATGTACCTTATAATAAGATTTGGAGGAATAAAAAAATAACAGTTTGCATAATTTAAATGATATTTGGTATTTTAATAGTGAAGAAGAAGATGAGATATATAGAAGTGAGTCAGTGCCAACATGCATAACATTTTTGAAAAATGGTTAAGATGGGACTTTCGAGAAAGGGAAAAAAGGAGAAATGAGATATGCACGAAAGAGAAAGAGAAGGGAATAGATAGATATACGAAATCGTAGGAAGAGGTTAGTTGGAAATCCGTCACGTTTGGGAACTTCGGAATATAATAAATTCAGATGTATATAATTAATAGAGTACACAGTACAGTATAAAAAAAACCAGGTCCCTATATATATATATATATATATATATATGTATAACTGCTCTTCTGATACAACTTGTAATACCATAAAGTTTGTTTCCCCCAGTGCATGCACTACACTTGGGTTGAGTCAGAGGGAGAGGTAGAGGCAGAGGCAGAGACAGAGGCAGAGAGGCAGAGAGGCAGAGTGTGCTTGGTTTGCTAGGGTTACTTGTGACCTTCTGGTAATTTAAATTAACTCTTGTCAAATTTAATCACGCAATCATGTTGTTTGTGTTGTTCCTTTCTCAACCACTAAAACCAAATAATGAGAATAATGATGCCGGATATACTTTTTCTGCTTGTTGATCTTGGTTTTGCTTCTGCTAAAGATAGTACAGTTGTCTTAAAATGAAAAAAAGAAGGTTCACGGGTTTTCTTGCTCTTGCATGTGTCACGTCCTTTGCAGCAGTTGTGTCCTTTACTGTGTTTTCTTGTTCCTCTGTTTCTCTTCTCGAGAGTAATTGGCCTTTTGTTTTCTATTGTTGATGTTATTATTTTATGTATAGATTTTGCTTTCCTAGAATTGGAATAATATTTTGACTTGGCCAAGACCTATTATGTAATGTGTTATTTCGTGATATCTCTGTTATTGTGTTATTGTTTTTCTAGAATTTCGATGTGAGTGGAGCCTGGTGATTTCTTTTTTCCGTGTTTTGTTTTGTCTAAGTAGAATTGTTCAATTCGGCCCCCGAATTCATTGGGATTATTTTACTTTACATTTTTTATTATAATTATTTGATTTAGATTGCAAGATTACTACTGATACGTGTAATTGTGTTTCTCTCTTAATTTGTTATTCGTAGAATTTTTTGAAAGATGCTTTTATAATCGAAAATATTAATCATTTGTAGATTAGGAAACTTTTTTTGGTTCGTGGTAATTTGCAAGTGCTTCTCAGTTATTGAATTTGAATCCAACAATGGTGGCAGAGAAATGTCATCGTAAGTATCTGTTTTGTTTAAAATTGGTGATTTGGTTCTTTTGAAATTGAATTTGTACCAAATGGAAATGGTTAGAAATTGAGGATCGCGATTGACTTTTTCACTTTTTGCATGTTTTAGTTGAGGAGAAAATGGTAACTAGAATTGTGGATCTTCGGTCAGACACAGTTACGAAGCCAACTGAAGCAATGCGAGCTGCTATGGCAAGTGCTGAAGTTGACGACGATGTTCTAGGCAATGACCCTACTGCTTTTCGCTTAGAAGAAGAGATGGCAAAGACAATGGGCAAGGAAGCTGCTCTTTTTGTTCCATCTGGCACTATGGGGAACCTTATATGTGTACTTGTCCATTGTGATGTTAGGGGAAGTGAAGTTATTCTTGGAGACAATTGCCATATCTATATTTATGAGAATGGGGGCATTGCAACTATTGGAGGAGTGCATCCAAGACCAGTGAAGAATAACAATGATGGAACCATAGACATTGATTTGATTGAAGCTGCTATCAGGGACCCAAGGGGGGAGTTACTATTTCCAACCACCAAGCTTATTTGCTTGGAAAATACTCACGCAAAGTAAGCATTTAAGAACTTAGTTTAACTTGCCAAATTGTGTATTGTAAAATTTGCTCCTTGTTTACAGATATTTACAACTTTTTCACAATATATATATATATTGATTGCTGGGTAGAAATGCTGCCTTCATTTGATCTCAGCTGACCATTTTATTTGTTTTTCTAGTACTGCATGAGTGTCCCATGCGGTGTTACGCAAGACATGGGGCAGTATTTTCTTCATGCAGTGACTCCACTTCATTGCTCTGTATACTCTTGTTGGTTTTAGGTCCAGGAAAATTGCTAGTTTTTGGTTTGGATTTTAAAAGTCCCTTCCTGCTGTTAATTTATTCAAATTTATAGAAGCATTATGGCTCATATTTTACCTCAATGCAGCTCTGGTGGCAGATGCCTCTCAGTTGAATATACAGACAGAGTTGGAGAGTTAGCTAAGAAGCACGGACTGATGCTTCACATTGATGGAGCCCGTATTTTTAACGCATCAGTTGTAAGTACATTTGTTTCTTGTTTTTTAACGCATCGGTTGCACACATTTTTTGTGTAAAAAAAAATCTCACGGCTAGTGATCTCCAATAATAATGAACATAGAATATACAGAATCATGTTTTGATCTGCCATTTTTAACTGCAACGAAATGTTCAATGCCCGACATGAGCATTTTGCTAGTGTGAATATTTGGGGGAAATTTTATGTTCGATTAGAATACCAGGATGTATAGCTGCCACCATAATTTGAGACAGATCAGCTGGAAATGACCATCTTGGCTGTTGATTTTCTGTGTCAAACAGGAAGAAAAAGAAAAAAAGGAGAACTGCTTGGAAATGTGAAGCCCTTCTAAACACAACTTATTGAAACATCTTTAACAGCAATTCTTAAAAAAATGTCTACATGTAGAATCTCATAATGATCAAACACCTTTTAGCTCCTTGTATCTACATACAGCATTGTGAATACTGAAATCTGTTGGTTTCTAATGTCCCACGACATAAAAAATGAAAGTTTTCCTATGGAGAATCCTGTAGTGACTTTCATATCTGCCATTGTAGCACAGGGTTTGGTCACAATTTATTTATCCGGGTATAATTACTTTCATAAATAGTATGGATATGACAATGTGAATTTACAGCCGAACAAAATCGACAGAAAAGGTTGGTTACCCGTTTGAATGATTACATGTGACTTCTCCATTTGTTTAGTAATGAAGTGAGATAAGCAGTTAAATATGATCGGACCCCTTCACTGCCTATTTTCCACTGAGTAATATAATCTTATCACTTTTCTCGTAGACATAGTGTGAGGTATGAGACTAATATCTAGTTTTCAGTTTTTTACTTCCTTTATGTTTTTTGTTTCTCCCTCCTGCTAACATCTGCATAATAACTGAAAGTTTGGCTTTTCAGGCACTTGGTGTTCCAGTGGATAGGCTTGTCCAAGCAGCTGATTCAGTTTCCGTATGCTTTTTTTTCCCGTTTGCCTACAATTCAGTATATCTTCTTGGCGTTTGAAGTTTTACTTTTATCTAACTTATTGAGGGATGTTCGAGAGGACCGATTTTATGACCTGTTTCATATCAACTTTGTTACGTTCATAATACCTACTGAATAAAAATATTAAAGTAAACTGACTTGATTTCTTTGAAAATATGAATTAGGTTTGCCTATCTAAAGGTATAGGTGCTCCAGTTGGATCTGTTATTGTTGGTTCCAAGGATTTTATTGCTAAGGTAGTTTTATAATTTGAGGGAATTAATTGCAGGTAGATTCTTACTGAACGACTGATGTTCAAGTCTCGTTTATCTATTCTATTTTTCAGGCTAGACGACTCCGGAAAACCTTAGGAGGTGGAATGAGACAGATTGGCATCCTTTGTGCTGCTGCACTTGTTGCCTTGCAGGAAAATATTGGAAAGCTGGAAAGTGATCACAAGAAAGCTAGACTTTTCGCTGGTAAATGTCATAGTTTTAGATGACTCCATGTGGAGTCCGAGTCTGTTTCAGGAATTATAATTTTTTAAAACACAGAAACCTTTTCCTTTTACCCGTTTTAAACTTACTATTCTACTATAACTTTTTCCTTCTTTCAGATGGGCTGAGGGAACTTAAAGGACTGAGAGTGGATACCTTTGCTGGGGAGACCAATATAGTCAGTATTTAGAATTTAGTGTAGTGTAACTTCTTTCTATGGTGAAACTGCATTGTTGCTCTGTTTATTTGTGTTTTGAAGGTGCACTCTGTCTTGATTACATTTTATTTCTTATTTTCTGTTCCCATACTAAGCCTGCAATGCCAAGTGCCAACAACATAAACGACAATTTTTTATGTATCCTTAAGGAACAACTGAGTTTTTGCTTGCTCTGTTACTAGGTATTTATTGACTTTGAAGAGGGTATGCGGACTAGGGCAGAAAAAATATGCAAGTACTTGGAAGAACGTGGTATCCTTGTGATGCAAGAGAGCTCATCAAGGTCTTGTTTCCCCTCAACAACGTTCAGTCTGTTATAAATAATTGAAATAATTACAAACTTTACAATGAAGTCAAGAGTAGTATGAGTTCTTTGAGGTTTAATGCACAAATTATAGCATGAACCTCGCATCCTTCCAAATACAATGTTTTAATTGCTGTTTTCGTTGACTAATATCTCTTTATTTGAGTGGCCAAACTAATCTGTGAATCAGCATGTTGATGTTTTCTATTTTTTTATCAGAATAAAGTCTTAAGTCGATATGGCATGTTTATCCATGCGTTCACTATTCAAATGTTGGAAAAATCCTGTTGTACACCAGTTTTAGAATATTGTTATTGCGGGACCTTTTCCCTAAGCTTAAAAATCACTCTTATTTTGCAATATTTTCAATTTTGACGTGTGCATCTGTTGTATTTTCTTTATGTTACTAGGTCAATAAATAAACGAAAATATTTATATGCACGATTTATTCTTTAATAAAAAAAGGAAATATTTGTTCTGAAAAAACATTTTTTTTCTGGACCAAGTCGGGGCTTGGGAACAGTAGTGCCGTTTGCTAAAATCGTTGGTTATGTCCTAAACTTATGTTACTTTCTGTTTGGCCATTGTTATTATTTCTCTGTTTCTATACGTAAAGTAATTTGTTTATATCAGATAACTATTCGACTTTGTAAGCAAGGCAAGAGGCGAATGACAGTGTCTGTTTATTTCAGATTGAGAGTTGTTCTCCACCACCAAATATCGGCAAGTGATGTGCAATACGCCTTGTCATGCTTTCAGGTGATGTCGACTACGAATCAGTTAACTTCTTCTTGCTCAATGGATCCAATATCTGTTGCTCTTTACCTTTTCCTGACATATATTTTTGGCTGAAAGCTAGAAGATGAAACTTGCTTTTGTTATATTTTGCAGCAAGCTGTTAAGGGTGTACAAAATGAAATGGGCAACTAGTGGAAGAATTTGAACTTGGCAGGTTGCTGCCATATCAGTAAAGTAGAAATGCCGTGCTCCATTTGCCTTTCCTCATTTTATTTTCTTTAATGTACCCTAAAGGACACACAAGGAGGATTTACTTCTTTGATGCTGTTCCCTGTCATGAATTATTTTTACTTCAATCTTCCCTCCCCTCCTAATTTGGCTCATTGTTACTGTCTCATCGTTGTGTATGTATAGGATATTCTGCAACCTTTGCAATATATTTTATTAGTAGGTGAATTTTATGAACTTAATCCTTTATTTTGTCCACCTCAAACTCTTCTAATACTAGTGAAAAGGTGTCTTGTATTTCTGCACCTCCATCAATTTGCCACGTAACTAAGGCATTATTAAATTGATATAGTAAGAAGTACTAACTATAGGATAATTTAATACTAAGAAGTACTTTATGTATTACAAATATATAGTATATTAAATTAACATACTTACGAAATATGATTTCTTTTAAAAAGGGTATATGCATGATTAATCCAAGTTAATAAACGAAGAAATATATAAATTATAAACTTCTGTAAATTAAAAAATGAAAAACTAAGGATGAAAGTATTTAAAAAAAAACAAAAATCATGTTAAATATTAAGAAAATGTATCTTGATTTCAGTTGAAATTATGTTGCAGCATTTTATATGATTGAATTACTGAGATTTAAATGAGGCTATTGTTTTTTTATTTAAGTTCAAATTCTGGTTCTGATCACCGATATGATTCGTTTTGAAAATGTTAAACTAAAGTCAGAATTTTTCAGAAAATAGACAATGGAAGAAACGTAAACAGTAATTCTTGGACCGAAGATGGCATAAGAGGTATTGGGATGTTTTCAATTAGTTTGGATATTACACATTTGGTTTCCATGTTTTATAACTACTAACTAACTAACTAATCACTTTCTCAAAATTAAATACATTATATTTCTAAGTTGTTGAAAATATAATGTGTTACTCATATGGTGGCCTCCATGACACAATCATAACATAACACTCCTCATATGGACAATTTCTAACTATTTGTTAAAAATCTTGATATCATCTATATTGGATAATGCTAATTAACATATCATAAAACTATTAATTTTAATAAAAAAATATTTATATTTATTCTTTAAGTAATTGGTATGTCTTATTGATTGCTACTTGGTAAATTGTTTACAACTCACCTGATTTCATGCTTCATCTTTCTTTTTTACCAAAAGGATATATAGATGTATCCCAAAGAGAAATTATTAAATATTTAAATTATTAGACATAATTTAATATTTAATAATTTAATGATTAAATTTTATTAAAGGGAGTTGTCTATAATATGGAATGAAGTTTTCTTAAAGTGAAAATTTTTATTAGGATAATTTTTTCATAAATATTTTTAGAAAAATAAGAAATAAAAACAAATTAACTTTTTTGTAAAAAAGAATTAATGTATGTGTATGAGTTAGAAATCAGATTTCAGAAAAGATAATATAAAATAACTTTTACAAAATTAGTTTATGCATAAAATAGTTTTAATTTAAAGAGAAATTGATTTTTTTCTTAAAGAAAATTTTATTGATTAGAATTTTATCTTGTTGCAAGGATACATTGAAAAACATTAATGTTGATGTTTGATTAATGATTTGTCATATAAAAATGATAAAAAAACACTATGTGTATTTTATAATGTTTAATTGGAGACTTTATAAGTAGAGAAATATTTTTTTTTAGGAAATCTCATATTAATGGACGAAGATATAAGGCCAGATGAATTTTATACAAGATTTTCAAAGAATCATTTCCAAAATCAATTTTAGTATTAAAACTCTTTCCAAACATGTTTTATACAAATTCATGGTCAATTTAAGAGATTTGAACAAAATCATCCAAAAACCAAATAATTTAAGGATAAAAAAAAAAAACAATTTACAGCAAAATGAATTCTATGATCAAACACTTGAAAGATATTAGTTGGGAGGCAAGTTTGACTCTTCCTGTCTCTATCCATCACTACAGAGTGTGAACATGTTTAGGTCTAAAAATAAAAGATTAAAACTCATTCATTCCTATTTTTATTTTATACTAAATATTACATATATTTCTCTATTAAGATACCAACTTTTACTTTATTTTTTCTATAATTTCTGTGTGTTTCTTATTTATAATTAATCCATTATATTAATCTTTTAAAATCAATCAATCACTTGTACATCAATAAAAATGAACAATTAACATAATAAAACTTTTAAATCACATAATTTATTTTAAGAAAAAAAAATGAAATAAAATAATATAATATATTATATTTTTTTTAAATTGAACCCTTTTAGTCATATTTTTGAAAATGACTATACACAAAATTGATGAATTTTAAATGTAGGGAACTTAAAGGTAAAGCTTATGCATCTATTAAGCTGTGTAGGTACCAATTAAACCTTAGATATGATAGAAACCTAATTTTCGTATTAAAAATTATTTTTTCTTTCATGTTAAGAATGCTTATGTCATTATATACATAAATTTTTTTCTTCTCATTTTTTACACGATAAAACAAAAGAAAATAAAAGTTTTAATTTTTTTCTCTTCCAGACAACTTACAAAATCAACTTTACTTCTTATTGCTCTTCTTTTCATTTAATCTGGTAAAGCAAACAAATTATAATAATTAAGATTGAACAAATCTATTTGAAATTTGATAGTGAGAACTATTTAAAAAACTGAGCATCAAATACATTTCTCATTAAAAAAAATTATATTTTTAATCTGAGATATCTCTCGACTAAGAGTTAAAATTAATGTTTTAAAATAGTTAGATGTATTAAGGATCTTCTTTAAACAAATATTGTTCATATATATAAATTTGAGGATCAAACATTTAAATTTTTATTGGAACATATAGTTATCAACCTATCTTACCTAGTAGATTTTTTTTAGTAAAAAAGGGAAGGTTAATTTAAAGAAAAATAATATTATTATTTCAAGTGTACTTAACAAAAAAATTATTTAACTTCAAAAGTAAAAAACAAATTTTTTTTGAATAGTAGTGAATCTACTAAAAAATAAATTTAATTATGTATGAAATATTTTTTACGGACTTTTTTTTTTTAAATTAATTACCTATTGAATATTTATGCAAATTTATTTTTATAAAAAATTTATGGAAATTTATGGGTAAAAAATTAATAGAAAATTTTTCTATATGAAAATTTTTTTTATAAACAAATTTATAAAAAATTTTCTACAAATAAATTTATGAAAATTTTTCATAAAAATAAACATGTGAAAAATATTTAATAGATAATTAATTTTTTTTTTCATACAAAAAATTTGTGAAAAATATTTTATGAATTTATATATATAATTGTAGTGATCATTTCCATATTGAGTCATGTATTTATATATATAATTGGCATGGATGTAAAATATGAATCATTGTGATGCATGGATGTAATGTAAAAGGTGGATCATGATGGTGAGAATTCAGTATTCATGTATGGTAAAGTATAATTAATTCATTCTATATATATATATATATATATATATATATATATATATATGTCTTGCATGCATGAAGACAACAAATCCATGGCATTTCTCATTTCATTTTGATTGGTAAGATATGATGTTGAAGCTGGTAATTACACATTAAAGAATTTGAAATCTGAAATTGGTTGGATGTGCAGGTAATGTAAATCCTATGAGCTCTCTTTGTCGTGGCGGGGAAAGAATAAGTGAGTGCCGCAGCTAGCTACAATCATGTTAATTTGTGAACAGTGGCATAAATGAAATCTGAACTAGTTTTTGTTGTTTTTCTTTGTTAAGTTTCTTTCATATTTTCATTTTCACTTGCACTTGCTGCGATTTACCTCTGTCCTCCCATGGAGTCTCTGACCTGAACCTGTCTCAGGTGTTGGTGTTTGTGGCCAGTAGTGCTATCTCTCTTCCTTGGTCACTTTCTTGAGGTTAACAAATGCAGAGACTTGTTGGTCACTTTCTTCAGGTAAACAAACGCAGAGAGTTATGAGAAATCATTGTCACATGTGTTAACCTATTCAATATTGATAGAACTGCACATGATGAATATGTCAGAGAGGCAATTCACATAAAGTTTGAACCTCTCTTCTGCTTCTTCCTGTTCCTTCAATATTTTTCAATCAAAACTTAAACCATTTGGTCGTAGAAAGCATGCAAAGAAAGAAAGAAAGAAGAATAAGTGTTATAATTAAGTGAAAATCAGATAAAAAAATATATATATAAGCATCATGGTATTATCGAGCAATTGTTGATCGTTTAGTATAAAATAAAACAGTTATCATGAAGAAATAAATCGTGGCAGAAGTTCCAGAAAGTATTGAATGCAGTTTCCTTATTTATCTTTCTTTATTTTCTGAAAAAAAATCTGTCCAAACCAAATCATTATATAGAGATTGGTTTTACACTCCACAACCTGGATTCTAATGAGGAAAATTTTACTAAAAGTAATTTTTTTTTCTCAAATGTTTAATAATATAGTCAAATTAATGTAAATAAATAAATAAAAATAAATTTTATTTTATAAATTAATTTTACGAAATTAAATTAGATTCTTTCCTTAAAATATATATATATATATATATATATAATATTGTGTTCTTTACAGTTGATCCTATTTGACTTGGTTGAGAAAGATTTGAGTTAGAAGATGTAGTTTGGAGAATCATAGATAAGAAATTGAGAAAGGGGGTGGGTGGGTCCCAGGAAGGATATTGTCGTGTCCCACTTATCCCACTGAGGAGTGATGTAGATGGTGTGATTAGTGTATCTAAACCAACCTCTTTAAAATCCGCGGTGCAATGAATTTCGTTTTTATAATTCATTCTTAAAGACAAGTTTTTTTCAGACCAGTCTTTTTCATGACTTTCCAGGGGCCACGTGGTCCTTCTGCTCCACATTTTACACAATTCCTTCTCAACTTTCCTTAATTCATTTTCGATCATCAAACATTAACAACACGCGCCCATTAATTAATCGATTTATCTCAATTGTGTTGTTGTTGTTGTTGAGAGAGGTTTGGTTGGATGCAATGAGGCACTAACAATTTTTGCCACCCTCAAAGCAAATGTAGGAAGAAGAAGAAACAGAGGATGCCATGGTTGAGAGCCGTTTTGTTCCCCAGAAATGAAGGAGGGGACCATCTAATATTATGGGTATTTAAATGTTTTATTCTTTCCATTTTAGGCGCAAACCTAGTTTACTCTAACTACAATACGTAGTAGATCTATCTATTTATTGGTTCCTACCACAACCACATTAGCTTATAGGCCCATTCGTTTCACATCCCAAAATCTCCCATGCTTCCCTCCCCCTATTTCTAGCTTTTGAGATTACAAATCCACCACTTCTCTTTCTTCTTTCTTACCCTAACTGGAACATAACAGATGCCAATACTCATACCATTTATAACACCACTTCTCCCAATCCAATTTTACAACCACTTTATCTAAATCCTCATTTTCCTTCCAACATTATTAACCTCAATGCTGTAGGGTAATACTTTATTGAGAAATCTTAAATTAACTTAAAAATAAGAGTGAAGCATAATATATAAATAAAATATAAATCTTATATTTTATACCAGTTTTGTTGAAACTGAATTATGATAAATGAAATATAAATTTTATCTTTTAAATTAATTTTAAAAATGAATTAAGTATAATTATTTAAAAAAAATGTCAATATTTTAAAAGTATGAAAAAATTATATAAATTTCATCTTTTAAATCAATTTTAAGAATAAATTAAGTATAATTATTTAAAAGAAAAATATCAATATTTTGAAAGTAGGAAAGAACCGCATATATCAGTATTTATACAAAAGATTATGAAATCTCTCCGTATTGGCACGCCACCCGGTCCCTACTGTCTCTAGATTGATTGATAGAAGCTCAGAAGTTGAAAGATGTCAAAAAAAAAATGTATATATATATATATATATATATATATATATATATATTAAAATCATGTAAATCTAATTATTTTGTGAATGAGTTTTATTATTTCAGAACTTAAGTTTGCTTTTTATTTATTTTATATACATGTATGTTAAAAATAATCTAAAAGAAAATTAAACTTTTCAATGAAAATAAAAAAGTACGAAAAGTAAATGACTATACCTTTTTAGCCTTTTCTTTTTTCTACTACTTACTTTCATAACATGATAAATCGAAAAAAATATTAAAAAAAAATTCCTACAGAGGTTAGAGTGTATAAATTGAGAGAACATTATTTCTATTCTTGATCTTATTTCCTGAACTTAAAATATAAAACATTGTGTAGAAATAGTAACGATAAAACTAAAATTATTTTTATGCACGAATTTTTAAAAAATGAAAAAGAAAAGTTGTTTTAAATGAATCTGGCTTTAAAATTTTAATAATTGTACTAGTCGAATTTGTCAGCACTCTTTTTCTGTATGCCTTTTACGTATGCTATTTTATTAATACAATTGTTGTCGTTTATTTAGCAGAGTTTTCATTCTTCTTTTCCTGTTCCTTCTTCTTCTCCCCCTTTTTATCTCTCTTTTTCGATCAACTTATCATTTATAATACTTATACTATTTTTGTTCTCACTAACCATCATTTTACATTTTAGATCTTTATGTGTTATTATTTTACTTCATCATACGAGGTCATAACTTTTTCTTCTCCACATCATGAAACGATCTTATCATAATTTTTTTTTCAAAATGTAAAATACTTTATTTTTTCAAAGTTAAAAGATTGAATATTGATTATAAATATTTTATATCAATTGTTCACATAATCGATATTATATATATATATATATATTAATATATATTAATATATGACTCTGAATATGTTTTTCATATCCACTATCATCCCTTTTTATCACACAAAATAATAAAGTCTCTTCATTTTCTCTATCATGGTCTTCCATTTCACAATCACATAGAACTTTAACAATTTCTATATACCATCGCTATTTCAATTATAAGAAGAAAGAGAGATTCACATATTTGCAACGTAAAAAAGAACAAATGAGAATGTAAATAAAAATAGAAATTACAACACCCATGAGAATAGCATAAGAGAAAAAAAAAATTATTCACAAAAAAAGAAAAAAATTACTTTTAACAATAGTTCAAATATAATTAATGACAAATTTTAAATTTGTCACTATTTTTTTTCTATCATATATGTAATAATCACTGTAAAATAATGTCATAAATTACCATAAAATAACATCATAAATATTTATTTTTGTAGTAGTGTCAAATCCTAATCCTAAATCATACAATCCACAATGGCATGCCTTTTTCCTTTCTCTTTGGACAGAAAAACTAAAAGATTTTGTAAGATAGACAACAAAGCAAAGCTTCTAATTCACCATTATCAAAAAATGAAACGAAAAATAGTAGCAACTGAAGCTTTCTCCGAAGAATTAGCAACAACATTAATTTTTGTTCTACAAAGGACAATCATAACAATCCTGGATCTCTATAACCAAAAGCCATCTCCTTCCGCCACCATACCATGAATTGTTTCTCCATTGATATACCCATGATTGTTCTCCTGGTCAAGTTCCATCAACCTATATATTTTCAACATGGTGAAGAAGAATTAAGAAGTAGAATGGTAGTCAAAACAAGAACATTTTAATTAGAGTGAAACGATGTTAGTATCCCTTTTTAGTGAAGTAGAGAAATGGAGTTAATAGAAAACAAAAGAAAAAGAAAGTAGTAAGTAGTATGATAGGGAAAAGGTAGTAAATGATGTAATTCACGCGCCTAAAAGTAGAGTGAGGAATGTGCATAATTTGAAATGTCTGCTCATCTTTGGTCACCATCATCACTGCTTACTGCCAAACTTTGTCCTGTTTCGGCACAACAGCCTCCTCACCTTCATTTAACCCTCGGTTCTTCACCACTCTTCAAACCACGCCCACTTCACTACTTTCTCTCACTCACTCACTCACTATGCTACCACATAACTCTCAGTTCCTCGCGCTTTTCTGGAAACAAATACCTGATTACCTGATCCATCCCTAAGCTTTACCCAGGAATCATTCCATTTCCACCAATTACTGCTCACTCCTCATCAACCCAACCAAACTACACTCTTACTAATCTCATTCATTCATTTCATTTCCTTCTTCCCCCAAATTCCAAACCCTCTCTCTCTCACTCCACAATGGAACCACCCACCTACTCCTCTACCTTTCATCTGTCACTGCCCAGGTTCCTGTCCTCCACCAATCTCTCTTTCTCTGCATGATATAAATATATATACTTATATTATATATAAACCCTTTTCACTTTTCCAATTAATATCACTACTACACATCATCAATATCAATATTATTATAAAACAAAAACCCTAGTCCTTGCTAGAACAAGAAGAAGAAGAAGAAGAAGAACAAGTTCACTACCAAAGTAGCATCATACCAGCAAGATCTAAAGCAGATCCAAGGGTTTAAAGAAAAAACCCAGAAGGGATATAGCAGATCAGATCCATGGATTTGATTTCGGAATCAACAAACGTTGCAAACCCCAGGTACAAGATAGAGACCACCCCGACCACCAATCCAACCACTGCAAGCGCGGCAGTCTCGTCTCCTTCTTCGGGAAGCAACAGTGGGAGCACTACTCCCAGCCGTTACGAGAATCAAAAGCGCCGAGACTGGAACACTTTCTGCCAGTACCTAAGGAACCACCGTCCACCACTCTCGTTGGCCCTGTGCAGCGGCGCGCACGTGCTCGAATTCCTCCACTACCTTGACCAGTTCGGGAAGACCAAGGTTCACAACCACCCTTGCCCGTTCTTCGGTCTCCCCAACCCTCCCGCGCCGTGTCCCTGCCCGCTCCGCCAGGCGTGGGGCAGCCTCGATGCTCTCATCGGCCGCCTCCGCGCCGCCTACGAGGAAAACGGCGGCCGCCCGGAGACCAATCCCTTCGGTGCACGCGCCGTCAGGATTTACTTGCGCGATGTTCGTGATTTTCAGGCGAAGGCTAGAGGTGTTAGCTACGAGAAGAAAAGGAAGAGGCCCAAGCCCAAGGTCACTCCCGCTCCTACTTAGCCACCTTCAAAGAGAAGCTTCCTTACCAATGTTTCACCACAGGTATCAACTATCAATCGTTCGTATATTCTATGGTGTGTTTCTTTTGCTTTGCGTTTTGTCCTTTGTATGTTGATCTTTATTATGCGTTTAGTAAACCGAGTGGTGGATGTTTTGTGCTGCTTTTTTGCAATTTTAAGGTGCTTTTGTCTCTTCGAAGACGTGCTTCGTCCTCTAGATTGTTGAGATCATGCCCTTGAATTTGTTCTCGCTTCTTGAGTCGAGGGAAGTAGCTTGTGGAAATTAAGAGCCACGACCTCTCTGCGTCAACTACTAGTAGAAGATATGTTATCATATTTGTACTCAAGTTAATATTATATATATATCTATATATATTTATATATATCATCATCATGTTCATCTAGTGTATTTATGAAGCATGCACTTCAATCTCTCTACCCTCTCCTCCTGTACGTGAGAGCTTTTTTGAAAATATAGTTTTACTTTACAGGGGATTAATTAATTGGGTGTGGATATTGAATAAGCTGGTGTCTGTATGTATATATATATTTATATATTTGTTTTCCATTAATCACATATGCTGCTGCAGGGAATCTACATATATGTATATGGTAGCGTTGCATAGCTCAGACCTTGCGGGAATCTACATATATGAGCATAAGCATAAACACGCGTGGATTTTCCTATATTGATTTCTTCATTCAGAGATTTTGCTAATAGATGAAGTTTATTTTTCTTTCTTATGAAAGATACTACACTACACACACAAACTCTCTCTCTCTCTCTCTCTCTGCATACATACATGCACATCTGGAGGGAGAGGTTTTTAATTAATAGGAACTTAACTATTTCTTGAGGTTCTAACTTGAGCTCCAATTGAAACAGTGAGGGTGGTATTTTATATATAAATTAAACAGAAAAGCCTAGAGGGTGTGTGCATATACTAGGTGGAACAATTATTAAGTAGCTAAAATTATGAAAGAAAGCACTAATGAGTAGCTTGAGAGGACTCACAAGGCTAACATATAATTGGTCTAATCCAGTTGAATAGTTAATTAAAGATGATTTAGCGTAATCTATGATATAGACCTTAAGACAAATGTAGATTGTCTGCTCTATTATAGATGCCAGCTGAAGATGAGTATGTGAAAAGTAATTGGATATGACTATGGAAAGATTAAATTTTGTAGTATATATTCACAAATCATTTGGGTAGGCTATTTGCCTAATCCCTTGTAGCATGGAGAACGACCCTTTTTTTTATATAGAATGTTCTTCTTTTTGGTGTGTTGAATAGTTGGCTAGGTCATCTTGGGTAAAAGGATTTTTCATTCAAATTGTCTCTGAACATCAAAACCTAATATATTGTTTGTTAGCTTGTTGATTGAATGGGAAAAAGTTTGCATTAATTACGCTCTAAAAGAGAGAAGCTGGACCTTTGATGACCATGATTATAACTTTCGTTGATTCTGCATAAGACAATAAAATAATTGACAAACTTTGAAATTTTTAACTACTCACTCACTTTAGGTTTATTTACTTTGCCCTTCATTTCAAGTTTCTATATCATCTCAAAGCCTTTGTTCACAGGAGTTCCCAATTATAGAGCACAAACAACATTTTGTGACTTAGCCATTTTAATTCTTTCTTGTATTTCATAATTGACATAATTTTTTAATCTTATTTGTAAATAACTGCATCACTAGGCACTCTTAACACTACTTTAAAGTTTGGAATTTACTCATAAATGATCACATTTTATTTAATTTTTTTATGTAAACAAGGTAATTATTTTCTATTTGGATTTTTTGACATTTTTGTATTATAACTTTTGACATCTTCTATGATAATTAGTTATAATTACAAAATGAACATATTAAATTTGACCCGTGCGATGTAGGATAAAATTATAATACCAATTTGGGATTAACAATGTATACTGTGATGAAGGATTGTTTTCATTATGAATATATTGAAATATATATATATATATATATATATATATATATAAATAAGATTTTCTCCCATCAATGTTTACTAATCAATTCATAATCAACAAAAATCTGAGTCTCTTAAAACAGTGAAAGAGGAAGGTACTACTTGATGTTTGTACACGTTTTTTCATAAAAATTTGTAGAAAAATTATATAAGTACATTTTTATAAGTAAAAGTAAGTTTATTATGAAAATTTAATTTTTCTTATATATTTTTTTTCCTGAAAAATGTTTGAAAAAGAAGCTCATTCAAATAAATTTGTATAGGTAAAAAATATGAAAACTATTTTTTACAGAAAATGTGTTTCTTCCCTCAAACAAATTTTCTACCAGGTGAAAAGGTTCTTCGTTAAGTAAATGTTTCAAAGACAACTACAGTGTTACATATTGATGCAGTGAATTTTGTTTTGTTAACATTTGAGTTTCTTGTTTGAGAAATTACGTGAATGTGCTCTTCTAGTTAGGTTAAAGGAAAACAATCTTCACATAAAATAGATTTTCAAAGTTCCATTAACATTAAGGACTCTTTAGCATACACAACATTTTTATTGAAATAAAGTTACACATATTTACACTCCATTGAAATGGTTTATTAATGTAGATTATGATTTAACCTCTACCCTCCAATATATTTCTGGGTGATAATATATTGAAAGATTGATGTGAAATATGCATTCAATTCAAAATCTTATTTTATTAATATACTCAATTGTCAAATTAACTGTAATAGATATTAATTTGTGAAAGATATTTTTCTTTGATGATTTTTATAATTTGTGAAATTTTATATTTAAAATATATACATTTTTTTGAAAAATTATATAATAGCTTATTTTTACTAATTAGTTCATTTTTTTTCTCTTTGTATTGATATGTATTCTTACAATCTGATTGACACACCTTAATTTAATTGTTTTATTACTATTAACTTAGTCATCAACCCTAAAATAAATTTAACTGTAGTAGATCTAGATATTAATTTATTATGAGAAGAGTATGTAGGTTTTACAATAAAACAAAAACAATGAAATTTAAATGCCTTTGACAATTTGCCAATACAAAACTTACCCTACCAATGTACTAATCTCCTCTCCTAATCTAATTATGTTATATTATTTTTAAATGATATAAGAATAGAAAAAACATATATTGTGACAGATTTTAATCTGTAGAAATTAAATATAAAGTTGATTGATTATTCATGAACGTAGAGAGTAAAGATGTGAATAATATTTGCAAAAACTGGGCAACACCGACCGATGGTGATGGGTTCTTTGAAATCTCCTCAACTAATTTTGAAACTCTTGCATTATTATTCGACATTCTACAGTGAAATCTCTCAACTTTTAGGAACTAGTTGAATAACTTTATCAGATAAGACAAAACTATATCAAATAATTAAATAATTTAAAAGGGTATCATTAATTAATACCATAAATCCTTTTTCTTCTTCTTCCCAAACCTTGTTTCATAATATTATGTTTATTATTCTTACAAAAAGGTTATATCTATAGACAAAATAGCATCGTATGGAGACAACAGTATCCATATTTTAAAAGATGATGATTGGGAACTATATTTTGAATTAAAGATAAACTACATCAAGAACTTTCTATATATGCTTAGACCTACATTTTACTTGTTTTGGACGTCAAAATAAAACATGGTTTTTCTCCCACTGTTCTTAACCACGTGCTGCGTTTTCCATAAGCCTAAGCCTTTCGGAGTGGCAAACTTCAAGAAAGCAACACCATCAAAATATTTTTTATTCTTTCTCTTCAATTTATTTCCATCAACCAACCATTGTTATTGTTATGTAACAAGATCATTATAATATATCTACATGTGCTCTATATAGGTCTGAACTTACATTAGCTTGCACCATTTTAAACTACTTCTTCATACAAATGTTCATTTTTCAATCAATTATTTTAAAGAAAAGTGTTATAAAATGAAAGAAAATTGTTTATTGCAAAACTATTTTTCAAAATTATACAAATAATGTCTATTCAAACTGTTAAGATCACATTAAAAGCAGTGATTAGACATGAAATCAAGCAGAGCCAGTGAAGATGGACAAGCTACCAATACAGCGACCAGCGTTGACTGCCAAATATTTTTCAGTCTTAACAAATATAATATAATTATTATTTTCAAATTTTCAAATTTAAAAAAAAAAAAAAGAAAAAGAAAAAGAGAGATTATTAAGTAGGGTTTGGTATTAGTTGATAAAAGTGAATAAGATAAAGTAATGTTTGGGTGGACACATTATCCTATGAGTGATGAGCACGGTACAAACATCCCCGCAATCGCCGGTCACATGACACGTGCAAATCCTGTGGTTTCCACGAGGCGCGTGCTACACGTGGCAACTGTACTATAGATGTCGGCATTAGGCAACACCATTCGTCGATTGTTGAGCCTCTTGGAAGCCACGTGGACGATGGAAACGAAATCATAATTGATTACTGTACTGTGCTCGTCTTCCTCAACTTTCCATCTTTGTTTCGCCTTGATTTTACTGTTTTCGTTTAGGGGACTTCCATTTTTACCATCTTTTCACTGTACGATTTAGTACGATTATTTATTAAAAATAAAATATATTTAAAATAAATATAAAAATTCTATACAATTTCATTTAATTTAGAATAGAAAAGATTTAAGGGAATTTAAACTAATTTTAACATCTTGATTTAGATTAAATTTTATAATTTATAATTTTAACTTTTTCATTCAAAATAAATTTATTTTTATTTTAAAATTATAATATAATTACTTAAAAATTAAAATTATATATTATTTTAAATTAAAATATTATAAATTTTATTTTTTATTATTATCTATCATTTAGATATTATTTCATTAATAAAATTTGATTTTATATTTAAAAATCTATATAATATTATATATTTATAAGGATAGAGTATATTTTTTATTACTCTTTGTCCACTCTTTCTTAACCTATTCCAATCTTCTTTTTGTTCTGTTACTGATTCTTTTAATTTCGCGTAGGAAATATTTATGCTTACACTCCAACACTTAAGTCAGTATACAGTATGTGCAAAAATTTAGTCAAGAATGTGAGTAATATGAGTATATCTGATAAATACCACTTAATTATAATATAATTTTTGTAATAAATTAATAACATATTACCCTAGTATATCTCAATTGATATATCTTATATTTTATGAATATTTTATATCTTGTAAATATTTATATTTCGTAAATATTTTACACTTTGTGGATATCTTTTGACAGATACAATATTAACTAATATGTTTATTTTGGGAAAAATAACTTATTAGTTTAACTTATTGAATTTAGAACTATTCCAGTATATATTAAAATACATAATAAAATACTAATTATAAAATTAAAATAAAATTAGAAAAAAAAAATTAAAAAGTAAATTAAATTAAGAAAAATTTATTACTTAAAATTAAAAGAATAATAATTTGAGTAGAAGGTAAAAAATGATAAAGATAAATTAAAATGAAATTTGATAAGGTAATAAAAAGATTTATAAGAAAAATAAAAAAAAATATTTTAAGAAATGAAAATTATAATAAAAAATATTATATATTTTATTTAAAATAAAATAAAAAATATAATTATATTTTAATATGATATTACAGTTTGATTTTAATAATAGGTTATCAAACGTTTAAAGTGAAATCCAAAATATAAAAAATTTACCTTTTTTTTTTAAATCCATTATCAATTTTCGGGATCTAGTTATTTTTTTTAGAATAATTTTTGGTTTTAAACCTCCCTAATTTTTACCACCAGCAAATCTTTATTGGCTCGATGACGATTGAATAAAATGGATCATGTCTCCATGCAAACTTTCTAATTTTTTTGTGAAAGGGGAATTTTTTTTCCTTATAGAAGGTGGTGAGAAGAGAATAGTCACGCCTGTTTTGATTGATTTATACATAGCCCATACTAGCAGGCTAGAAGCATTCTCCGTGGGCTTAAATTATTTTTTCTTGAATAATAGGCCCATATTTCTCTACTTCCGTGTTGGAGCGGGCCCACCTCGAAGGAATCCGCAGGAAAGTTGTGGAATGAAATATTTCAAATCAATAAAAATGGCATAATTCAAACAGAACCCTAAGAAACCCAAAAGCTGCCTTTGATTCCAATCCTCCTTCCCTTTGCATAGTCAAGTTTCATCGGAGTTGCGATCCATAACGACACCACCATCTTCGTCCTCCACTTCGCAATCGCAATTTACCTATTCAAACCCTTCATACTTCCCCGTCCCCTTTCACCTGCAGCAACCCGCAACCACTCACTAAGCTGCACCCTACGTCGCCGCTCCCTCCGTTCAAATCCCCGCTCCTCCCGTCGTCGGTCCGGTTGCGCCGGCGCCGGTTCCCGGTGTATAAAACTGATGCCAAAAGGAAAGCGGTTCCTCGCAAAGCTGCTGGTCAATCATGGGAGGATCCTATCCTTGTAGAGTGGCCAGAAGGTATGATGATAATGGTTATGACTATATTGTAGTCATTACTATTTAGTATTTACTAAATCTTTAATTTAATTTTATGTATTTTGAAAGTTTGCTTGTGTTCTGAAATATCATATATTGTTCTTTAATCTAGTTTTAGAAGTGTCTGTGCATGTATTTGTTTTGTTTTCCCTGAGCCGGAAATCAAGAAATCGTGAAGTGATTTATGTATTTGTTTTGTTTTCCCTGAGCCGGAAATCAAGAAATCGTGAACTGATTTTTTTTTTTATTAATTAGATGACTATCGGCTGTTCTGTGGTGATCTTGGTAATGAAGTGAATGATGATGTTCTTTCGAATATGCATGACAGCTCTAAACGTGAGCTACAGAGACAAGCTGATATGAGAAGAAGTCTGCGATCTGGTTTAGGAAGCCTTCCACAGCCCAAAAACGAGTACCAAATAGTGATGGAACCAGTTCCAGAAGACGCCGAAGAGCATGTGGAGAATATTGAAGAGGATATGTCTGATAGAATAACTAGAGAAAAAATGGAAGAAGAGGCAAGACAACAGGCATTACTTAGAAAACGATCAAAAGTCCTTCAACGGGAACTTCCTAGGCCTCCTGCTGCATCATTGGAGCTTATAAGAAATTCCTTGATGAGAATTGATGGGGACAAGAGTTCCTTTGTTCCACCAACTTCTATTGAGCAAGCGGATGAGATTAATCCATCATATCCTAGCTCTAGTCTCTCTTCATCGCTCTCATCCCTCAAAAACCTAATTGCTCTCTCAAATCAAGTTCTCTCTGTGACACCATCACCACCAACCCTAAACGCGAACCTAATACAATGCCCTTTCAATCCGCACCACCTTGTTCCCCCTCACTTCCTCTTCCATCACCATCTTCGTTGCCCTTCCTCTCCGCGCCCTCTTCCCGATCTCACTCACTCTCTCACTTACCCCCAAACCCTCCACAACTCTCCCTCTGATCACCTCTCTTTCTATCTCCACTCCCTCTCCAACTTCTTCTACCGTGATTGCCCCGCCGTCGTTGCTTTCTCTCATGCCGACGCCCTCACCAGAACCGCCACCCTCACGCTTCCGCCCTTTTTATCTTTCGAATGCGCGGACACAGATACTCATTCCAACCTCGAGCGAGTGTCTCACCACGCGCCCATTCTTCCTTCTCAGTACTTTTCCATCGCGCGTGAACTTCAGTCCTGGAATGATTTTCCCACCGCCTTCTCCAACTCCGTTCTTCATGCCCTTTTAGGTCTCAGAATCGCCAACGACTGTGAGTTAACGGATTGGATAATAGCCAATTCGCCTCGGTTCGGCCTCGTTGTTGACGCCGCTATGCAGCAGTATATGTTTCTGTTATGCTGTTTGTGTCTCAAGTCGATTATTAGAGAAGCTTCCGCTTCCATGGGAAACCAAAATTCGCACGTAAGTTGCCCGGTTTCGAACCAGTCTTTGACTTGGTTAGCGTATCAGGTTTCGATCCTTTACGGTGCAGCAAACGGAAATGCTTTTGTTCTTAATTTCATTAAGAAATGTATCACGGTTGGTGCGTCTGCTCTGTTGTTGTTTCCTTTAGGGGACGAAACTGCTTCAAAGCATGAGTCTCGGAATTTAGATACAGAGAGTGGGGACGTGAAGGATGTAAAACCTGCTACTCCAGGTGGAGAAAAGAAAAATTCCATACTGAATAGGAAGATTTTTGTGTCCCAAGTTGCAGCGGCTGTTGCAGCATTGCACGAGCGATCTTTGCTTGAACAGAAAATTAAGGGATTTTGGTTTTCTCAGCAGCCAAGTAACTATCAGCTGTATGTTGTATTTACTCTTCTAAATTTGTGTATTTTTTCTGTCACAAATATTTCTTTGGTGTGAAACCTATAAAGTATGAATAGTGTCTTTTGTTTTGTCTTTGACCATTTACCATCAAATAATTGGGTATTTTGTGAGCTTAATCTGAATATATGGAGCTTTATTTCTCTAGGGTGGTCTGAGTATTCTTATTTGTCTGAGAAAGCAAACGAAGAGCGCACAAAACGTCCTGATTATAGACCTATAATTGATCATGATGGCATTCGTAGGCCTCGACTATCTAACCAGGTACTTTAATCTTGAATAATTTTCTGCAGAACAAGTTCTATTCTGGTGCTGCGTTTCTTTAATTTGCCTTAATAGACAGGTTTTACTCCTTTTTTTCACTTTGTTTAGCACTTAGGGAACTAATTTGCTTATACGTAATGTTAGGAGAGGTTGGGTTTTAAAATGAATCTCGATATCTTAATGCATTAGTCCATGACTCTCGGTCATGGAATATCCTAGGTTCACCAGAAAAAGACCAATAATTGACTGTTCAATTCAATTCACACATTCTATCTATTTTTCTTACTTATTATGCATTTGATAGCATGAGAGCAAGTTGTTATAAATTTGTGCCTAAGTTCCTGTTATGTAAGAGGCTGTTTGTTTGAGGAAACCTTTTCAATTTTTTCATTGTTTTGTATTTTCAAAACATTATGTAGGAAATAGTGAAAACAGAAAACAGTAATAAAAAGTTGTTTTAATTGTTTCCTATATAAATATAAACTTCTGAAAAAAGGAAAGAAATGAAAATAAGGTGGCATTATTTATAATTAAAGCCCTGTACCTACATCCCTAAGACATCCTAGCCATGCAAGTGAATATTATATTTTCTTTCATTTGACCTGTTATTAAACATGTTTTCTATTGCTATCAACTGTAGGAATCGTCTAGAGAAAAGACACGAGAGGAGTTGCTAGCTGAAGAAAGGGATTACAAACGTAGAAGAATGTCTTATCGTGGCAAGAGGACAAATCAATCACCTTTACAGGTTAGAAGTACCGCAGTAGTTATTGAAATTTTCTACTTATATTGTTGAATCATAGTCACTTCAATATGGTCATGGTTTGATTTTCCAAATGCTCCTTTTCTGTATTAAAGCTGAATAATCTTGAGATCTTGTAATTATCACATAATTTTTAGTTGGTAGCTTGGTGACACTGTTGTACCAGAGTTAGTGCAGACTTGTTTTGGTTTATATTTCTTATAACAATATTTAACAATAAATTATTTGAAGAGAGATTTTCATTTTTGTAAATATAATTTCTGAATTTTAGCTAATTTATACTTAATTTTAAATTCCTTCTGGAAGGTGATGAGGTACATGATAGATGATTTCATGGAGCAAATCAAGCAGGCTGGGGGTTTTGAGAACCCTGTGAAGATGTCTGAACAGAGTGGATCGTTTCCATCTACGACTCCTGGCCATGAAATTTCCGTGGAATCTAATAGTTCAAGAAGAGCTAGTCGTGACTCACCGACAGTGACAACCAGCAACCCACATTATCGTGAGCAACAATCGCACTCTAACTGTTGTGATGAAAGCAAAAATTTGGATGATGCATTTTCTAGAGATTACAAACAGGTCAAACATGAGCATCATAGGAGCCATTGTTACGGAGAAGATCAACGGAATGCTGACCGGGGAAAATATCATAGAGCCCAGTCTCCTACTAGCCCTGAAAGACACTCAAGTCATAGTCGATCACGTGAGCATAGTAATCATCATAACAAACAGGATTACTACTCAAATAGAAAGAAGCACGGCAACTCATCTAGATTCAGGGATAGGTGGCAGAATGACACTCACAGGAGTCATATTTCAGGTTCTTTTCCAAATAAGACATTTTCAGACCGATATGATCCTTCAGAATCTGTTGATATCTGTGATGATATCTCCTCTGACGCCAAATATATCAAGTCCCATAAGGAATATTATTAGGATTGGCTTGGTCAGAACTGTGAAGACGGTACATCTGTTGTGGCCTGTGGGTAAGTTATGCTACTTATTTTTCCTATTTAGATGCTATATGTGTATAAATTTGAATGTGAATTTCTACTTTTAACGATGGTTTCTTTGCATAACTTTGCAGTAAGAACTTACCAAGCTTCGGCAATTTTGTCAATGTATCCTCCTTTGTATCCTTAATTGTGAAAGCACATTTATTTAAGCAAGCTTTCCTTAGACTGCATTATTGTTGTTGGTGATTACTATTATTAATATTATTGTGTTTTTTATTTTTCCTCAAGAGAAAAGCAATAAAATGGTAATATGTCAAGCACATTAGAATTTATTACATAACTAGATTTTTATAGTTTTATCTCATGATTGTTTTACTTAATATAAAGAACTACGTAGTTTTTTAATATATTGTATTGTGTGTGCTAGAAAAAATAAAACAGTTTGGATAATCCTTTACTTAGGATATTGAATCATTTAACTACTACTAGAGAAATTTTATAGTTTATAATATCTAACAGAGGCATCTGAAATTTATCATCTCTTTCTGGGGTATATGAATGCTTTATCTTTTTTTTTTTTTTTTTTTATCTAAACTAAGGAGTGATTGGTGTTGGATCTATCTGAACTTGAAGTATTTTTCGTATCAACAATTTCCCTGTTGTTTTCTCACCCCATCACTTGTTCATAACCTTAGCCTAGAATACGCCAAAGTTGGTCAAACTTCTTGTTATTGAGCCTTTTATTTATTGTGAGAAATTTGTTCATATTTTAGCATTATTGAGATCGAAATGCCTGTCTCGGCTAGTTTCTCTTGCTTTGATTTCAGACGGCTAAAAACAACAGAATCTTTCACTTTTTCTGAATTCCCTCTGCTCTTTTTAATACTTGCTGTTTTAGAGAGACAAACTCTTCAATGGCTTCTTAGGATTCTTCATTGCTTGGTAGAAGAGACCCAGCTTTGCTCGTGTGGCTGTGGTTAACGTTTGCCAGAAGGTAACAATGCAAAGAATGAGGGTGGATGAGGTAAACAAATATGGCTATAAAGTCAAGATTTTATATGCCAGTGTTGTTTGCATTTTACCCCAAAATGAAAAATATATCTGATTTGTCTGTATACGCAATTTATTGTTGCAGAGAAAGCACCTGAGTTTTTGTTTTACACTTGGTCTCGGGGTGTCTTCGGAGGACTTCATTCAGTATTAGTATACATGTGTGCAAGGTTTAGAATTTGTATTAAATTAAGTAACATACTTTAGTGTATCTCAATTGATATATATATTGTGAATATTGTAAATATTTATATCTCGTAGATATTTTACACGGGTGCAAATTATTAAATTTGGTGAAGTTGGACTATTTCAGTATATATGGACTATTTCAGTATATATTAAAATTCATAAAGAAATAAAATAAAAATAGCAAAAAATAAAAGATAAAAAGTTAAAGAATAAATTAAATTAAGAAAAATTTATTAGTTGAAATTAAAAGAATGATTTGAACAGAAGTTAAAAAGATGTGATAAAGATAGATTAGAATAAAAATTAATAATGTAATAATAAAATTATAATAAAAATATTTATAAAAAATATATTTGAAGAAATAAAAATTATAATAAAAAATATTATATACTTTATTTAAAAAAAGTTAGAAAATATAATTATATTTTAATAAGATATTATTATTGAATTTGATTTTAATAGGTTATCAAACGTTGAAATCCAAAATATCCTAAAGTTCTTTTTTTTTTTTTTAAATCCGTTACCAATTTTCTGGATCTAGTTATTTTTTTTAGAATCATTTTTTATTTTCAAACGCCCCTAATGTTTACCACCAGCAAATTTTTATTGGCCCGATGACGATTGAATAATGCATCATGTCTCCATGCAAACTTTCTATTTTCTTTTTTTTTTATGAAAGGGGAATTTTCTTTTCCTTATAGAAGGTGGTGAGAATAGTCACGCCTATTTTGATTGATTTATACATAACCCATATTAGCAGGCTAGAAACGTTCTCCGTGGGCTTAAATTATTTTTTTCTTGAATAATAGGCCCATATTTCTCTACTTCCGTGCTGGAGCGGGCCCACCTTGAAGAACCCGCAGGAAAGTTGTGGAATGAAATATTTCAAATCAATAAAAATGGCATAACTCAAACAGAACCCTAAGAAACCCAAAAGCTGCCTTTGATTCCAATCCTCCTTCCCTTTGCATAGTCAAGTTTCGTCGGAGTTGCGATCCATGACGACACCACCGTCTTCGTCCTCCGCTTCGCAATCGCAATTTACCTATTCAAACCCTTCATACTTCCCCGTCCCCTTTCACCTGCAGCAACCCGCAACCACTCACTACGCTGCACCTTACGTCGCCGCTCCCTCCGTGCAAATCCCCGCTCCTCCAGTCGTCGGTCCGGTTGCGCCGGCGCCGGTTCCCGGTGTATACTCCACCGTGCCGCAATATCAGGTCGGTCGTTTTATTCCTTCTTAGAATAAGACGGGGAAAAGGTGGCGTAAATGGATTCAATTTATTTTATCGATAAAATGAATGTAAGTTGATTCAATTTTTATGTGATTGAACAGGCGCAGCAGTTATTTGAGAGGGATGCACAGATAATAACGCCGGAGGCTCTTGAGAATGTTAAGGCAGCGATTGCGAGCAGCGACGTGGAGCACAAAACTGATGCCAAAAGGAAAGCGGTTCCTCGCAAAGCTGCTGGTCAATCATGGGAGGATCCTATCCTTGCAGAGTGGCCAGAAGGTATGATGATAATGGTTATGACTATATTGTAGTCATTACTATTTAGTATTTACTAAATCTTTAATTTAATTTTATGTATTTTGAAAGTTTGCTTGTGTTCTGAAATATCATATATTGTTCTTTAATCTAGTTTTAGAAGTGTCTGCCCATGTATTTGTTTTGTTTTCCCTGAGCCGGAAATCAAGAAATCGTGAACTGATTTTTTTTTTTATTAATTAGATGACTATCGGCTGTTCTGTGGTGATCTTGGTAATGAAGTGAATGATGATGTTCTTTCGAAAGCCTTTTCTCGATTTCCTTCCTTTAACATGGCACGAGTAAGTGAATTTCTCATCTAACTCGAATTTTCTTTATGTTTAGCTATGATTGTCGTGCTAGTGTGAGCATTTTTTATTTCCTGTTCAGATTTTTGTTTGAAGGGATGGAGTTGTTAATGATTTGTGTATCTTAAGGTGGGTCTTGTTTAATAATTTACATTTGATTAGACAATTTATTATTATTAAATTGATGTGTTATTTTGTCATCTCAGGTGCCACCTTGTTGCTCCTTATTCACAATTCAAGGGCCATTGAAATTATATACTGGTGACCTAATACACCGGAATTTGAACAATCATTCATTTTAAAATTTGCATTGTGATTATTATTTTGTAGTGTTGAGATCTCAATATCAGAATTAGATGGAGTCAGGTTGACCTTTGAGTATTGGCTAACCAGTTTTGAATTTGGTAGAGTTGGTATCAGGTTGATTCGTAGATGGAATCTTTCTACTAGATTTTGTTTGTTTTTCCTGTCCTGTTCTGCTCTCCTCAACTCCTTAACCTTCATTGCCTTCTAACTATTCAGAACTATTTCAACCGTTGTATTTTTTGGGCAATGTTTCTAACATGCTTTTCTTTCGACAATTACGAAGTTAAGTTTAGGTGGGGATGAAAATAATGGACTACCAAAAGGACTTTGAAATTTGCCTTGGAAAGTCCCCCCCGCCCCCCGAGGGAGGGTGATAGACCTTCAATATTAAATCACCTGGGCAAGTTACCATCCTGGAGGGAGGCTATATAAAAATATGCTACTGTTACTAATTTGATCAATAAATACAGAGAAGGAAACCTTAGTGCTGAGGGTAGCCCTACAGGTGGCATTATCCCACGGGCTACTAGTCGCATCTAATCACTGAATGATAAAATAGGGTAAAACGGTTGAAATCCTTGAGCCAAATGGGCTGGCATAACTGTCATTCGGGTCAGCTAGTAGTTGTAATGTGGGTATCTTGGGACAATGGCCTATCAGAGGGCAACTGAGACTCAGTTATTTTGGATGCCATCCAGAGGCATCATTGTATTTTTAATTCACTTGGAATGAGAAAATTTGTAAAAGTGTTAGTGTAAATATGACTGAAAAATTAGGATAGCTGTGTCTGTTAAGTATCAACTAAATTATTCAGTCAAGATCATTGTCTACGAACTAGATTTTTTGTGCATTTGAATAATCTGGATATTATATTAAGTTGGTGGAAATTGAAAGCTAAATCAGCATTTTTTTTATGATTTGCTTTATGCTTCTCAATTATTTACAAAATGAATGTGTAGTAGTTCTCATCTGGAACTGAGATCCAATGTTTTGTTTCTGAAAATACGAGGG
The DNA here is from genome assembly GCA_016859785.1 of Macrotyloma uniflorum. Lineage (NCBI taxonomy): Eukaryota > Viridiplantae > Streptophyta > Magnoliopsida > Fabales > Fabaceae > Macrotyloma > Macrotyloma uniflorum. Next base: position 304,681 of record BDMB01000144.1, read on the forward strand.
TATGTTACTTGATGGTGGAGACATTTAATTCCATCTAAAGAAACTTAAGGTTTAGAGTCATTTGTTTGTAATTTGTAATTGCCTTGTTTTACTTATCTATAAGTAAACTTCACAATAATTATTTACGCGATTGAGGTGCATTGTAATGTGATGTGATTAAGGTATTTTGATCTTGTCTAGGTTGTCAGAGATAAGCGGACTGGTAAAACAAAAGGTTATGGATTTGTGAGCTTTGCCAATCCTTCTGACCTTGCTGCTGCTCTTAAAGAAATGAACGGTTAGTAAGTTCAGATGGGCCTCTCTTTAAGCATTACTCTGTAATCTCTAAATACGTATTGACACTTATTCTGTAATATCGGTTACTCTTCTGACTTCTGCTTTGATTCAGTATAAATATTTTATATCAGATAATATTGACTGGAAACTGATAGCTTGACAATCCAAAACTTCATGATGGATTATTGTTTCTTTTATTCGTGAATTTATTTAGGGCTTACCCCATTTGTCACTAAATCATGTGAGCATAAGGAGACGATAATTTACCAAATGCAATGAAATGCGTATTTTGACATGTCTCCGTTTCAGGTAAATATGTTGGAAATCGGCCAATAAAACTACGGAAGAGTAACTGGAAGGAGAGGACTGATTATGAAGCGCTGGAGAAACAAAAGGTAGCAATTTCCTGTGTCAATGATATGAAATTGTTCTGTTTATGCATCCTCCTATATGTCCAACTTAATTCTTTTGTTGTTTACCTGGCAGAATCACATTCAAAAGAAACCAAAAATGTCCAGGAAAGGTGTGCTGCACAAGTGAAAAAGGCCAGAATTTATTTAAATCAGGCTACGAGGTTAGCAAAGTAGAAGACTGTTTACAAAATGCTATTTCTTTTTTCATCTGAAATGTATTTCCCATGTAACCGACAGAAGGGCTCCCCTTCAGATATTTATTTCCATGGAACTGTTTACAAAATACTCTTACCTTATTTCTGATGTTTACTTTTCAGGAATGTGCAGTGGGACGAGGAAGTAAACTCAGAAAATGTATAAAATTTGACTTACCGCTTATTTAATTAATCAACAATTTTAGATCGTGTGGTGCTTTTAGATTGTGTACTCAAGTTGGTGCTTGGGGGAGAAGAGTAAATACACAATTTGAAAATCCCATCCGGCACAAACTGATGAAAACAATGTGTTACTTTGATGGGAAAAATATAATTGAAATTTTAGGCATGCTTGGATGGAAGATATCTAGCTGGTAAAAAATAGTTTTATGCATTTCTATGCTATACTCTGTATTGATGTTATATACGATTGTGTGGTGCTTGTTGTGTTTAATTGATGACCATAGACTAATATAAGAATCATGTACCTTGCGGAACAGTCCGAGTGATCTTAAGTTGATGTGCTTCTATCTTAAATGAGCCTTTGGTTACCAGGAGAGATCACCTGTCCAATATCTACTCCAGCTGCTTTTTCAAGCACTGATGCCTATTTTTTTCTCTCTATGTAATTGGTAATTAGTTCGATTTGTTTAATGCTGTCATCCTCGAGTGTTGGTTTACACAATCTTTTGTTAAAATGAAGCCCAATATTGTGGTTATCCTGAGTGGATACGGCTAACAACCTTTGGATATGAACTGTTAATAGCCCTTCTCCAACAACTTGGTGGACAACAACGTGGTGCTGTCGGTGGGGCCTAAGTCCCGTCGTGCAATGTTTCCCAAGTCCAACCGAGTTTCCTTTTGTTTTGTGTAATCACAGATGCACCGTCTACTCAGTACCCGCACACTCTTCCCTGGATAATTGATTCAGGGCAACTGATCAGGTGACCTCCACTCTAAAATGTTTATTCTAAAACTAAACCTATCCATATAAATCTACCTAATGTTATTTTGGTCACAACACATTACTCATGCACAATCCAATTTTCACTAATTTTTAATTCTTCACAATGTCCTTTATCTCCCAAATTTTAATTTTAACATTATCTTTATTTCTAAATTAGTTTGGCTAAGTTGCAGGGGATTCTATCACTTGATAATCAGTAAGGACAACCACTTATCACCTAGGACATCCTCCATCAACATTAACTTCACAACTACTGTTGTGATTACTTCTAATCTTTGTCGTTTCAGTCTAGCACATTTGTTTGAAAATCGATTAAATATATTATATTAATAGTTTATTCCTCAACATGTTCATGAAACTTTTAATATTTGTCATTTAACTAAATAAAAAAAGTTATCATATTCACAAAGTTTAAATTGTGCTTTCAAATTTTTTTGAATTAATTCTTATGTATATTTTAGTCTCTTTCCTAAACCTTTGATTTATGACCATATATATTTCTTTACTATCTCTAATTACTATAGTTGTGTCCTTGGGTTGTTCTTTTAAAAATCAAAAGATGAAGTAAAATTTAATGTACACAATTTTAGTATCTGGAATGAAAATCAATTTAAAATAAAAGTCTCGATCTTAAATTTTTTTATAATGGAATTTTTTTTCTTTTAAAATTTTTTTATATAAAACATGTTGTCACACCTCAACAAAAATTGAGTAAAAAATATCAATGGAAGAACCCTCTTATTTCAATTTTCTCTTATTTTAATTTTCCTTGCCTAGTCATTTTTTTATTGTATGTCATTCAACATATTATTCATCTAATTAATCGTGTCTTTTCTCATATTAGTTGGAATAAAATTTCTTTTGAACTTTTATATAAAAAACCATACGATTTTGCAATGTTGAAAGTTTTTAGATATTTATATTATGCTTCTACATATTACACACACCATCACAAATTTGATCCATGTTGTAGATATAGGATGTTTTTGGGTTTTTAAACTGGGATCAAAGGATATGTTACCTTCAATTTTCATTTCTAGACATATTTCAGAAAAAGTTGATTCACCTACAAATAACCCATCTCTAAGCATTCCTGACCCTTATTATCTCTCATATATTGAACAATTTCCATGACTCATGATCTAGATTATTTATCTCAATCTCCTAAGCTCAAATTCACTTCTTCCTTGCCCGAGGCCATTCCTAACAATTATCCATCTTTCTTTACTTTTTCAAATAGTCAATCCCTTCTTTTCCAACCACCATCTCCTCCTTTACATTACTCCACTTGATCTCAACACTCTCGGTTCACTTTGTTGATTATCATTGTAATATCTTCTTCAATCAATCTTCTTTGTTAACATTGTGATGCTTCTACCCTTTCCATTTTGTTCTTTCCTACATTGTTCAACATTACTAAGATCTTGTTCAACATCATTCATGGCGACATGAAACCTGAGATAAGTACTCTTATCACCAATGAAACTTGGACTATTGTAGACATTCCTCCTCCCATCAAACCCATTGGTAAATCTGCCTAATTAGTCATTATCACATCAATTTTAATCGGAAACATCTATCATTCTTGTGGTTCTTATCCCTAAAACTAAAATGGAATTTCTTCTTCAATCTATTGCTACAGCAGAACATGCTCGTCCTTTCCATCTCTAGTAAGAACAATGCATAAGCCAAATTTTGAAGTTGGTGGGACCTTATTTAATAATATAATCGACAATTATTGAATTTGTTTAATACATCCTTGAATGTTGAATTACACTTTTCTTTTCTTTTTTTAAATTAAGCTCAATATTTTAATTAATCTTGAATAAATAAGATTTTATAAACTATCTTTAAATCGTTTTATTGTTTATTCTAATATTTTATAATAGTATCTTATCCTACTTTCCGTATCTAATACGAATTTATACTAATTTATATTTGGTTAAGAAAATAACATTTAAAAAGTTTTGTTAACTTTAACATATTTCTCAATTTAATATAAATATTTTCTTTAGTATTATTAATCTATTAAATTTTCTATATTATACACAAATAATATTTTTTATTTTAAAAATATTTATATATATTTATTTATATTTATTTATTATTATAAAACAGATTTTTAACCGACCAGTTATGGGAAATAAACCATTATAATTTATTTTTATTTTGACTATATATCTAAATAACCCTTACTTTATGTTATTATTCATATAATATATTTTAAAGCTACATGTAAGTAAATTTATCAATATAAAAGTTAGTATTATTGATATAATACTGATATAAATATAATATTTTATCTTTAATTTCTATCACTAAATTTTTCACAAATGACTAGATGAGGATAAATCATTTGCTACCTATTCCTTTAATCAATTTGACCTGTGTTAAATAATAAAGGTAAGTTTGGTTTCTCAAAAAAAATAAAAAATTAAAGGGCTATTTTCATCCATGAAGGTTAAGTATGATGGTATCTTAATCTTATTTTATTAAACCATGTTTGAATTGAAGAAAGAAAAATAAAATAAAAAAGAAAAAGAAAATATGTAAAAATTAAGATTATTTGAATTAGTAGAAAGAAAATAAAATAAAAATAAGAAAATGAAAAAAAAATTATAATTAATTTAATTGATTTGAATAAATAAAAAACATTTAATAATTAAATAAATATAGAATAATAAAAATAATTTTTAATAAAAAGTAAAAATAATAAATAAGAATTAATATGTATATATATATTTTAATAATTATTTTTAATTGTATATATTAATAATTATATTTTAATGTATATATATTTTTTAACAGTTTTACTCTTTTTAATATTTTAGTAATACTTTTTATTGTTTTTATAAATGTTATATATATATATATATATATATATTTCATTATTTTATTTTTAATGTTAAAATATTATTCTTAAACATGTTAAAAATTACACTTGGTTTTTTCTAAAGGGAATAATTTCTAAATTCTAAATTAGTTAAAAAAAACTTTAAATTATAAAAATAAAAGATGTAGTTTTTCTTAAAATGAAATATACCAAATATATACCATAATATTTTTTTTTTATAAATTTTTAATAAATAGAACTATATACATTCACGAATCTTTGAGAGTGTAGAAAGATTTCGTAAAATTTTAAAAATAATTCTTAATCATGTTTTAAAATATATAATTCCATTTAAATTTGTTATTAAATGTTTTTATTACATTTATTAAAATAAGGTAAGAAAATATAGGTAAAAAAAGTCTAATTAATATGAAAGATAAAAAAAAAAAGGTCTGAGACAAGAAAAGTATTATAAATAGCTACAATTAACAATAAAGGAAGGATAAAATCACAAAAAAAAAAATCATTTTAAGAAACTAAAATGATAAATGTAATAATGAATGAAAGAGATAAAATATTTATTCACTGACCTAATTTTTGTACTAAATTCTCTCTTGTATCATATTATTTTATTCACTGGAATATAAAATCAAAATTGATATAAATAAAGATTTAAAATAATATACAAATTCCGCCGCTTGCTCTGTTGCAGGGTAGGCTTGTGGGTTTTCGATATAAAAAACTCATAACCCCCAACCCCCACAACCCCTTCGTCTTCTCCATTGCCGCCACATCCATTCAACCTCTTCCCTCCAAAGTTCCTGCATTTCTCCACGCTTCATCCATCCTCACGCCTTTGCTTCTACTGCTCACTGTCACATCTGGTGAGTCTGCGCACAATTTTCTAACTCTTATATAACATTCAAGTGCAATTTTTCAACCATAATTTCAATTTCTACTCTGTACAATTATTTTGCCCCAACTATGTCCCTTTTAGAATCTATAACCACTGATTGTTGTTATTACTCTAATAAAAATGTTCCTTTCCTCTACATAATGGTATGTTATCTTATCCTTTCCATGCTCAACATATACCCATATTAACTTTCATTTTCGACCAATTACCCCTATATATATTTATTTATTTATTACTTGTAATGTACGGAGAAGCAGTGCAGATTTTGTTATTTCATCTTTACAGTAGCTTTACTCTATATTATTAGGGGATGCTAACAAATGACGTTACTATATTGTTACAAGATGGTGAGTGTGATGATTATTAGAATTTCCTTTATATGATTACTGTCTACCACTAGTTGTATTGTATGCTTCTTCTTTTGTTTTTCGTATGTGTTTATTGTAACAAAGATACATCTTAATGTTTGAACTTCTACAGCTGAGTCCCACCTATCTAGTGAAAAGAGGATAGGTGAATGAGATGTGCGCCACCCGTTTATAGCTTGAGAGAGTCCAATCAATATATTTGACTGAACAACTAAGATGGGACATATAGCTACTCTGCAAAACAATGTTTTCAGCTCCCATTCTTTGAATGGTCTGCTTGGTTGTAACAAACAAGAGAGCTGTATTTTGGGTGCTAGTTCTGCTTTGGATCATAGTTCAAGAAAAAAAACGCATACCGTACACCGAATTTATTTTAGTGATTACTTTTGTGCAACTAAATATTCTTTTCCATGGAAAGGATTGCGGTGTAGAAGTTTTCAGGGAAGTGTTTTAATTGATAGAGGTATTGAAGTTGATCATGAAGGTTCCGGCTTTGAAAGTGATTATGTTGGTATAAGGAGAAATTCCAGGGAACTAATGGATTCAAACAATTCTAAAAACCCTCAGTGTCTGTCACCAGAGGCACCATTTGTTGAAAACGATCAAATGACCAACAATAAAATTCTTCAGAGGCTCTGCAGTCTGGGAAAGTTAACAGTTGCGGCTAGGTTGATTGATGTCATGGCACGGAAAAGTCAAATACCCCATTTCCCTTCTTGCACGAATTTGATCCGAGGTCTTACTAGAAAAGGTTTTGTAGGTGAAGCTTGCAAAATAATGAACAAAATGATCATGTCTGGTGGCATTCCTGACACAATTACTTACAACATGGTTATTGGTGGCCTGTGTAAAAAGGGATATTTAACATCTGCCCTTGATCTGGTAGAAGATATGAGCCCGAGTGGCTGCTCCCCAGATGTGGTTAGTTATAACACAATAATTCGTTGCCTATTTGATAAGGGGAATTATCATCAGGCAGTTAGTTTCTGGAGAGACCAATTGAGAAAAGGCTGCCCTCCTTATCTGATTACCTATACGGTGCTTATTGAGCTGGTTTGCAAATATTGTGGGACTGCTCGAGCCCTAGAAGTGCTGGAAGATATGGCAATGGAAGGTTGTTATCCTGATAGTGTCACATATAACTCTCTTGTAAATTTGACTTCCAAACAAGGGAAGTATGAGGATACTGCTTTGGTTATATCAAATCTTCTATCCCATGGAATGCAGCTCAATTCTGTGACATACAATACGCTTATCCACTCTCTCATTAACCATCAGTATTGGGATGAAGTTGATGATATTGTGAAGATTATGAATGAGACTTCCCGTCCTCCTACACAGGTTACGTACAATATTCTTCTAAATGGTTTTTGTAAATCCGGACTTTTGGATCGTGCCTTAAGCTTCTACAGCACAATGGTTACTGAGAACTGTTCGCCAGACATTATAACATACAATACTCTTCTAAGTGGTTTATGTAAGGAGGGGTTTATAGATGAAGGCATCCAATTACTTAACCTATTGGCAGGTACTAGCTGTTCTCCTGGGTTAGTCACCTATAATATTTTAATTGATGGGTCGGCTAGATTAGGATCTATGGAGTTAGCAAAAGAATTGTACAATGAAATGATGGAAAAGGGAATCATTCCTGATGAAATTACACACAGTAGTTTGACTTGGGGGTTTTGCGGGACAGATCAATTTGAGGAAGCTACAGAGCTGCTAAAGGAGATGTGTAAGAGAGAACAAAGGATTAAAAGTAATGCTTATAAATGTGTAATCCTTGGATTATGCAGACAAAACAAGGTTGATATTGCAATTCAAGTTCTGGATTTGATGGTGAAAAGTCAATGCAATCCAGATGTGAGGATTTATTCTGCTTTAATCAAAGCTGTTGCTGATGGGGGTATGCTAAGAGAGGCGAATGATTTGCATCAGACGTTGATCAAATGGAATATTCTGAAAAAAGAAGTCATGTTTAATTAGTTGGAGTTTTTGTGAAAAGATTGGCAAAATTTCTTGCTTCTGGTCATATACAGATTATACGTGCCTCTCAGGTAATCTTTTTTATCCCTTTCACTTGTGGGGTTTTGATCCTGTCCTATTTGGATGGGTGTCACACTCCCAAAGTTCTCTATATTTCTATTTCTCCCTAATCATGGTAGAGACTAGAGTGAGATAAGGGTGTCACACCCTAAATTCTCTCTATTTCTATTTCTCTATATCATGGTAGAGACTAGAGTGAGATAAAGAATTTTGGGAACAAATCTTCCTCTGTGAAAAAGAGGATCCAATTCCTTCTCTGTGAGGTCTGTTAATTATTAGTTGAATGTAATGATGACTACCTCCGTAAGTTTTTCGTTTCTAGCTCCTGCTGTTTTATTTTTTTTTATTGGTGCAGCTAATTTTATAATTATTCTTGCAAATATGTGTTACAATGATATTGCTTTAGTGCCTTAGCCCATTTTTTTTTTTTTCTGTTAATTTACAACACCTCGTTCTTTCTTGATCTATAGTAACAATTTGCTACCACCTTTGGTGTTATTATCTTTTACTAAATTAAGCACAATTTACTACCATTGATCTTAAACTAAAATTATATTTTATGTTGTTGACATTAATCAAATGAGATGTCCATGTTATATATGCCATAAGGCTGCTAGAGAATTGCGTTTCTTGTAATGATATGTTTATGTTTGGATATCTACTGGAAATGAAATGGAATGCGAGGAGATGGAACAAAATAGAATAGAGTAAGATGGGGGTAAACTTACTATTCTATTGTTCGGATTTTTTTATGATGAAATGTAAAAAAGAAGACAAATTCCCATACTATATCCTCAAATTAGATTGATAAAAAAACAGGGGTGTTCGTTGTCATGGCAGGGAATGCTTTCCATCTGATTTTACTGTAAAACAATCTAAATAATGGAATCTAATATAATTCCATTTCATTCTTTTTTGTTAATTTTAGCATATATCCTTCAATTTTAATTTCATTCTCTGCTGTCATCTTACCTTTTGATGTCTGAAATTAGATCAAGTTGGAAGGCATTTTACTAGATTTTTATTTATTAAACCTCTAATCTTGTCCTTGAGACTGTAACCATCAGTGAATTAATCTTTACATAATTTTCAGCATGATGTTGCTAAAAAAATTGTAGTAGAATAGGACTTCTAATAAATGAACGAGATTTTGTTACATTTTGCGAAGTCATGGATTAGTAGTTAAACTTGTAAAAGCCGAGATTAAAGTCAAAAACGCATACCATCTCAAGGACCAAAGCTGAGGTTTACTAAATTTTATTGTCATACTCTTACCTTGTTATTCAATGATATAGTTTTTCCCGGTGCTAGTGTTATGTAATCAATCTTGGTCACTCTCTTTCTCTCCCTGAAAACTGGAAGTAACATTGTAGCTTGCGTGCCTGAGGCTTGCTAATTTACTTTGGGTATTTGCCAATGTAGGAAAGCACGTTGGGAAGTTTTGACAGATACTTGCGTCTGGCTGCAAGATCCGATAGTATTGGCTAATACTGTTTGTCAGCATGAACTCAAATTTCGGTAATTGAAGTTGAAATGAACATGTGCACGTGTCAAGTTATTTTTAAAGTCAATCTAATCTTTCGTAGATTTTAGTTAACTCGATGGATTAAGTTTGGTAGTTATGAGTTCGTTTTCGTTGACTTGTATAACTCAATTTAAGAGCATTTTAGTTTTTACCATCTAATTTTAGGGATTGAAGTTCGTTATTATGGGGCCCAGATCCATCTGATCTTGCCAGTTATTTTAGGTTAATCATATAATTTAGCTTGAACGAAATTAGAATTTTAATTTTAATAGGGACTGGATTATATATTTAATATTTATTTTATATTTTGGTGTTTAAGAGTTTTGTTAAAATGTGCTAAGGTTGTGAGAAGAAACATCAATCCTGATATACAAAATAGATGTTCAAGTAGAGGTCATAGAGTTATGATACTATTTTCGTTTAGAGAAATCGCTCTAAGAATCCTATTAAATATGTAAAAAGGAAAGAAAAGATTGAAATAGTGGCATTTATTTCATAAAAAAAGAGTGCATTCGATATTTTTGGTGTCTCAAGTGCTTTGTCATCAACTTAGCATACTGATCTAATTTTGCTCAGCCAAGCACCTGCCTTTCTGTATTGATTTTTACGATGAACAACATTTTCTCCTTATTTATATACACGTCATGTTTTTTATGTTATATTTTAAACTTCATTTCATTATTTTATTTATTGCATAAATCATAATATGTTGGCAAATGCTAATCTGTATTGTTAAAGAATTAATAGGATTTTTTTATGATAAATAGAAACACGTCGTCTTATGATTTTTTACTACATTCCTGGATAATCTTAAAAAAAAAAATTCTTTTTGATTTGTTAATTATTGTTGGCAAGGTCTGATATGTTCATGAGATGATACTTGCAGATTTTGACAGATTTCAATTTTCTTTACAAGTCATCATTGATAACAATCAGGCAAAGACTCTGCACTTTAAACAACAGAGACTCGGTAATGAGTTATAACATCTTCATCAGAAGTAATGACTATCCGTTTGATGTTTTCTGTCCCTCAAACTGCACCCGTAAAACAGTAAATTAGCAAATGACACATTAAAATGATCTGAACAAAACTCTCAATTAGAAAACCCGAATAAATCAGCTTTGTGCCCGAGAATTTTGTGTAATCTGATCAAGTGAGCTCCCTGTACTTGCACACATCAGGCACGGAAAAGGTGTTGTTTGTTTAAGCGTCTGAATAAATCTTGAGAAATAGCATTCATGCTAACAAGGGATTTTGCCAGCTCCACAGATTCACTTCGCCATCCCGCATAACCAACCCCTTCGACCAACAAAGTGTAGGTTGTTTCATTTGGCTGGCATCCATTGTCAATCATAACAGCCAGCACCTCAATGGCATCCACAATTCTGTGTGCTTTGCATAACCCAAGAAGAACAATGTTGTAACTAATAACAGTAGGTCGCCACTCGCTCCTTTCCATGTCCACCAACAACGCAATGGCCTCATCCACCATCCCATCTCTGCACAAACAAGATATGAGTGAATTATAGGTGATCCTATCAGGATCAACACCGTTGTTCAACATCTCCAGAATCATCCCCAATGCTCTAATTTTGTCCCCACTACTCCACAGTGCTCCCAACATTGTGTTATAAGAACTCACATTTGGAGTACATCCCAATTCATCAAGCTTCTTAAAGATGCTCAAAGCCTCATCACCTCTTCCCTTCTTACACAGAGACCCCATGATGGTATTGTAGTTGACAATATCAGGCAACCACCCAGCAGACATCATATCATCCAAAAATCCTATTGCCAAATCCACTTTCCCCTCTTTGCAGAACGCAGAAATCAACGGATCATAGCAGTAAGCATCAGGGCTCAACCCCTTCTCCTTCATAACCTTCAACAAATCCACAGCCTCCCCAGCTTTGCCATCACGGCAAAGTGAATTAATCAAAACGCTGTAGGTCACAACGTTCGGTTCGCAACCCTTCACCATCATATCAGACATCAACCTCTCCCCAGCTTCCCATCTTCCCTCATTCAAAAGACCCTTCAACACCAAGTTGTAGAGGTTCAAACTGGGGGTGGTGCTCAAATTGCAAACAAACTCAACCGCTCGATCCACCAACCCTTGTTTGCACATGCCCCTCACAATCACATTGTAAGTGTACATGTCAGGTTGAAGCTCTCTTGACATCATCTCATCAAGAAGCTTCATTGCCTCATCAATGCCACCGTGTATGATAGTCGCTTCTATCAAGATGGTGTAAGTGATTACAGTGGGGTTGCAGTTATCTTTCATCAACTGATCCATAACCTTCAAAGCCAAATCAAGCTTTCCCCTCGCACAGAGGCTCCCAATGAGAATGTTGTAGGTGACAACATCAGGGGAGAATCCTCTATTCTTCATTCTCAGAAGCACCCCATTTGCAGCATCAAATCTATCGGTCCTGCAGAACCCACTAATCACTGCATTGTAAGCAAAAGCATCAGGGTCACCGTGCTGTTCCAGAATCTCCATGACCCGCACCGCTTTCTCTGTTTTCTTGGAAGTGAACAAGCCCTTGATGAGCTTGGTGCAGAGAATGACGTCGGGTTTGTAACCCCTCTTCACCAATTGCTCCAGAAAATAGAGGGCTTCGGTGTACTTGCCAGTTTTGCACAACCTGTTGAGGGCTCTCATGTGATGGGTGTCTCGAAAGTCGTAGTGTCGGGGCTTGGTGTCGGAAGAACTAACCCTCGCGTTTCCCTTATTATTGTTGTTCTTTCTCTTGCTGGGGTTGTCTTCATTTAGAACCGAGATTCTGCAGGTGATGAAAGTGTTGGCGTTTGGATGCCACGTGCCCTTCGAGTTCGTTCGAAGTGAAAGGGTATGCGACAGGAATTCAGTTGAAACTGTGATCATTGACGATAGTATTGGTTCAAGTTGCGGGTTTCTCTACTCATCGACAAACTGGGTAAGTCACAAGGGAAGTGGCAGAGGAAAATTTAGGGGTTGGTTTGTGGATAAGGGGTTGAAAGAATGAGGAAAGAGCATAGTTAGTGTGTGAATCCAACACAAATAGGCAATGGGTGTGTGAATCCAATACAGCTATTATTTTATTTTTCAATTAATTTGATTTATCCTATCTTTTTTGTGTTCATGGATGAGAGGCACAGAGATCCAGATGATACACGAAAACAAAGCCCACAGGCCCAAAATTTAGGACCGAACACAAAAAATATTATGAACTGTTTTTTATTAGCTAAATTCCTGTGAAAAATATTCAAGGTAAATTTAAGAAAAACATTGTAGGGGAAAGCACCATAATAGTGAAATTTACTTTTAAGATTATTATAATGAGTATTTAGAAAAAAGATTATGTAAATAAGCAAGTTGTTTTTTAAAATATGAAGTATTTTCATGAAAAAAAGTTCACTTTTTATTTTCTTTAATTTTTAATATAAAATCGTATCATACAATACAATTTTATTAATTTTTATCTCTTTACTTATATCAGGAAATCGTGGTATACAATTTAAGTTTATTATTTTTTTATATTTTTAAAAAATCATGTTACATGGTTATATATTTATATGAGGACTTTAGTTGTAGTTTCTAAGTGTAAGCCACAGGACTTTAGTAGTCGTATTGTCAGAATTATTTACTATGGAAGTGATAAAGGGTTTTATTTCGGCTTACTGAAAGTAGAACTGTAAAATCATTTACATTTTGTTAATTTTAAAGATAGTGTGATAATTCAATTACAATATAAAAATCTATTGAATTACTTACTCAATTCAACAGGTAAGTTAAAGAAGTATGCAAAAATAAATGTACCTGGACAGAGCTGATGTATGTAATCATCAAATTTTAATGACTTATAAATATGTAGAATTTGTTTTATATTATATTAGATGTGATGTTTAAAAAAAAAATGTAACTATTAAAATATTTATTAAATAATTTACATAACTAATAATTATTCATGTTTCCTGTATTTAGTATATATTAATATTATTTATTTAAATATGATATTATGAAGTCACACAAATATGTAAAGAGAATAATTTTATTATTTAAAATTTATATCTCAACACAACAATCTATTAAGTTAGTATTCAACTATCTATAAAAAAATATTACTAATATTTTAATAATAATAATAATAATATAAAATAAAATACATAGTTTTAATTGATAAAAAAATACTAATTAAGATTAGTGAAGACCTTAATTTTGAAGAGTAGGGGTATTAATGAAGAGTTTAAAAGAAGTACACCACCATACAAAATGTATTTATTGTATATGGCACATGTAATTATTAAGAAGCATTAAGGATAGAGCGTATTTGATGAAAAGTATAAAATTTGTTTAGACAAGATTTTGACTTAATATAAGATCATCCCACATGTACCAAAAAGTGTATTATACGTTGTGACAATTTTTACCTCCTATCAGTTTTTTAACTTTTTTTTTAACCAAATAAATAAAATCATATCAAATTTTGATATTTTAAAAATATTTATTATTACTATAACCTGATATTTTTATAAAATATCTATAAAGATACAATTTTTTTTAAATTTAATTAAAATGCATTTTTAATATTATGATACGTAACAATTATTTTTAAAGTTTAAAATAATTATTTTTAAAATCCTAAATATTTGTTTATTAATGAAATAATTTTTTGACTTAATTATTTTTTAATCAAATAATTCATTTATTTTATTCTATCAAAATCTTCAATTTTAGGAAACTCAGCAATAGAACTACTTTATATTCTAATTATATATATGATATAATTTAAAGAAACTTATAGCAATTATAAAATTAAGAACCTTAATCTCAATTAAAGAAAAATAATAATTATATTATATATTTTTAAAAATAGAGAAATTTAATTTTTATTTTTATTAATAGAGGATAAATTCAACTAAATAAATAATAGGAAAAAAAAATAATTAAGCCTAATTTTTTATTTTATTTTTTACTTTTAATTTCGATTTTCTTTGCAAAATAAATAAAATTACAAGCAAGAAAATCTCCCTCTTTCTCTTCTTGTTTCTGCACAATCATTTCTTCCTTCTCTCTCTGTAATTTTGTCTAGTTTTCCTTGGCTTTCTATCCATTCCATATCTTTCATCAGATCACCATCACCTTACTTATTATATGTTGTTAATTGATTGATTAATTCTAAGTTTTAATTCGGAAAAGATCTAGGGTTCTGACCGGGAAGCTCCCAATCTGAATATCTCTATCTACCGCATTTGTTCCATTTTTACACCGTATCTGATTGTTATAGGCTTCGATTCGTGGGAGGCATTGGAATTCAACTCGCTGCAAAATTTTTTAAAGGAGAAAAGAAAAATCAAACTCAGGATTAGCGTTGATCTCTGTGCGCAGTGGTTTGGTTTGTGAATGAGACAAGATTGTTTTACATAACATGGAGGTCGTCACTGATGCGGCGTCGTTGGACGTCGAATTGTTGCAGCTACCAGAGTTTTCCACTTTGGCACTCAAGTCTAACCACAATTTCATCGAGAAGCTCTTCGACCAGTGGTTATCGCTTCCGGAAACTAATCGATTGGTACGCTTCCTTCCGTTCCGAAATCTGAACATTGCTACATTGCTAATTTGAGGACTCTCCTTAGTTTGCTTTTGTTCCATTCATTGATATATTTGTATATGTATACGTGAAGAATGAAGTGATTTGAAATAAATCAGTGGTGTTGTTGAAATGGGTGAGATAGTATCCATGGTTACAAGGCAATGGTGATTTAGATAATTAAGGTTTTGGGGAAAGATGCATCACGAGCGTTGTTGATAGCATTACACACAGTTGTGAGAATTATCACTTTTCAAAGATGCATGTGTGGTTCTAAATTCACCATATTATTGCGTAGTAATCAACTTCAACTGTTCTAGCTCTATCTCTTAAGGAGAAATGAACATGGCCAATTTTTTTTTTAAATCTTACCTACTCCAGAGCAATATAAATAAATAAGCTCTTGGTGATAATTGAAATGTATTAAAGGCTAGTTGACAATGCTATAGCTTTTGTATTTTATTTTTGGGTTTCCTGAAACTGTTATGCTGTTCTCCTGAACACTCCACAAAATATCACATGCAAAGTTGGTGATATTGTTTTAATATCTCCCTTTCTAATGATGCAGGTAACATCTTTACTCAATGAAGCAAAGTCAGGGGCTCCCTTGAATGTCCCCGGGAATTGCACTAGTCCAAATGCTGCCAGTAATTCTTTGCCTTCCATGTTTCCTGCTGGTACTGCTCCACCTCTTTCACCGAGAAGTACATCTGGTTCCCCCCGCATTGTGAAACAGAGAGTTGGCCTTTCCAATTTGGGATCCCCTTTGAAAGTTGTCAGTGAGCCAGTTAAAGAAGTGATACCACAGGTTAGGACAGTCTGATATTCCTTTTTTTTTTAATTAGTAAAATGTATTATAGAATAGGGAAGGAAATGAAGAAACTCAGAAAGCATATCTAAACAGACGATAAGATATCCGCCAAATTACAAAATGAAAAAATACCTCAGAAGAAGAAAAAATTCAGCCAAGACACTCCATCATGTTACATATATTATAAATGAAATGACAAATTTTACCCAGACATTCATTTGCAGAACTATCCCATATATTTATAGCAAGTCGAGGGACAGAGACATCCTTAAATATGTGACTTTGCACAACAACCATATGTTCCAAAGAAATGCATGAACTGCAGATTATCACAAAACATTTACATTGTGATTTTTGCCTAAGCTTGTTACTTAATCATAAGAAGTTTTTCCAAAGTAGAAAGGCACACCCAACGCCTACTGCCAAACCCTCTATTAATGTGCAGCAAGTAATTTACTCCAATCCTATTAGGAACTGCTTTCTAGCTCTATTAAAATTATTTTGATGATACTTTTCTGTCATACTTGGTTTGCTTTGTGTGTTTTATCCTCTCTTGTTTCCTGCCATGTTAATGTTTATAACAAATTTTTGCTCACTTGCAGTTCTACTTTCAAAATGGACGTCCACCTCCAAATGATTTGAAAGAACAATGCTTGTTTAAAATTGATCGGTTATTCCATGAACATATGGATGGCCTGCAGGTGCATGGTGAGATATCACTCATAAGTAGCTGATATAGTGTGAAGGGCCATTTTGTTGCAACTGGGAAACTGATTTTAAATAAGTTTCATATTCTAGTATCCACACATTCACAGCGTTTCTAAGTTGAGTTAAAATAACTTATTTTAGATATTGCTAGAGATCAAAAAGTGATGTTCTATATTGCCAAGTTACTAGGAGATATTATCAACTATTGTTATTACTACTTTTAAGATAATGTAGAATACAAACAATTATTATTATTATTTTTAATTATTTCTAGGGTGATAGAGTTCTATATAATGAATGCTCTTGTACTTGTTTGAAGTAAGAAATTTAAATTAGATTTTTTGTTTCTTCCCTAAAATCTCTTTGAAGCTGGTATCGTAGCTCCTAATCTTAGGAGCTTTGCTTTTACATTCAAAACCTAGCCACACCTTATTTATGGTTTCCTTTTATAGTTTGGGTTTCTTGAAGTGAACCCATCTTATTTTTATGGTTCTTGAAGAGCTCCCTAGTTGTTTTTTCATTGTTTCAACCTCCACCACTGCCACTGGAACTTCTTTTTATTTGATTGATAATCACACCACGAGGATCGCCTTCCTCATATTGGTCCTCGTGTCACGCTGTTGAAGGAAGCTTCACATGTCTCTTCTTCTCATTAAACGCAAAGGCCATGCACCTTTATTTGCTTGCATGTGCAAGCGTGTTTGCCTTAGCTATTCTCCGCCTCGTTTGTGTCACCAAAGTCTCCCTAAGGTGGTGGTTCCAAATTTGCTGTTGTTTGTTCTGTTTGGTATTGACATTTTCATGATGTTACATGCAAGCTGAGAATATCCATTCACCAGATTTAGAGGGAATGTTGAGTTACGAGGAGATATTATCAAATATTGTAATTTTTACTATTAAGATGTAGAAATACAAATGGTTATTATTAATTATTGTAATTATTACTAGGGTGATAGAGTTCTATATAATGAATCCTCTTGTACTTGTTTGAATTAGAGTTTCTGTTTCTTCCCTAAAATCTCTTTCAAGCTAGATAAACTCATTTTCTAATATAATAGAGTTGTAACAGCCAGTCTGAGAATCATTTTACCTTTTTTTCTTGGAATGTCAGAATTCAAATCAATTACTAAGGAAGTTTGCAAGCTGCCATCTTTTTTTTCCACTTCTCTTTTCCGAAAGATTGACAATGGAACTGGTGTTGTGACAAGGTGTGTAATTTATTTTTCAGGAACTAGTTAACTTTTTGTGTCATGGATTGTGATTCTTGTTTGAGCTATTACGAATTTCAGAGTTTTAGGTCTAGATGATGGGATAGCATTACAATTATTGTAAGTTATTGAGAAATTTTTGTCACAGCCGAACTCCTGATTATTGCGTTATTTGTATTTGTAAAAGCATGTTTTGAAGTTTGACCCTTTACTTGACTTGTTATCTGCATTATCCATTCCCTATATCTTGTTCTACTTCTTTTCTCTTTTTCTTTTTCTCTTTTTTTTGTGTTGGAAATAGTTGCCACCATCATGTTTATTATGCTTGATTGCTCGATGAAATCTCCACCATCACTTGTAGATTGTCTTAAGCCTATGGGTTTTTCAATGCTTCACTATTTTATTGCTGCTTGATTTCATTTTTGGAAACAAATTTAGTTTTAACAGATCCGCCTTATATTTCATTTTTAAATCTTCTGTTTAATAGTGAGAGTTTTTTATTCTTTGCACCAATGTTTATTATACAATTTCTGGCATTGAACCATCCAAGACTCCAAGGGAAGTCATATAGTAAATAGGAGAGGCCAAACTGAATTAGGAAACAGCCCACAATATGACATAAAATAGAGGACAGGATTATATCTAGCACAATCTTTTGTCTGTACCTGTTTAATCTAGTCTTGGATGTGATTTCCAAAGATTTACAAAAGATTACGCCTAACTGCATTTTAATGGTATAGTTTTGATTGAGAAATCAAGGAAAGAGGTTAACTCTAATCTTGAGCTTTGGAGACAACCTTTGGAATCAAGGGTTTTTTCTTGAGAACTAAGACAAAGTATATGTATTGCAATTATAGCAAGCAATTATGGAAAATCAATTGGAAGTAAAACTGGGAGAAGGCACCACACAAGTTTCTAAGTTTAGATATTTGGAATCAATGAGAATGTCACAAATAGATGCAACTTGGAAGACTAAAATAACATAGACATTGAGGAATATTTGATATCGCAAAGTTCCTACCAAACTCCAAGGAAAGTTTTAGCATTCTGCTATACTCCCAGTACTCTATTGTGGTAAACATTGGGTTTTAAAGGGTTAATAATAGAAAGAGGTGGAAGTAGTCAAAATGAGATTGTGAAGATGAATGTGTGGCTACATAAGAAAGCATAAGCTACAAAATGATTGTATACTAGAAAAGTTGACGTGATAGAAATTGAGGAAAAATAACAGTACATTAGTTAGGGTGATTTGAACATGTGCAAAGAAGGCCACTTCAAGCATAGGTGAAGAGAGTAAACTTTACGGTTTTTAACTTTGTGAAAAAGAGGAGAGTAGGCCAAGAAGGACATGGTTAAGAGAAATCATATGGTTAATAATATCCCTAAAATTTGATCTCTAATCAACCACAATAGTGTGCAATCCATCTTGTAAATTTCACCTTTTAAGATAAGACTTTAGTTGTTGTTGTTTGGCTGTGATGTGAATGTTGTTGTGGATGGCACTGTTAAGATAAATGGCATAGGCTGAATCCCTAATATGTATAAAGCATGTAGGATTATATGTATATAAATATATAAAAAAATACAAAGATGGGCCTAAGCCCATTACATCTAACACCCTTCCTCAAATTACTGCGTATAAATCGTATGCATCAAGCTTGTTACAAACTATGCCCTACTACATGAGACCATATAAAAATTTGCGGAGATGACATACCAATTTGAAAGACTCCCCATGAACAATAAAACTTGGAAGTTGCTCAACATACATTTCTTCTCACAAATTACCATGAAGAAAAACTTTTTTGACATCCAACTGATAGAGGTTAGCGTCGAAGAGTAATCATGGCTATGAATAAGCAAATAGAGGCCGTCTTTGCAACTGGAGAAAAGGTGTCCTCATAGTCCAACTAAAAAATTTAAGTATAACCTTTGGCCACTAAGCGAGTTTTGAAACAATCAATAGTACCACCAAGTCCAATTTTGACAGCAGAAATCCAACAACAACCAACAACAGATTTTCCAGGTGGCAAAGGGTTCTAAGTTCCACTATTCTGAAAAGCACATAGTACATCAAGCATGACCTAATGCTAACCATGATGAGTTAAAGCATTACTTGCAATTTTAGGAATTAACATAGAGGAAATAGAAGAGAGATAGGTATGAACAACCTATGATAGCTCATAGTAATATAATGAGGAGAAGGATTACAAGTGGAGTGTATACCTTTACAAAGGGCAATGGAAAGATCCAACTCAAGTGATAGAGTCAGAGGGGATGGAGGAGATGGTGCCAAAAAAGAATCGAGAAGTCGATTGGGGGATGCCATCAACGGTGGTATACTTGAAGAGATGGTGGAAGTGGGGGATCTATGGGGACATTGGACACATTAAGGGGATCATAGACAACTAGATTGGTGACGGAGTCAGAGAAAGACAGAGAAGAAGAAAGATTGGACGTAAAGTAGGGGGAAGACTCAAGGAAAGTGATATATGAGGAAATGAAATAACTATAAAGAGATGGGGAGAAACACTTAATCCCCTTTTTTGGGATCGAGAGAAGCCTAAAATGACATATTTGTGAGACTGAGCAGACACTTTATCAAGACCAAGAATCAAAATGTGAACAAAGAATGCAGACTTGAAGACTCTAGGGGATAAAGAATGGAGGGATTGGTGAGGAAATAAAATAGAATGAGGAATTTAGTAGTCTAAAACTGAAGATGACATGTGATTAATGAGATAGTATGCACTAAGAACAACATCATCCCAAAAATGGTGAGGACTCTTACTGTGAAGTAAAAGTATGACAATTGTTTCAATGAGATGTCGATTCTTGTGCTTAGCCACCCTATTTTATTAAGATGTATAAATACATGAGGTTTGATAAAGAATACCTTATGAAGCCATAAATTTTGAAAAGATTAGGAAAGATACTTATGAGCATTATCACTACGAAAAGTACAAACAGAAACACCAAATT
>BDMB01000145.1:4790-35124 GCA_016859785.1 Macrotyloma uniflorum
ACAACTCTCTAGTCCCTCAAGCCAGTCCGAGTGTAGAGCAACAACAAGGCCCACTTCAGCTCTCCATACTTTAGCCCATAAACCAACCCATGGTTAGTCCCACTCTAAACCCACCGGCCCCACCCTCCACTAGCCACTCCGAGTTCCCTCACCCACCTTCATCCTCAACACCATCTCCACAATGTTCTGTGCCACCATCTCAACCTGCTGTCAACCCTCACAGACCCGATGAGGGTGACATCATCACCCGGTTTAAAAACAACATTGTCAAGCCCCTCAAGAAGCTTAACCTTCATGTCCAACCCTCTCTTCCACTCGAACCCAGCACCATAACCCAAGCTCTTCGTGACCCTGATTGGCGCTCAGCTATGCAAGCTGAGTTTGACGCCTTGCACTGCAACAACACTTGGGAACTTGTCAGTCGGTCCTCTGCTCCAAATTTGGTTGGCTGCAAATGGGTTTTTCGAATCAAACGACACTTGGATGGCTCGATTGATCGATACAAGGCTCGACTAGTTGCCAAAGGTTTTCACCAACGCCCTGGTTGGGACTATACAAAGACATTCGGTCTGTTTGTTAAACCAATCACCATTCGCATTGTCCTGACACTTACAGTTCATCAAGGATGGTCCATTCGCCAACTTGATGTAAACAATGCGTTTCTTCAAGGGACGCTCAAAGAGGATGTATTCATGCTTCAGCCCCCTGGTTTTGTTGACAAAAGTTCCCCTGATCATGTTTGTCGCCTCAAAAAGGCACTCTATGGGCTAAAGCAAGCACCCCGCGCTTAGTATACGGAGCTTCGCGCGTTTCTCCTTTCTCTTGGCTTTGTCAATTCAACTGCAGATGCCTCTCTCTTCATCTACCAGAAATCAGGTTCCACACTATATTTATTAGTATATGTTGATGATATCATTGTCACTGGGAGTTCCTCTACAGAGCTATCCAATCTTATTTCCACCCTTGCTGCTCGTTTTTCGCTAAAAGACCTTGGATGTCTCAACTATTTCTTGGGCATCGAAGTAATTCCTTCTGCTACAGGACTTTTTCTTTCGCAAAGGAAATACATCACTGATCTACTCCATAAATCAAGCATTGCCAACACCAAATCAGCATCCACTCCCTTGTCTGCCAGTGCTCCATTACTCAAGGATTCAGGTGATCTCTTACCTTCCCCAACTGAGTATCGCGCTCTTGTGGGAAGTCTTCAATACTTAAGTATTACTCGTCCAGATATCGCCTTCAGCACCAACAAACTTGCGCAGTTCATGCAACACCCCAGAACGGAGCATTGGTCTGCCCTCAAACGGGTGCTTCGTTATTTGGCGGGCTCTTGTGACAAAGGCATCTTCATCTCGGCAACTGATCCACTAACCTTTCATGCTTACTCTGATGCAGATTGGGCGGGTGATAAGGACGATTATATCTCCACCACTGGTTACTTGTTATATCTTGGTAGCACTCCCATCTCTTGGAGCTCCCGGAAACAACGCTCTGTTGCTCGTTCCTCGACCGAAGCAGAATACAAAGCCTTGGCTGACACGGCCAGTGAGCTTCTATGGGTCCTATCCTTGTTCACTGAACTTGGTCACATGCCCACAGCCAATCCGGTTATCTATTGTGACAATCTTGGTGCCACAATTCTCAGCGCTAATCCTGTTTTCCACTCTCGGATGAAACACATTGCCTTAGCCTATCATTTTGTTCGTGAAAATGTTCAAAAAGGCAAGTTTCGGGTGTCTTTTGTGTCTACTGATGATCAGCTTGGTGATATACTCACAAAACCTCTGCTTCGCCCTCGGTTTGATTCATTACTGTCCAAGTTGCGTCTCTCTTCCAGATCGTCCAACTTGCGGGAGGATATCAATCATAATAAAAGCTAATTATTATATTATCAATCATAATAAAAGCAAATTATTATATTACAATAATTAGCTTTTATTATCATAATTAGCCAGATTGTGCATATCTGTGCATATCTGTTTTCCTTTATTATGTTATCAATTTGCATATTTATACTACTGTAACTCAATCACAAAAATATCAATAAAAATCATTTTCTTATACTAAACACATAATTGCATATGCCACCATCTCAAATGGGAGTATTCAGAAAAGTTTATTAATACTAAGCAAATTTGCTTAAAATTTTTTGGATAAAATCTTTCTACAAAAGAGAGAAATTATTGTATAAAAAAATTGATGGCAAAATCAAAACTAAAAATATGAATTAACCCACATAAGTGATAATGATCGTATTCCTATGATCAGAGTTCAAATAATCGTGATGTTTGAATATGAAGTATATATTGCTGCTAAATCAACTATATTTGTTGCCACATCATAATAATATGAATTACTCCTCAACACCTCTTTATCCCACATAAATAACTGTTCATATAAAAATGAAGCTTATTTACTAGATAGTTAATCATAATTAAGATGTATTACTAACCTTAAAAGAACAACAAACACTAAAATTTTCTGCTATAAGTATGCTTCGATTGCCAAAATATTTGTGCGCTGGGCTGAATGAATTAGTGAGATCCCATTAATGATACGTATAGTACTAAATACAATGTATTGATTGTTTTATAACACATGTCCATTAAACATATATTCTTAAGTCTTCTTACACGCATTAGATATTAATATTTTAATATTATTTTGTTTAAAAAGAGAATTTATTAACAAAAAAAGTTATTAAAAATATATTTTGAAGTATTAATAGAGTGTTTTAAAAAATTTGAATATATATATATTATACAAGGTGATTGTGATTATGATTTTAATTAACCCCAAAATCAATTTAAAATATGAAATTATAATTAGTTTCATAGTTTAAAATTTATATATATATATATATATATCATCGCCTTATAATATTTTGTCAATATTATTTATTTTTATTATTTTAAATATATTTATGATTGCATCAATGATAATATTTTAACCATCTCTTATATATTCCAGGCTTTAATCGATTTGATAAGTTTCTTGTCAATATATAATATTAATTAGATATATAATCTATGTTATATAAAGTATTTTTAATTATTTAATTTAAATTACATATAAAATCTATTTTATATATATATATATATAGTTTTATCAACATTAGAAATAGTGAGACAAATATAAAATTTTCAAGTAATATATATTCTTCAAATAAACATAAATGTAAAGTATTTTAGTATATATACACTCTCATATCATATGAAAAAAAACATATAAAAACTAATAGTAAACTAAAATTAATTCTAAAATCTAAATGTTAGTATTTTTTTAGGATTATATATATATATATAAAAAAGATTATTATCCAATTAGTTAATATTATAAGGTAGTTTATTTAATAATAAATTTATGACTAAGTGTGTAATTATCATAAAAATTTTGTTATTTTATTTATCTCCGTATCCTTATTAGATGAGATAGACATATATAGACATAGAAAAATTTAAAATTCTTCTATAAATAGAAAATTTACTCATTGATTATTTGACTACTCTCATTTTTCTATGAAAAATTTAAATATATTTCCACATTATATTTTCATGAATAGAATATAAATTTATAAAGATTAATTCATAATAATATTATAATTTTGATTTTATATGAATAGACATAATTATTAATCGTAAAGAAAATTCTTATATTAAAATCTAAAATTAAAATTTTTTAATGTATAAAAAAATTTTGCTAAATTTTGCTCAGATTTTTTTTAATAATAGATGTGTTCAATGGCTTCTTTTCAGAAAATAATTTATATATATATATATATATATATATATTTTTAAATAACATTATGACTAAAAAAAGTTAAATTATCTTTAGGGTTTAGTAATAATAATGACCACACATGTAAGATGTAATTTTCATATTTAAAAAATCTTTTTCATTTATTATATTAATATATCAAATTTAATTAAGTTAAAATTTTTGAAAACATAAAAGAATTAGTGCAAATGGTTTTAACGTACAAGTAAATACTTTATGATAAATGTAGATTTTGCGATGGCGAAATAAATTTATTGTCCAAGACATTACACACGTTTATAACACTAATATATATAATAATAATTAATTTAGGATATGATTATATTTTGATTGAATGGAAAAACTTAAATAAGATTCTATTAAATCATACCATTCTATTAAAGATTTGAAATTTGTACTCAATTTTGATGTAATGAAAAAAATTATACAATGGTTCTTCCTCGAAATTACCCATACTTAAAGAGTTAAATAAATTATCCTTCATGATTCATCCACCGTTGAATATATGTTTGGAGTTTATTTTTTTTATTCCGAGACTTTTGTATATGTTAAAGTTTAAATAAAACCATACAAATAACCATTACCCATACTTAAAATTATTTGACTTCTAAAACCACATTAAAAACATATACAAGTTTTAATGTATTATTATATAATAAATAAATATAAAGAGTTAGAATATATTTACATCATCGATAATGTATGATTCTTATATTATTTATAATTGTATGATTCTTATATTATCTATAATTGTATGATTCTTATATCATATGATTGTAATGTCTAAAATTTGGTTTTGGATTGTTTCGAAGTTATTCTATACAGTATATTATTATTGTTCAGCCAAAGAGTGTAGCATTCCATGGAATGATGTAAGACACTTGATATAAATTCTATGAAATCCCATTCAATTTCATCTTTGGAATAAAAGGTTTTTCAAGCATAAAAGCAACAAGTTGCTTTCATGTCCCATTGCCCTACATATTATAGGGAGAAACATCATACTTATTATTCAATAAAAATTAGACAATTAGCTTCAATTAGTTGAGAAGGTTGTGTAATAAATGTTCCAAGTGATTCTCCTACAAATTAAACCTTATCTGTCGGCATAGGAACTAGAGTAGTAGCATCTCAAATCTCTTCAACCATCCTTCTTTTATAATTAGTTTGTGTTAGGTATTCAGGAAGGGGGTTAACATTGGAAAGATTTTCACCAATGGAGTAAACTACAACTATATAAGTGAATACGACTCCACTTCTTACCCAAAACCTTAAGGCTACAAGTTTGTGTGTCTTTCTCTCTTATATGCTATTCAATCTTCCCATTTCTACCTAATGTGAGATTTCAACTCACTTTGAACTCCAACAATCTCCCCCTCAAGCATGAGTTTCTTCCACATTAGCACACACTTCCCTTCCAGGGGAAACATCACGAGTTTCTAAGTGGTGAACTTTGCTTTGACTTGCACCGCCGTCCTTTGACAGGACACACCTTAATTTAGGATCACTTACTAACTCCTCGTGGGTCGGATGAACTTGGCTCTGATACCACTGATAGGTATCCAAGGAGGGGGTTTAACATTGGGG
Organism: Macrotyloma uniflorum; assembly: GCA_016859785.1. Taxonomy (NCBI): domain Eukaryota; kingdom Viridiplantae; phylum Streptophyta; class Magnoliopsida; order Fabales; family Fabaceae; genus Macrotyloma; species Macrotyloma uniflorum. The sequence continues at coordinate 10,158 of BDMB01000145.1, forward strand.
AGATTTTTACCAATGGGGGTAAACCACAACTATATAAGTGAATACGACTCCACTTCTTACCCAAAACCTTAAGGCTACGAGTTTGTGTGTCTTTCTCCCTTATATGTTATTCAATCTTCCCATTTCTACCTAATGTGGGATTTCAACTCACCTTAATGAACTCTAACAGTTTGCATGTCCACTATGTGTATGGTTGAACCTCTTGGATACACTCTCCCAATAGCCACTAGATAAGGAGAATCTTCTCTAACAAACAATTGACATTGATAAGATATGTTAGGTTCGGTCTCCTCAAATAGATCCCCATTTTGTATTAACTCGACCATAAGTAGGTAGTACATCTATTTCAACTATGTTATGTTCTTAAGAGATGTTGATGGACTCCTCCTTTTATCAAATTCACACCTCCATTCCTTTATAAGTTCTTCTCTTAACATAGACTCTACTTTTAGTCTCAACCTCTACGATAGGGTCTCATTTTTTCCATCACATCCTAACTTATATGTCCTTTAGAAGTGCTAGGGTGAGCTTGTCCACTAAATAATTTTTGTAACCTCACACCAAAATCAATTGTACACACATGTTATATAGCATGTTGTCTTCACAACCTCTCCCCAATAGTGTCTCTCCCCTTCGTCTACATCACACTACTTTCCATATTGCATCTAGAGCCCTTTATATCCAAAACACCAATGGATATAAGGTTCTTCCTAAGTTCTGATACAAACTTAACATTGTTCAACATATGAACCCTATCATCATGCATATAAATTCGTATAGAACCAATACCAACTGTCTTACAAGAAGCATCATTACCCATCAAAACGTTACCCTCATCTAACGAATCAAATGTGAAAAACCTATCCCTTCTCAAGCACATATGAAATGAGAAATTGAAATCTAACACCCACCTATCAAATGCTTGTTTTTTCGCGATGATAAAAAAAACTATTTCATCGTTTGACGACTCTACCTTCTAAATTGTAACCACTACACTCCCCAATTTTTGACAATTCTTCTTCCTATGTCTTGTTTGCTTGTAGTATTTGCATACATCCTTCTTATTAACCTTGGTTTTCTTCTTCTTGACTTTCTTGTCTTTCTTGAAGACTACCAACCTAGAAGATGATGCTTCCTCTATTGTCTCAAATGCCCTCAAGTGAAGTTCCCAAATATAGAAGCTTGATTTCACCTCTTTAACATGATGCAATCCTTCTATATGGTTAAACAACTCACTAAGTTATCATAGGAATATGGGAGAGAGGCCAACAAAATCAATAATTCAATATGTCAATTAGAAAACCAACAATAGAATCTAGAAAGATATGAAAAAATAATTAAAAACAATAAAGAAAGTAAAGTGTATTACTAGAAACTAAAGAACATAAGAATTAAATAATAAAACTAAATTAGAACTAAAAATTATAGAATCTAGAATGTACAATTTACAAAAGTAAATGTGTTGAAATTTGAAAAGACAAAAATTTGAAAAATTGCTGAAGAAGAAAATGGAGAGAACTAGAGAGCTCGAATAAGAAAAATCTAAAATATGCAAGCTAAAGGCTGTCTATTCAACTACGCAAAATCCTATATATAGTATATAATTAGTAACTTAAGGTATAAGCCCCATCTAAGACTAAAAATAAAAGTACAAAGGACTAGAACAATCAAACAATTAAGAGAAATGGTAATTAAATCAATTATCTTCCTCTTTTTTCCAAATCTACTCAACATATTGCAATTTACTGAATGAAATCTACAAATCCTAAATACATAACCACTGGAATCAATTGGCTTAATAGAATTTTAGGTATTGAACAAAATTGTTAAATCTTGAAACATTGAATCTAGAATAATTTGTTGAGCGAAAATAAAATGGCTAAGAAAATTACATCTAAATAAATATTTTTACATAAATAATAAATATTGAATAAATCATATATTAGTATTTAAATTAACTTTTTTTATTGTAAAAATCAGAATTATGTTAAATACAAATAATTAGACATAAAAAATTTATTAAAATAGTCAAATAATATAAATAAGATGATGTATAAAATACACTAATCAAACATTTATGAATGTGATGATGTTTGAACTTATACTAATTGCTTCACCATTGTAGTAAGATTGTCAATTTTATTTTCCAATTGTTGGTACTCCATAGAATCTCTAATTTCGTAAAAAATGCTCTTAACAACTATGGTACTTCTTGTGGTGGATTGTTGGAAATTAGTGGTCATGGTCTCAATTAAGTTCCTTACACTATGGTTTTGTTAACATATGCACGTCCACTTACAACATCAAACATACTCCTATCCATAATGGTTAAATGTTTATCAAAGTGTTGAATAAGGAATTGTTCATTAATTTGGTGGTGAAGACAACTTGCACATAACCTTTTGAGCCTCCCCAATGTTCACACAAGCTTTACTTATCTAGTTTCCTAATGACACATTTTTTTTTCCTAACTAAGGTAACACTTGAGGAAAGGAAATATTTCTCTAAAAATAGCCTTTTCAAACCATCCCAATTAGTAACAAAACCAAGTGGGAAATAGTATAACCAATTTTTTGTACTTCCATGGAGTGAAAAATGGAAATGCTTTGAGCTTAATGGGATCCTTAGAAAAACCTTAAGGTTTCCTTATTGTCAGAACACAATAAAATATTGTTCTGTTTTATTCATCTTTCTCAAATGAATATATATATACAAATATATTATTGCACATTATATGTGCATTATTTCTATCATTTATTATTTTTTATATTTCCTTCCTATAAATCTGCTAAGAATATTATGTACATAATGATAATATTACGTACATAATTAGATTACATAATTTTTGCCCAATCACAGATTTTCCTCAAAATAATATCTCAGCCCAACACCCCCTCAAGTTGGTGCATGCAAATTTTGGATGCCCAACTTGGGAAGAAAGAAATCAAATTGACGTTTTCCGAGTGCTTTAGTGAAAATATCAGCAAGTTGACTAGAACAAGTGACATAAGCTGTTGCAATAGTACCGTTCAAAATTGCATCTCGTATAAAATGACAATCAATATCGATATGTTTGGTGCGTTCATGAAAAACGGGATTAGCAGCAATATGCAGGGCCGCTTGACTATCACAATAAAGCTTCATAGGACGTAGATGACCAATACCTAAAGAATGTAGAAGACCTTTCAACCACGTAAGTTCACATGTAGTGTTGGCCATTGAGCATATTCCGCTTCAGCAGAGGAGCGAGATACAGTATGTTGTTTCTTAGTTTTCCAAGAAATAGGTGAATATCCAAGGAAAATAATCCACCCTGTAAGAGAACTTCTTGTCAAAGGACAAGTAGCCCAATCTGAATCACACCAACCATAGAGTTGAAGATCACAATCTGCACGTAACATGATTCCTTGTCCAGGAGTACCCTTAAGATAACGAACTACGCGAAGAGCAGCATCCCAATGTTCCTGATCAGGATTTTGCATGAATTGAGCAAGCATGTGAACACTGTAAGAAATATCAGGTCGAGTAACTAAAAGGTAAATCAAACGACCAACTAGTCTTCGGTATTTGGCTGGATCAGATAGAGGACTCCCTATGGCAAGCGGAAGATGATTATTTTGATCAAGAGGAAAGTCAGTAGGTGATGAGTCAAATATTTATCTTATTTTATCTATCTAATTATGTTTTTTTAATGTTTATAAGTTGTTAATAATGATAAATTAAGTGTTATTTGAGTTATTAGACCATTTGAGGCCTTAACACTAAATTGAGCATAAAAACAGTAAATTAAGCATTATTTTGTACTAACCTGAAACTGACATGGTTTACTGTTTGATTTATTTTAATTTCTACATAGATTCAAATTCATTGATTCCGGTTGCAGATTAAAGTAGACACGTAGAGCTTTACGCCAAAATTTGAAGCATGCAATTTGGACAAGAATTGAAGATTCCACACGCGTTTGAAGTTGGCCCATGTGCAGTTGAAGCACGAGCTCACGCGTCTCACGAGTATCATGGACTTAAATTGGGCTCCTGGATTCGTTTGATCTCTAAATTAAGTGAAACTTGCTGGGTTGTTTAGCTAACTTAAAGGGCCTTAATTGGGCGCTGATTTCATTTAATTTGGACTTGAATTGAAATTTATATAAATTTATGAAGTGAGGTTCACCAGGCCGGATTGGCCCAATGAACACCTCTCAGTGTTTTATTTGTGGAAAGCGCGCCACAATGCCAATTCAAGTGGGAACGGTGGCGTTTTAAACTTAACTCATAGAGCTTTATTTTGGCTTTTGAATCATCGCATTTGGAGCCAAAACGAAGAAGATGTGTGCGTGTTAAGTCAGCTGAAATGCATTCCACGTGGGCTTGCGCGCCAAAACGTTTCAAATCCTATGTAACTTTGATTGTGTGTTTTGTTTCTATTGTAATTAACTTGTAGTCTAGTGTATATTGTAAAAACTGAGATCAGAAACATAAGTTGTGAAGTTTACATTCAGATCTAATGCAGAGCTTTTCGGATTCTCTCTCTCTTTCTCACGCAACCATGGCTTCTTCCATTTTCTCCCTTGCGCATCATTGTTCTTCACTTGTGTATGTGTTTTCACTTCTTTCTTCCATTGATTCTCTTGTGTTATGATCTGATTTGTGATCTTTGCATCTTCCCTTTACTGTTTTTCTTGAATGTTTTGAGTTAGAATTAGGTTTTACACCGAATCAAAGTCCACAAGTGTGGTGTTGCGGGCTTAGCATTACTTAGTATTGATTTCTTGATTTGCTTTAACATGTGAAAGCCTTCCCACCGATTGGAGGTGATCATTTGCAAACGTTTATGGTGATTCCTAAAATATTTTAGGTCTTACAATATCAAGAAAATCAAAAACTAAGAGTGGCTCTAGGCACGTTATCATGCTTGCTAGGATTGCGTTTGGTTGCTTTAATTTTACTTTCCATGCGCTTGCTAGTTTAGTGATTTACATGCTTTTGTTTAAATGCTTTAAAGATTGACTTGTTTGCAGATCCTTGTTGGGGAATAGGGAGGTTTCTTTCGGACCTTGGGTTGTGTGTGAACTACTTGGATGTCTTCCAAGGGGTAGGTTAATTGGGGCCTAGCCATGGGTTACACCAATTTTAGGTTGTAGCACTCCCAAACCACATGGCCTAGCTTGCTTGTCATGTTAGGATAGGTTTAATTTCCTTCTTTAAATGCTTTTCTAGTGTAGATTTATGAGCCTTGCCACTGTTTTTAATTCTGCATTAGTTTAGGTTAGATTTTAGTCCATTTCCATTCATTTCACTTCACTTTAATTCACCAAAACCCCCCCAAAAAATAGAAAAATAAAAAATATTCCTTGGTGCATTCATTCATACTCATTCATATATTAATACCTTTCATTTGCCACTATTTTTGGGGCTGAACCAACTTAGTCATTTTCTAGGTCAGTTTTGAGTCAAAAATAAGCCACCGGCGCACCAAAACACCACCATTGAGCCATCTCCCACTTAAAAACCCCAAAACTGAAAAATAGCATCATTTCCCTTGGCCAACCATGCATTGTGCATCTACCATTTCATTCTTGGTGCAACAAAGTTGACTGGATCTAGTACTTGACCGAGAGCCACCCATTTTTGGCTAACTTTGGCTAGTTTTTGGCTCGGTCAGAACTTGATCTTGCATTTTGGCTTAGCCATCTTCAACTTTGCCCGAACCAGATTTTTACCACTTGATTCTTTCATCATTTAGAACATTTGTGCTCAGCCAGGGTTTAAAAAAAAATAAAAAATAATTGCACTTGACCGAGTGGTGCACTTTTGGTGCACCAAAGTTAGTCAAAATCATTGATACTCGATCAACTTTGTTTTCTGTACATATTTTGCTAACCTTGTCTTTGTAAAAAGTGTTTGTTTTGTTGTTTACTAACATTTGGTGCAGCTACTTCACAGTTTTGACCAACTTGAATTTTTGACCAAAGGTGAGTGCTCTTAACTTGATTTTGAGTTGGTTAAATTGTGAATTCTGTACTGATTTGCATTGCATCTTTTTTATTAGCATTCTGTTTTCCATTTCATTCATATCATATACAATTTAACCCCATTTAGGTTCATTTAGTTTTAACTTGATTTTCAGGTTGCATTTCATTCATTTCATGCATTTTTCACTCATTTGAATCACTTATCTCTTATTCCGCTTTACTCTTTGCTTCCACGGATTGATATCTTGGTTCCCACTATTACTACATTACTTATTTGTTGAGGGAATCATTGTTTGAGAAGTGCATTGCAACGTGCACACTTTCAGCAGGCTTGGCACCTAAGAGACCATTTTCAGTAATGATGTCAAGAGCATATTTTCGTTGGCATAAGAAAATACCAGTAGGACTTCTGGCCACTTCGATACCTAAAAAATATTTTAAGAGTCTAAGATCTTTCATGTGAAAACAGTTACTTAAGTAGGCTTTGAAAGCCTTAATAGTTTCTTCATTATTTCCAGATATTACAAGATCATCAACATAAACTAATACATTGAGGTGCATATCATTATGATGAAGAGTAAAAAGAGAGTAGTCTGAATAGGATTGTGTGAATCCATATTTCTGTAATGCACTCTTCAACTTACCAAACCAACAACAGGGAGCTTGTTTCAAACCATATAAAGATTTATGTAACCTGCAAACTTGATTAAAATCATGAGATTTGAAACGTGGAGGTAGCTTCATATATACTTCCTCATCAAGGTCACCATGTAAGAAAGCATTGTGAACGTCCATTTGATGGAGTGTCCAATTCTTAGCAGCTGCAACTGCAAGAAAAGTACGGACTGTAACCATCTTTGCAACTGGTGCAAAGGTCTCATTAAAATTTAATCCTTCAACCTGTTTATTCCCCAAAACAACAAGGCGAGCTTTAAACCTTTCAATAGATCCGTCTGCATGATATTTAATCCGATAAACCCACTTACTTCCAATAGCCTTTTTATTAGGAGGCAAAGATACTACAGACCAGGTCTCATTATTTTCAAGAGCATGAATTTCTTCTTGCATCGCCTTTCGCCAATGTTCATGTTGAACAGCATCAGCAAAGGTTTGTGGTTCAGTTTCTTTAGTAATGGCTACCAAAAATTGCCTATGACAAGAAGAAAATTTATCACAACTGACATAATTAGCAGCCAAAGTTTTTGTATGCATGGGTTCTGGTGCGCCCCCCCTGTCTATAACATTCTCTAATTCAATATCTAGTGTGATATCATTATTATGTGGGGCTCTATCTGGTATGGGAATAGATGAGAGACCATCTGATGTTAGAATAACTTCATTGTTTGGTGAAGTATTTTCATTCAAGTGTAGAAAGTGATTATCAGTGCCTAACTCACCCTCAAAACCGGTTTAGAAGGTGAGGTTTACACCTCACTTATATACTATAGTTCGACTTCATTTTTAGTCAATGTGGGATTTCCCCAACACTTATAGAATAAACTACATGAAATTTCTTATAATGTTTATAGCGCCATAAAAACTAGGAAGCAAGTGTATTAACCTAGTTTTTATCTCAAAAGGAACATCATCATCAAATTGGATGCACAAATTATGGAATTGATATTCTTTTAGTCTTGATATTGGAATTGATCTGACAATTATACTCAAATGATGAATTTAAAGACTTATTTTTGTTTTTAGTATTATGAAAAGTTTTATCAATTTCTAAATCAAATGATAAAACATTCCCAAATTGATCTACAAATCAACCATAGAAATACAAACAATTCAAAAACAACAAACAAAAATAAATAAAAAACAAAACAAACAAAAAAAGTAGAAAACAAAAACAAAAAAGAAAAAGTTGGACTGAATTCATTGAACAAATTTTAACCCGAGAGCAAACTGACTCAAATTCCCCTAAATTTGCTGAGCAAATGGAATTATGTTGATTGGTTTTGCTTCAATAAACAAAATATTAGATTTAATAGAATTAACAAAAAAATAAATAGAAAATCAACAAAAAATTATATAAAAAAATGATTTAACTTCTATTTAAAGAAAAATCAAATTAAAATAATATTGCCAATTGCTCCCTGGTAATGATATCATTTTGATAATAGTACATTTTGTCGCCTAAATGGTATCAAAGAATTTTAAGTGAAAAAACTTAAGCATTACTAAGGTTAACCTGGCTCGTGTTTACGAGGAGCATTGTACAAAATTGTTATAGTAAAAGTTAAGTGTTGTAACTTATTTTCTTATTGTAAATAATTGTTAGAATTAATTTATAAATTTTTATAATACTTTAAATAATTATAATTAAGCATAAAATATATTTTTACAAATAATTAAGTGAAAATTAAAATATTGTATTTATACAGTATATTTTTGTTGTTGACTACACTAACATACACTAATTGTTTTACTTATATCTTTTTCCACAGATGTCCGATTGAGCTAACTCTTTTTGTATTGGATTCTAAATTCATCAGGATTTAATATGGAAGTGGAACAATTCATTTTCGAGTTAAGACTTATTTTTGGTGCACGCGTGAAGTTTCATCATAATAGCTACTATTTTGGCTCAAGTGTTGTGGTGTGGGCTAGATCAACTGAGTTTAGGCCCATCGATTAAGGAAATGATTATGTATTATAAATAACTTATTATGCAGTATAATTAAGCAGAGTTAGTGAAGAGAACAAAACAATTTACACATTTATGTTGCAGGTAAACATTTATGACATTTGATTATTCGATTAGTTGTTTTTTGTTTTGTTAGTTGTAGTTTCTAAGTTCTCTACAATAAAAACTTTTATTTTCATGGCTTTTCTATTTCTTCTTTGCTCTCTCTCACTTTTTTTCTTTTTTCACATTTCATCTTTACTTTGCTCAATGATTTTGTGATTAAAAAACAAGCTTTCTTACTTTGATTTTAGTCCTCTCTTATTGTTATATTCTACTAAAAGAGAAGCCTCTCTTATTGCTATATTCTACTAAAAGAGAAGAAGCCTAATATAGCCCAATAATATCAGTAGCTTCTAGATGGTTTGTCTTTACTACTATCTATCACCTAAATATTTGTAAGTTCTAGATACTTTGTCTTTTCTATTTCCTATCATCTTGTATATATACATTACCCATATTGAGAATATTAAGAATCATACATTATCCTTACACATCTATCTTTTCTATCTTTTATGATATCATAGCTCCTCCCTGGAGCTCTGTTGATATCCTTTTTCTCTGCTACCATGGTAGTCTCTAATTCTGAATACAGGTCCCTTCAAAGTGACCACAACTCAGACCCACCGCCTTTATTGACCCTAATCAAAATCCATCAAGTCCTTTCTATATACATCCTAGTGAGAATCCTTCCTCTATCTTAGTCTCTCCTATCCTTTCCGGTGGTAACTACCACTCTTGGTCTCGTTCAATTTGCATGGCTCTCATTTCCAAAAAAAATAATAGGATACCATATTGGTTTTATTCCTATTCCGTGTCCTAATGATCCTACCTATCCTCCATGAGAGCGTTGCAACATGCTGCTCATGTCATGGCTCATAAATTTTGTCTCTCCTTCGATTGCGCAAAGCATAATTTATATGGATCGTGTTGTTGATGTCTGGAATGACTTACGAGAACGTTTTTCTCAGAGTGACCTTTTGCATATTGCAGAGCTCTAGGAGGAAATTTATGCCTTGAAGCAAGGCTCACTCACTGTCACTAATTTCTTTACTACTTTAAAGACTGTGCGAAAAATCCCACATTGACTAAAAATGAGACCGAACTATAGTATATAAGTGAGGTGTAAACCTTATCTTATGAATCGATTTTGGGGGTGAGTTAGGCTCATAATCACTTTCTACATGGTATCAGAGCCAGGTTAACAAGATTGTTGGGCCTAGATTCGACCACTTAATAATATACTGAACCTTGGTTGGTAGGTTGTTGGGCCTAAATTGGGCCACCTATTAATAGATTATGATCCCCTTCTACATGATTTGAGGAGCCTTTGTTAACAAAGTTGTTAACGGGCCGCTATGTAGAGCCTTGATTGTTAGCAAGGTTGTTGGACCTAGATTGGGTCACTTGTTAACGGGTCACGTTCGAGTTGAGAATGACTCGTCGACGTGAGGGGAGGGTGTGGGGAAAATTTCACATTGACTAAAAATGAGGCCGAACTATAGTATATAAGTGAGGTGTAGGGGTGAGTTAGGCTCATAATCACTTTCTACAAAGATATCTTGGGATGAATTTGATAATTTTCGTCCTTTTCCACCATGTGATTGCCAAGCTAGTGTTTACCATCAACAAGATTTTATTATCCGATTTCTCAAGGGTCTTGATGACAGATTCAATGTTGTTCATTCGTTCCCAAATTCAACGGCGGTTCTTCTTATGGCAGTTCCTCTTTTGTTAACTACACTGTCACCACTGATGACTATATCAACATTTTTAAGCTAGAACCGACTTTAAAATTATCCATTTCTTTACCCCTTTAAGCCTATTTATTCCATTTTTTGGTTAATCTAAGCCACATTACAAGCTAAATAAGTGAAAACCCACAAAATAGTTGAACTTGTGATAATTTAAGAAGTTTTCAAATTATATTCAAAATGGTATTGAATAATTATGGGATGAAAAAACAAGTTATTTCAATTTATTTCTCAACATAAGTAAAATTTGTTTAACAGAATCAAGGTAGAGAAAAATTATTGGTGCAATGAAGTTAAAATATTAAATAGCCCATTAAATAGTTAATCCATCCAACAAATGTTTATTTCAAAAAAGAAGAAAAAAAAAGAGAGAAGGAAGAAGGCTACAAATTGAATTATTTATTTCATTTATTAAATTATTATATTATTTATTTCTCAATTCCTCTATTTGATTCTTTAGTTTTTATAAGTATTGAATTTCTTATTTATACGACACCTTAACTTTGACCTCATTATAAGCTAATAAAAGTCCTTTTGATCTTAAGATGCACTAATTATTGTCCACATTTAACAATTTATTATAGGGAAGAGGGAATATGGAGTGTTAGACGAGAGAGTTCATCAGTGTGCATGAGTTTTTTTTTTTTTTTTTTTTTTTTTTTTTTTAATTGTGAGAATTTATTAAAAAGGATAATTAATAAATTCAAACCTAGACGATGAGTAATATTACATCTTTTTTCTTTTCTCATTTTCCCGAAGCATATGGTGAAAGCAATATGAGAAAAAATTTTCAAAGATGGGGACGAGTACAGGAAGTTTTTCATTACTAAGAAAAGGAATAGGCAGGGACAACTATATGAGTTTGTTAGATTCTGGGATGTCATCAATCCTACAACAATGCAAAGGAGTTTGGATCAAATATGGATTGAGAGTAAGAAACTATTTGTTAACCTACCCAAATATGAGCGACAAATTGGTTACAAACAGACTCCAAAAGGGAGGTCCCCATCAGAGGTAGTTGGACATGAACGAAAAAAGCCTATTTGGGAGAGAAAAGAAAAAGGGGATTGCATATGCTGATGCAGTCGTGGGCTAGGCCAAAGCTTGTTCAGGCACAAGATGTTGTAAAATCTATGGGAGATTCAGATTGGAAGGGAATGAAGATCAATGTAAGTGCGAAATGAGGGAATGGCTGGAAAAGAGCATGGTTGGACGGTTTCGGGACTATTCGTCAGTAGAGAACGTTCATGAATATTTTCTCGTAAAAGGGTTTTCTCGCATAAGATTAAGGTACCTTTGAGATAATCTTGTATTGATGACCAGTGAAGAGGGGGTTAATATTAACAAGGCAATTGCGGCGAATAGAGAGTGGTTGGCCACTCTATTCGAGTTCGTCAGTCCTTGGAAGTCGGAAGTGCTTTTTGGTAATAAAGTGGTCTGGATTAGATTTACTAGCATTCCATTACATTATTGGACCAGGGAGTGCTTCGAGAAGGTGGTGGCACTAGTGGGCACCCTAATATCCATTGATGTCGCAATAGAATCAATGGAAATCGTAGAATATGCTCGTTTAAAGATAAAGATGTCGTTGGGAGATATGGCTAATTTCTCAAGGATGATTATGATAAATGGTGTTCTAATTCAGATTTCTTTAACGGAGGAAATGAAAACGAAATCGGACTCATTCAAGTGCTTCAAGTGTAGAGAAGATGAAGGGAACTTTCAAGGACTGGATGACAACGATCGATTTTCCTACTGTGATGGGTCCAATTTTGATCTTGAGTCCAATTCATTCGGAGTGCTCTGTTCAATGCTTCGGCAAGGGGATAGATGACATGATGATTACGAGGGCAAAGTTGCACTTCTCCGGCGAGGAGACCTTGGTTGGAAGTTGTGCGGACAAGTCAAATGCAGATGCGCTTTTGCAATACCCAAGGAGGAGTTCCACTATTTTGGAAAAATTGGACAAAATTAGTGCAGTGGAGGAAATAGGGGGATAGAGTTTTAACCAATATAGTAGGGAGTACGAGGATGATTCTAAGGTGAAAGGGAGGATCGGGAATGAATTTTCAAAAATCAATGCCCTTATTCCTGATGAAAGGTTGAATGGGATAGAAATAAGAAAGACCAATCTACTCTTGTCGGAGAAAGAAGAAGTTGATGGAGACATGTTAAAGGAGTTTTGTACGAAACAACAGGAGAACAAAGCAAAGCAGAATAAAGGTGGGGACGGAAGTGCGCCTATTATTATCGGGCAAGATTGTAGGGTTAATTTAAACTATGACTCGAGGAGCGAAGATAGGGCAGATCGAAGTGGGGCAACCAACTCAGATCCAGGGGGAATTGTAGTTTCAAAGAATGAGGGAGAGGTGGTAAGGGAGGGGGTATTGGATGTTGTTACAAAAGCAAGGCCAGTTATACCTTTACTACCCAATGGAGTGAGGTCGGGGAGTGATATCAAGGGTATACATTTACCTATAGGTAACGTTAGTTCGCCTTCTTTGTTTATTCCTGATGAAGTGCCTTCTCATAAGCAAGTGAAGTGCTCTTTAGGGGCACAACCATCGAGATCTATTGGTGCAGTGGTGATGGAAACTGATAGGCCAGGTGGATCGGTGTTGAATTCGTTAAATATGCGTTCCAACGAGTATAGTGGTTCTGCTGGAGCCTACCACAGACGCAATTTGAGGTTAGCAATGCACTCGTTGAGTAATTCCATCTTTGATGACAATATTTTGAATTGTAATAGGTTATTTTGGATTAAGAATAGTCACGTGGAGGCAATGAGACTATGGGAGTTGGGTAAGAAAATTGGAGTAAGTTGACCAAATGAAGGTCCTCTATATGAATGTAAGAGGGCTGGGAGGGGAACAGAAAATGAGATATCTTAGGAAATGTATTATAAAAGAAGGGTTTGAGATGGTATGCTTATAAGAAACTAAATTGGAATGTTTCAATGATATGATTAGTCGGTCAATTTGGATTGATAAGGAAGTGCAATGGTTGGTCAACTCGGCAATCGACAAGGCTGGGGGACTGGTTTGCTTATGGAACAAGAACGTATTTACACTATTACATTCCTTTATAGGGAAGGGATTCTTGGGATTACAGGGGCTTTGGGGAGAAGGTAAAATTTCATGTATATTGGTAAACATGTATGGCCCTTATGAGAAGAGGGAGAGAAGCAAGTTATGGGAAGAGCTGAAGGTGATCAGAGACCAGTGTAGTGTTAGGAGGTGGTGTGTGCTAGGGGACTTCAATTCAGTAAGATATGATTGGGAAAGGCAAAGGGTTAACCAAGGAGGAAATGAAGCTCAAGATTCAAGGAATTTAATAACTTCATTGAAAAAATGGAAGTGGTTGATATTCCAATAATGGGGAGAAAATTCACTTGGTATAGACCAAATGGTTCAGCTTTGAGTAAACTAGACAGGATCATGGTATCTAGGGAATGGTTGGACGTTTGACCAGGATGCACTCAAGTTGCTCTGAACATATCAATATCTAATCATTGTGCGTTGGTGTTGAAGTATGACGTAGTCGATTGGGGACCAAAACCTTTCAGGGTGTTAGATGTTTGGATGGAGGAGCTATTTAGTTAATGGGGTAGGATTTTATGTGTTCAAAGAAAAGTTGAAACTATTGAAGATAGATCTTAAAAAGTGGAACAAAGAGGTATTCGGTAATGTGGAGTCGAGTATTCACAGGATAATGGATCATATCAGTAAGTTAGATCTTCTGGATGAAAGGGGGCGCTTAGATGAAGAAGGGAAAGAAAGGAGACAAGACTTGTTTGCTGAATTAAAGAAACTAAATCTAAGACAAGAGTCGATTGCAAGACAAAAAGTCAGATCTAAATGGATTGTCCTAGGTGACTCTAATACGAGTTATTTTAATGCAGCAATAAACTGGAGAAGGGTAAGAAATAACATTAAAGGCCTTTTTCTTTCTAGGGCCTGGTCAGAGGAGCTTAGTAAAGTAAAAGAGTCGATTTATGAGGTATTCAAAGAAAGATTCACCCAAAAGTGGGGTGTTAGACCTACTTTAGATGGACTCCAATTCTAGTCGCTATCTCTTATTAATAATCAAAGTTTAACTACAAGATTTGAGGAGGACGAGGTGAGGGAAGCTGTGTAGATGTGCGGAAGTGAGAATAGTCCTGGACTAGATGGATTTAATTTTAAGTTTATCAAGTTGTTTTAGGAAATTTTAAAATCGGATATAATGAAGCTTGTAAAGGACTTCTATAATGACGGTAAATGGCCACGTGGGTGCAATGCCTCATTTATCTCACTTACACCTAAGAAGGAGGAAATAATGAGTCTCAACGACTATAGACCAATCTCTTTGGTTGGGTGTGCTTACAAGATTGAAGAGGTGTACACACAAGGTGATTGATGAGTCACAAAGTGCCTTTTTTAGGTGGGCAAAATATGTTGGATGGGGTCCTGGTGGCTAATGAGGTGGTGGAAGAAATAAAGAATAAGAAGAAAAGTTGTGTGGTAATTAAAGTAGACTTTGAGAAGGCATATGATTCAATTAATTGGGAATTTCTTAAGTATATGATGAGGAGAATGGGATTTAGCGAAAAGTGGATTAGGTGGATTTCTAATCTTTTAGTGTCCTCTTCTGTCTCACTCCTAGTTAATGGTAGCCTAAATAAGGAATTTAATCTCACCAAGGGTCTTAGACAAGGAGATCCTCTAGCCCCTTTTTTGTTTCTTATTGTGGTTGAAGGATTAGCTGGGATGGTTAGAAGCGTTTTGGCTACATCCTCATTGATTGGAGTAAGAGTGGGGAATCCTGGAGTGGAGATTAGTTTGTTGCAATTGCAGATGACCCATTTTTTTTTGTGAGACATCTACACAAAATATATTGACGGTTAAGAGCATATTACAGTGTTTTGATGTTTCCTCTAGGTTAAAGGTCAATTTTCACAAAAGTAGGATCGGAGGGATAGGGGTGGATAGGAGAGGGATTGAGGAGTATGCGACTATATTAAACTGTGATAAAATGAATGTACCTTTCTTACACTTGGGCTTGCAGATAGGGGGAAATCTAAGGAGGGTTGAATTTTGGGAACTAGTTTTGAGGAAAATCAAGAAAAAACTATCAGGATGGAAAGGGAGATACATTTCATTTGGTGGAAGGGTGTCCTTAGTCAAATCGGTAAGAACATCTTTACCCCTATATTCAAAGACGATTTTTATGGAATGGGGGAGGTTAAGAGAGGAAAATAAGTATCGTGAAATGGGAAATTATTTGCAAACCTAAGAACCAAGGAGGGCTTGGAGTTAAGGATGTGGGATCATTTAATGATGTATTACTAGCTAAGTGGAAATGGAGGTTAGTAAATGAGAATAAAGGGATCTTGAAGCAGGTATTAGAAGCTAAGTATGGAGGGTGGAGAGGTTTAGAGGATAAAAAAAAAGTTAAAGCTTGTTCAACTTGGTGGAAGGATTTAAAAAAGATTTGTGGGGCTAATGAGTAAGGTGAAGGCTAGTTTGCAAAAAATATGAGTATGGAGGTAGGTGACGGTAAAGCTACATTATTTGGGCAGAATAATTGGGCTGGGGAAGAGGCATTAGGTGTGAAGTTTAGTAGGCTATTTATGAATTCTAGTGATCAACAAGGATTTGTTAGTAATATGGGCACTTGGCAAGATGGTCGGTGGGTATAGAATTTGGCGTGGAGAAGACCTTGGTTCAGGTGGGAAGAAGATTTGGTAAAACAACTCATGAACTTCATTATATTGAAACAGCCTACTATTAAAGGAGAAGATAAATGGGTTTGGAAGGGGGATGACATGGGAATGTTTAGTGTTAAATCAGCTTATTCCATTATTCAGAATGAGATACATGGAGATTTTGAAAGCTTTTTTATTGAGCTTTGGAAGATTAAAGCTATCCCTAAGGCATTACATTTGGTGTGGAGAGTAACATTAGAAGGAATAACTACGAGGGATAAGTTGAGGGATAGGGGGGTGCAAGTGGCTGTGACCAGTTGCGAACTATGTGGTGTGGAGGAGGAATCCATCACACACTTGTTCTTGGAGTGTAAGATACTTAATGTGGTGTTGAACGAATGCTATACGTGGTTCGGCATAAGTACTTGTAGAACCAAATCTCTCAAGCAACATTTGTTGCAACGCTACATTTACTTCCAAAACAAGAAGGTAAATATTTATTGGAAGGTGGTGTGGAGTTTGTGGAAGCATAGGAATGACGCGTTGTTATGCAATAAAAAGGTAAATGTAGAAGAAATTTTCTTTCTAACTCAATTGAACTCCTGGTTGTGGGTCAAGTTTAAGGTTTCAATGGTTGTAGGATCTTTTGCAGAATGGTGTATGGATTCCTAGTCTTGTTCCTTATGTGTTGGATAATCAACTTGGTGATTATCTATTAACCCATCTAACTTTCAAGAGGGGGAGGGATAATTATCTAGTTAACTACTTAACTTTCTGCATATTTTTGCTCAATTATATTTTGTAACTATTTTTTATACTTCTAGTACTAATTTTTATTAATATATTTGTCATTACCGATTAAAAAAAAAACGAATATATTTTAAAATTATTTAATTAAAATTTTGTCAAAATTAATTTCACTTTTAAGAAGTGAATTAGGAGTGAAAAATAACCTTATACACTTTTGAGAGGTATTTATTCTTGATTATTCTGAATTTGAGTTTCATCATTTGTTTTTTCTTAAATTTAAATTAAGATACTTGTACTTGGAATATTTTCTTTATCGAAATTTAGAATTGATTTAAATTATTCATCTTGAGATTTGTTCAACAAAAATATAAATTTTTGTTTTCAATTTATGTTTTGTTTAGAAATGGAAATGTTCAAGTGTGGAAGATTTTGACAAGTGTATTTTATACATCGTCTTATTTATCTTATTTAATTATTTTAGAACACTTCTGATATCTATTTGGTTAAATTTAACATATTTTTTTTTATATTTAATAGTAAAAGAGAAGTTAATTTAAAATGGTTAATTTATATTATTTATTAAAAATTTATTATTTATTTTATTTAAAGACATTTTGTTTAGTAATTTTTTGTTTTGTTCAACAAATTTGTTTTAGATTGAAGGAAATGAATTAATGAATTCGTTTAGTGTTAAGAACTTCCATTGAGCGAATTCGTTCTAGAAGTTATGTTTTTCTAATTGCAAATTTTAATTAGCGAATTATTAAATCGTTGAGTGAATTTGGAAACAGATAGAGTTAACTAACTTAACTATCAATGGCTAACTATCCAATCTAATTCTCCAAAGTTTTGATACTAGCATTAGTTGTGACGCTCATAATTTAGAAAACAATTTTATTTGAATATGTGGAATTTTGACATTTTTTTTTTTTTTTTGAAATTGAAATTATAACATTGTAAATATTTTTATGCCTACACAAGTATAGAAGGAAGAAAATAAAAGAAAATGATAATTTACAATAATATATGCATTTATATATATATATATATATATAATATCATATGAGTATTTGTTCCAGAAACCATAATATAACATTTACATCTCAAAAATGATGGGTAAAATAGTTAAAACCAAAGTGTCACATATCTATAGTCTCATCAAGCAGGTTCTTATTAAACTATCAAGCATCTATCACATCTATGGGAAAAAGTCTTCATTCTCAGCTTCATATAACGCCTCAAAGGCCTTCATCTCGTCGGATGAGAGATCAGATAGTGAGATGTCTCCCTCATCAGTTGTGACCTCTATTGACGTCGTCCTCCCTCCAGTCACCCTCGTCAGCATTCCGGTAGCATCATGATCAAGAAACTGAAATTGGTAACGTAGGGGTCTAGGGGGTCGCACAGTACCTCTATATATATCATAGTTATACAAGTGGGTGATTCTCCTATTACCTTCCATACAAAATGGCACGCTATACGATGCATGGGCATCCATAGTGATGACTGAGTCTGGTCCGTCTATTCCAGGAGTTAATACATATTTATAAAAACCTACCTGCTGGTATTCCCTGAATAACTCATTATATCTATAATTATATTGTACATCTACTATCCTAATTCTGCGAGGTTGGGTGGTCATTGTTCTGTCCTGAAATGTTAGGTATAAGGGTGAGCCTATTCCTATTATAATCTTAATGTATACAATGAAACAAAAGAGTAATATAATATAAACAGGTAGAGTAATTTCAATCAATTTCATCAACATAAAATCTCAGTCAGTCAATCACTCAATCAATCAATCAACAGTCACTGAACATGCAAGTAAGAGCTAATATCAACATAATATAAATCCTAGATAGTCATGTTCTTCGTCTTTCACTCCCATCATGATTCTCAATTTCCATTCTTATCTTGGGCCCCTAAACACTGCCAACCTCACCACCCAGATGATGTTGGCCTTACGCTGGTGTGGATAGCTTCCGATTAGCACTACGCTACACAGATACAACGTGTGCACACAAGCCCCTTTGAATAAAACATAGTCAGCGATTCAGTCGGGAACGAAGTGTGAGGCCTGTGACAGTCCCCAAACACATCGTGCACATCGATGGTTGAGCCACTTCACCACCCTTCAATTCCCCCAGGTCAATGAAGCTTCCTGAACTACACCCCAGTGTATCTCTGTGACTAATCCACATAGAATTCAACTTGAAAGGACCTAACTGTCCAAATCTCACAACTTTCCCACTCTTCAAGTAATTAATTTCAACTTATCACATCCAGATATCACTTAATCATAAAAGACAATCACATCGGGGTGCAAATAACAAAATAGAGCATAATATAAAACAGGAGTGCAAATAGTAAAACAGGGGGTAAATAGTAAAAACAAGGGGGTGCAAATATTAAATTTTTTTTATAGCTGCGCTGAGCGCATTGCTGCGCCGAGCGACCCTAAATTCGCTCAGTGGATTTTTTTTTTGGTGCGCTGAGCGGATTTCGCCCGCACTGAGCGGATTCGCTCCGGTGTTCAGTGTTCTTCAATGCGCTCAGCGGATTCCAATCCGCTGAGCAGATTTTTATAGTGCCGCGCGAAACTTTCGTGTTTTAGTGATTTTATCAACCATTTTCAAAATTAAACACATCCAGACAACAATCAATCCACAGAACATCATACATTACAGATTAGAACAAGAAATAAACTCCCCTTACCTTGAAATTCTTCAAACAATCCAAAAACAAAGAAATTGAAATTCTTTAACTCAAACTTCAAAATCAATAAAATCTACCGTTAATCTAGGATTTCAATCGGTAGAAATGGAATTGGAAGCTTGGATTTGAGTAACATTACCTTAAATTGGGAAGAAATAGAGAAATTGAGTAGGATTTTGACATTGAAAATGTGTGAAAATGGAGGAAGAAGAAGAAGGTGAAAACAGAGAGAAGAGAGTGTGCATAGTGAGAGTCAGAGAAACCGTAATAGAGAAGGAGAAGGGAGGCGGTGCGATTATATGATTACATATATAAATTTTTTTGTGGCGGTTTGAGTTTTTTTTTTTTTTAAATAATTATATTAATATTTATTTTCCTTTTAAAAATAATAATAATAATTATAATAAAAATAATTCTTATTAATTTTAAATATCACACACAAATAAAATACACATCCAAAAATTAAGGATGTTACATCAGTCCTTTGCTAAAATTTTTGGGTATTCATTATCATTTTCCTCAATCATTCAAAAAAATGTTGAATTTTAGAACATGAGGGTGCAACAATGTTGACATTGCCAAACTATGGAGAAATTTGTTTTTTATAAGGTGAAATGGATGAAGGAGATGATTGCATGAATGAAGTGAATTGTTGTCAACTATTTTGAGGTGGATAAAATGGTGGAGGTGGCTATTATGGTGGATAATTAAGTTGAGAATAATTATGATGTTGTTGATTTCCTTCCCACCTAAGCTTTGGACAATTTCTCAAAATAGGATTGTACTTATTAAAAGAAATATCTACAAATTGGTTAGGTAAAGGCTTGCTGAATTAACCAACTACAAACACTTGGGTATCTCTACTTTAGTCGGCATGCTATTAAAGTTGGACCAATCATCTGTAGCATGATGACTTAATGTGCAAACCTACCAAACTTCCTTAGCTATTGGAAAACTTGTATGTTTAACATTTGTGAAGAGGACGATGAAGAAAAAACAAAACTTATATCTCATGGCAAACTGATGAAACCATGAAAATTAAGGAAGATGAAAAAGGAAGTCTTAGGAAGATCACTAAAAATATTGTTGTCAAGTGGCATCTAGAGGGGGGTGAATTGATGTAATAAAAGTTAAAACTTTAATTACTTTCCTTTAAAATTTTTAACCCTCTTGATTTAATTAGTCAAGCAGAAACTTTATAATGCGCAACGGAAAAATAAAAGATAAGGAAAGAGAGAGAAGAACACCAGAACTGGTTCGGGTTAAATCCTTAACCCTACATCCAGTTCCCAATCACTTCAACTTGAGATGATCACACACTCTCACTATCTTTAATTAATCAGAATTTTACAACTACTAATACAAGTGAAACATGCAAAAATAGAAAAATTAAAGATCAAACCTCACTATCTCTTGAAACCCACAAGAGATTGTCACACCTTCCTTGAGTCACACAAGGAATGAAAACACCTTCCTTGAATCACACAAGGAATGAAACACACCTACTCTGAACAGTCTCAGAGGATGAACATAAACAAAATAATATCACCTGGAGTGAAGATGTCAAACTGTACCACCGGCTTTGCTCAAAATCTTCTCAAGATTTTCTCATAAAAATATAAGCACAGAAAAGATTTTCTTTTTCAAATGTGAATTTTCGTGGCTCAAGATATTCAGAAGTTGTGTAAAGCAATGTAGAAGATGTGTATTTTGATAACCCTTGATTTGCTTAATAAATAGCCAAAAATTCACAAATAATATTTTATTTAAATTTTAATTTGAAATCAATTTTTTATTCTATTCAGATACTCTCCAACGTTCAGAAAATATAAATCCAGATACTCCTTTATTTTAGGAGATTTTTATGCAACGAATATTTTTCAAAAATCTTCCAACATAATCGATTACGTTATTTACATAATCGATTATTACAATGCTTTGAACTTTTCGAAAAAAAGAACTAATCGATTATATAATCAATTATCACCGTATTAAAAACTTTTTAATTCAAAAGCACCTAATCGATTACATAATCGATTATTCCATAGAGAAATTCTTTTCAGTTTCAAATACATAATTGATTACTTAATCAATTATTCCAGTGACAAAAGCTTTTCAATTTTCAAAATATATAATCGATTACCTAATCGATTATTCCAGTGACGAAAGTTTTTCTCAATTTCGAAAATACATAATCGATTACCTAATCAATTATTCCAGTGGCAAATTCTTCTTTTAAAAATTTCCAGAAAACATAATCAATTATGTTCTTCATATAATCGATTATCACAGTGCAATTTTTTTTATAGTTTTAAAAAATAATTTTCTTGAGAAAATCTCTGAGCTAAGTGATGATTACCTTTCAACATCAGTCACTCCTTTTGGTATATGACACAACTAACTATCAACTAAAGTCTTCTCATCTTGTGTGTCATTTAAATCTTTGAGCTTCCAACTTGAGTTTTCTTGAGCTTCTCAATTGAATTTCCTTTGAAATATTGATCTTCCTTTGTTGTCCTGATTCTTGATCATTATTAAAACACTTGAGCACTTGTGCATTGTGCAATCTTCAAAGAGTGATAACAATCTCCCCCTTTTTGATGATGATCAAGAAAAAATAATATACTTGTGTGTTGAAACTAACCAAAAAATTCTTTAGCAATATTAGTTAGCATAATATCCAACATTCTAGAATATAAGCAAAAATCAACATACATAAGATAACACACATAAGATTATTCTCCCCCTTTTTACTAGATCATAATTAAAAAGGACAATTAAGAAGAACACACATAAATATAAAACACAGCTCAAAAGACAAAAAAAATGCAAAAGGCTAACACCTAACACTAAGCGTCATCATCATTGTCTTGATTTTGAGCTTCCCTCAATTCACGTTCTACAGAAGAAATGCGGTCTTCAAAATCTTCAAAGCTTCTTCTTATTGTAGTATTGAGCTCCTCAAAACTAGTCCTCACATAAGAATTTAAGCTGTCATAATTTTGTTGAAGGGCTTGATATCTCTGTTCAGAAACAGCACTGAAATCCAATTGCCACTTTTGAATATTTTCTAGCATTTGGAAATACTGATCAGGAAGCACAGCCTGAGGTTGAGGATTAGGCATGTCTTCATCCATAGCAGCTACAGCCCCTTCTGGCTCAGCAGTAGCAGTCCACATATCATCTACATTCTGCAGACCCATCTTGTTCAGTACATTCTTCCCAATGGTACTGTGACTGTCCATTGCAACACGAGATTCTCCCTCAACAAGAACACCATAGTGAATCAAAATCTTTGTAATGAAAAGAGCATAAGGAAGATGGGAATGCAATCTCTTGGCCTTAAACATATAATCAGTGATAATTGTAGGTCAGTCCAAAGATAAACCATTATTAATGCCATATATCAATAGTAGATCTTCAATGGTCAGCTGTGCATGATTAGATCCTCTAAGACAGATCAACCAACTTATAATATAAGCCAATAACCTTTCATTGACACGCATAGGGCCAGTCCTATAGAGATTGAAATTTCCATTGTAATTATCTTTCAAATAAGAACGGTAAACCTCCATTTTATCAAAGCCCTCATAGCCAACAGTTATATTAATTCCGCCAGCAATAATAGGAACCTTAGCCACATTCATCTAGATATCATCATCTAAGTGAATGTCAATACATTTGATGCGTGACTTGACTCCCCCTTGTCTCTTGGTCAAGTTGCAGTAAAACATGCGGACCAAATCTGGATAATAGTCTCCATTCCAATAAGCTCCACCCATGGTTGTACGTCCCAACTCTACGAAATGTTTTAGACCTTGGGCCTGCAGTAATTCTTGAAAAGCAAAGCCTTCATGCTTAAAGAAATTTATGGAGAGACGCTTTGGAGGAACCATTTTCCTTGTCTTAAAATCCTGGATAAACAGCGGATGAATCTCTTCATCTGAAATCCAGCCACTCAAGTCATGAGGGCGTTCTGCAAGAAGCACTTGAGGAGTGGTCATGGGCTTTTTATTCCTGTGCCTTGTAGTTAGTTTCCTTTTGGGATTGGATGAGGATGCCATGTATTTTTCTGGAGTTTAACACGGAAAGACAATAACAGAGAGAATAGAGAAGGATTTAAGGAGCAGAGAATGGTATTTGGGTGCAAAGGAGAATAAATGAGGGAGATAAATGATTCTGCACTTGGAGGGGTTTTAAATAGCAATTGAGTGTGCAAAGTGGAGCAAAGAGCCGTTTTAAGTGACAGAGAACGAGTTCCAAGAGAGATAACGGCTAATTTAACGTGGATTTGAAAATTCAAAACCAAAACTGACATGAATAATCGATTAAGTTCTTATGATAATCGATTATCAACGCCTAAATAATCGATTATGTTATGTTCTTAATCGATTAACACAGACGAGACTTGCGGTCATAATCGATTATGTCATCCACGTAATCGATTATGATATAGCAAAGTGAAGAACTAACAGAGAAATTCCAGATAATCGATTAGACTAAGCATGTAATCAATTATAAGCGCAATAAGTCCAGAACAACTTTCACAATACAGAAATACCATCCATTATTTCTAATTCTCTTCTTAGCTCAAGAAATCTATCTCTTGGTAATGGTTTAGTAAAAATATCAGCTAATTGATTCTTAGTATCTATATATTCAATTATGCAATCTCCCTTAATTATATGGTCTCTTATGAAATAGTGTCTAATTTCAATATGCTTTGTCCTAGAATGCATGATAGGATTTCTAGTAAGGTTTATGGCACTAGTACTATCACACTTCAAGGGTATGTGATCTAGAAAAATATTATAATCCTCTAATTGATGCTTCATCCACAAAATTTGTGCACAACAACTACCTGCTGCTATATATTCAGCTTCTGTGGTGGATAGAGCTACACATGCTTGCTTCTTAGAGTGCCATGAAACTAAGGAACATCTTAATAAATGACATGTGCCGCTAGTGCTTTTTCTATCTATTTTACATCCTCCATAATCAGAATCGGAATAACCTATTAGGCTAGGGGAGGATCCTGAGGGGTACCATAGTCCAAAGTTCCTAGTCCCATTTAAATATTTAAGGATTCTTTTAATGGCAACTAGATGTGATTCTTTAAGGTTTGACTGAAACCTAGCACATACACAAACACTATGCATTATGTCTGGTCTACTAGCAGTAAGATAAAGTAAAGAACCAATCCTACCTTTGTATTTGGTTTGATCAACCATCTTACCTTTTTCATCATGATCAAGATAACATGATGTAGCCATAGGAGTAGCTGCTTCCTTAGAACTTTCAAGTTCAAATTTGTTAAGGATTTCTAAGCAATATTTGGATTGGGAGATGAAAATTCCTTCCTTTAGTTGTTTGATTTGCAATCCAAGAAAGAAGGTTAGCTCCCC
>BDMB01000145.1:35264-46232 GCA_016859785.1 Macrotyloma uniflorum
AAAAAGTTACTAAGTCTCTCATACCATGATCTTGGTGCTTGCTTGAGTCCATATAGAGTTTTCTTCAGCTTATAAACATGATTGGGATATTGATAGTCTTCAAATCCTAGAGGTTGATAAACATAAACTTCTTCGTTTATGTATCCATTTAAGAAAGCACTCTTCACGTCCATTTGAAATAGCTTGAATTTCATTATAGAAGCATATACAAGTAATATCATTATTGCTTCAAGTCTTGCAACAGGGGCATAAGTCTCATCATAATCTATGCCTTCTTCTTGACTATATCCTTTGACTACAAGTCTTGCTTTATTCTTTGTAATGTTTCCATTCTCATCAAGCTTGTTTCTAAAGACCCATTTTGCTCCAATAACTTGTAAGGAGATTGTTCTTGGCACTAGATCCCATACTTCATTTCTTTTGAATTGATTAAGCTCTTCTTGCATGACATTAACCCAATATTCATCCTTTAAGGCTTCATCTATACTTTTTGGTTCAACTTGAGAAACAAAAGGGACATTCAGACAAAAATTGTTCATCTTGCTTCTTGTTGTTACTCTTTGATCAATGTTCCCTATAATGTTGTTCATTGATAATCCTCTTGGAGTTCTCCATTCTCTTGGAAGATCATCAACTACTGGATGTTCATTAATGGAAAGATCTTCTAAACTTTGAGTGAGGTCTTGTATGTTGCTTCTACTGGATGATTTTTGTATTGGATCTTCTTCTTGAGATTTTTCCACTGCTGCTTTCTCCTCTTCTATATCTATCAATTTCTTTCTAGTCTCAAGAGGGTTTTCCTCAAGGTCCAATTTCTCATTAAATGTTACATGTATGGATTCTTCTACATGCAATGTTCTCCTATTAAAAATTCTATATGCTTTGCTAGACAAAGAATAACCCAAGAATATGCCTTCATCAACTTTTGAGTCAAATTTTCCAAGATTATCTTTTCCATTATTTAAAACATAACATTTACATCCAAAAACTTTCAAATGAGAAATATTTGGTTTTCTTACTTTAAATAATTCATAAGGAGTAATTTTCAAAATAGGTCTAATTAAAATTCTATTTAAAACGTAACATGTTGTAGACACAGCATCAACCCAAAAATATTTAGGAAGATTTTGTTCATTTAACATTGTCCTAGCAAGTTCTTCCAAAGATCTATTTTTCCTTTCCACTACTCCATTTTGTTGAGGTGTCCTAGGTGAAGAAAAATTATGTGAAATTCCTGACTCATCACAAAAGTTTTCAAAAGACTCATTTTGAAATTTCCCACCATGATCACTTCTTAAAAATTTGATTTTTAACTCTTTCTCATTTTGAATAGCATTGGAAAATTTTCTAAAAGTATCAAAAGCATTACTCTTGGATGATAAAAAGAATGTCCATGTATATCTAGAGTAGTCATCAACTATAACAAGAGCATAATAATTGCCACCAAGACTCCTAGTCTGTGAAGGACCAAATAAATTCATATGTAACATCTCTAAAGGTTTAGAAGTAGAAACAATGTTTTTACTTTTAAAATAAATTTTAGTTTCTTTACCCTTTTGACATGCTACACAAATTTTATCTTTCACAAAATTCAGTTTTGGTAAACCAATTACTAACTCTTTAGTAATGAGCCTACTTAGATGATGCATATGTATGTGTGCAGCCCTTTTATGCCATAGCCAAGGATTCTCTTCCTTTGCTACTAAGCAAGGAATGTCTCTAGATGCAACATTAACAAGATCAATGACATATATATTATTTAATCTTGTACCTTTTAAAGCGACTTCATTTGAATCCTTTTGTAGTATATGGCAGTAGCTTGATTCAAACACTATCTTCAATCCTTTAACACACAGTTGACTAATGCTCAAGAGATTGTGTTTTAATCCTTCTACTAGGAGGACATCATGGATCACAAAACTCTCAGTTACACCTATGTCTTCAGAGCCAAGAATCTTTCCTTTGTTGTTGTCTCCATAAGGTCACATGTCCTTGATCCTTCATTTTGAGATTTTGGAATTTACTCTTGTCTCCAGTCATGTGTCTTGAACATCCACTATCTAGGTACCATAGTCTTTTTCTTTCCTTGGAAGCAATCTGCATCACAAACATATAGATTTAGGTCCCCTTTATTATTTTCGGTCCTTAGGGGTTAGTATACACATTCTCGGTTTCTCTAGCAATTAATTCTTGATCCAATAAAAATACTAATTATAACAATCGTAATGATAATAGAAATTAATTGTTTATTTGAATCCAAACAAATTTTCCAGAAGGAACACCTACATGTTTTATTAAACATTTGTTTACCGTATGACCATGTTTCATGCAATAAAAACATTTTGTTCTAGAAAATGTAGGTTTGTAGATTTTATTTTGAAAATTGTTCACAAAAGATTTTTGAAAATTTGTTTTTATAGATTCTTTGACAAAAACAGTCTTTTATTTTTCTAGACTTTTCTTAGGAATAAAGTCAAGTCCAGTTTTACTAGAACTTTCTTTTGAGAACTCAAAATTGTATCAAGATGCACACTTGATTTAGAAAATTTTGAAATTACTTTTTCAAGACTAGAAATTTTGTTTTCAAGAATTTCACAATTTTCACAAACTTTTCCTTTTGAAATTGTTTCTAATTTTTCTAAATTAGTTTTCAAAGATTCTTTTTCTTTTTCTGCATCTTGTAATTTATTTTCCAAAATTTGAAATTTATTTTTCAAAGTAGAATGTTTTCTTGATAAAACATCAAAGTTTTGAAAGAGTTCTTGAAATGCCTCATGTAAATCATCATAATAATCTGTAGATTCATAATTACTTACTCTCCATGATGTTTCGAGATCTTCATTTGCCATCAAGCAAAGATTTGCCTCCTCTTCCTCTTCGCTTTCACTAGAGCTACTTTCCGAGGTAGTCGATGCGTTGCCTTCCCATGCTATATAAGCCTTCTTTTTCTTCTTAAAAATTTTCTTATCCTTCTTTTATTTTTCTTCTTTCTTTGCACACGGGCACTCGGATTTAATGTGGTCCACTCTGTTGCATTCGTAACATTTGAAGTTTGAAGAGGGATTGTCTTTCTTCTTTTTTTGATATTGATTATTTTTCTTATTCTTCAAAAACCTGGAAAAAATTTTCACTAACAAAGAAATATCATCATTAGTATTCTCACCTTCATCTTCATTGTCAGATTGTTCTGTTTTGAATAAGAGAGTCTTCTTTTTATAATTCTCCTCTCCATTCTTTAGCCTTTGAAGCTCAAGCTCATGCTCTCTGAGTTTTCCAAACAGTGTAGCCATATCCATCTTGGTAAGGTCTCTTGATTCTGTGATTGCTGTGACTTTTGGCTGCCAGTTTCTATCCAGAGATTTTAATATTTTCGTGTTGAGCTCTTCTTTGGCAAAGCTTCTTCCCAAGGCTTCTAAGTGATTTACTATGTGTGTAAATCATGTTTGAAAATCTCAGATGCTTTCATTTGGTGCCATAGTCAATAGTTCATATTCTTGTATCAAGGAATTTTTCCTTGCACGTTTGACTTCTTTTGTTCCTTCATGTGTGACTTCTAGTGTCTCCCACATTTCTGTGGCAGTTTTGCATTTGGAAATCCTGTAAAACTCATTTAATGTTAGTGCAAATACAATAGCATTTCTAGCCCTTACATCTTATTGTGCTCTCTTGTTCTCATCCGGCGTCCATTGTAAGAATTGCTTTGGTGTAGGTCCATCAGCTAGCATTGTCATTGGTACGAATGGACCGTTTTCTACTGCATCCCACACTCCATAGTCAAGGGTTTGAAGAAAAATTTGCATTCTTGCTTTCCAAAACGGATAATTGTCTCCTTCAAAGAGTGGTGGTCGGTTTATTGACGCTCCTTCCCTGTATATCTGATTCTGCATAGACATCTTAAAGATCTTTTAGAAATACCTTATCAACCTGGCTCTGATATCACTTGTTGTCAAGTGGCATCAAGAGGGGGGGGGGGTGAATTGATGTAATAAAAATTAAAACTTTAATTACTTTCCTTTAAAATTTTTAACCCTCTTGATTTAATTAGTCAAGCAGAAACTTTATAATGCGCAACGGAAAAATAAAAGATAAGGAAAGAGAGAGAAGAACACCAGAAATTTATATTGGTTCGGGTTAAATCATTAACCCTACATCCAGTTCCCAATCACCTCAACTTGAGATGATTACACACTCTCACTATCTTTAATTAATCAGAATTTTACAACTACTAATAAAAGTGAAATATGCAAAAATAGAAAAATTAAATATCAAACCTCACTATCTCTTGAAACTCACAAGAGATTGTCACACCTTCCTTGAGTCACACAAGGAATGAAAACACCTTCTTTGAATCACACAAGGAATGAAACACACCTCCTCTGAACAGCCTTAGAGGATGAACATAAACAAAATAATATCACCTAGAGTGAAGATGTCAAACTGTAGCACCGGTTTTGCTCAGAATCTTCTCAAGATTTTCTCATAAAAATATAAGCACAAAACAGATTCTCATTTTCAAATGTGAATTTTCGTGGCTCAAGATATTCAGAAGTTGTGTAAAGCAATGTAGAAGATGTGTATTTTGATAATCCTTGATTTGCTTAATAAATAGCCAAAAATTCACAAATAATATTTTATTTAAATTTTATTTCGAAATCAATTTTTTATTCTATTCAGATACTCTCCAACGTTCAGAAAATATAAATGCAGATACTCCTTTATTTTAGGAGATTTTTATGCAATAGATATTTTTCAAAAATCTTCCAACATAATCGATTACGTTATTTACATAATCGATTATTACAATGCTTTGAACTTTTCGAAAAAAAACAACTAATCGATTACATAATTGATTATCACCGTGTTAAAAACTTTTTAATTCAAAAGCACCTAATCGATTACATAATCGATTATTCCAAAGAGAAATTCTTTTCAGTTTCAAATACATAATCGATTACTTAATCGATCATTCCAATGACAAAAGCTTTTCAATTTTCAAAATATATAATCGATTACCTAATCGATTATTCCAGTGACGAAAGCTTTTCTCAATTTCGAAAATACATAATCGATTACCTAATCGATTATTCCAGTGGCAAATTCTTCTTTTAAAAATTTCCAGAAAACATAATCAATTATGTTTTTCATATAATCGATTATCATAGTGAAATTTTTTTATAGTTTTAAAAAATAATTTTCTT
This sequence comes from Macrotyloma uniflorum, assembly GCA_016859785.1. Lineage (NCBI taxonomy): Eukaryota > Viridiplantae > Streptophyta > Magnoliopsida > Fabales > Fabaceae > Macrotyloma > Macrotyloma uniflorum. Next base: position 40,463 of record BDMB01000145.1, read on the forward strand.
GAGAAAATCTCTAAGCTGAGTGATGATTACCTTTCAACATCAGTCACTCCTTTTGGTATATGACACAACTAACTATCAACTAAAATCTTCTCATCTTGTATGTCTTGTAAATCTTTGAGCTTCCAACTTGAGTTTTCTTGAACTTCTCAATTGAATTTCCTTTAAAATATTGATCTTTCTTTGTTGTTTTGATTCTTGATCATTATTAAAACACTTGAGCACTTGTGCATTGTGCAGTCTTCAAAGAGTGATAACAATATGACTAAAAAGATATATTGAATCCTTCTCCTAATCTATAATGATTCTTGTACTTTGAGTTTCAAATTATAAAATACATATAGGTCTTAGATTAAAACTAAGTACAAAAAAATAATTAAAAATTATACATTATTTTAAATTTAAAATTCAACTATATAGTTTTAACATTGTAAACATTTACATTTGTAAAACTATATTATAAGTTTTATAATTCTTAATTTTAATTTAATTTTATAGTTTAATTATGATATTTTTTTTAGTTTTCTTATTAATGAAATTATTTTATTTATTATTTTTAATTATTCTTTTATAATTTTTTAGGATTATTTTTTTAATTAAATTTTTGAATTATTTAATATTCTAAACTCTTATGAAAAATTATATCATAAACTAATTTTAAATTTATATATCATAAACTAATTTTTATTTTTTTAATTAAATTTTTGAATTATTTAATATTCTAAACTCTTATGAAAAATTATATCATAAACTAATTTTAAATTTATATATCATAAACTAATTTTTATTTTTTTTTATTATTAAATTTTATCTTTCTAAATATGTATATAATTATTTAATCATAATTAAATATTAAATTTTAAATATTTAAAAGACTAATAAATCCAAATTTATGATTATAATTTAAATCTAAAAAAAATAATATAAAATGAAAATTAGAAAATTAATTATTAATTTTATATAGATTTTAATCTTTTACTGCTTTTACTATCTTTAATCGATATAAGTTATATAAATTTTTTTATAAAAAATTCATCTATATATTCTCTATTTTAATTAAGTTTAATCTAACAATTTTCTTATTTTAATTACAGTTTATTCTAACGTTTTTAATTCACTTCATTTTAAGTGATTTTAAAGGTTGTTTATTAAATCTAATTTTTTCCACTAAAGAAAGTATCAACAATTATACTGAAAATACTTTTATATAAGTTATTAATACATTCAAAAAATTATACTGAAAATACTTCTATATAAGTTATTAATACATTCAATTTAGAAATGTCAGGTCAAAATTTTCATAAAAATGTCAATATTGAATATCAACCAATTTCAAAATACTTTCTATATATCTACTTGTACAACCAATTTTAAAAAATATTTTATATATTCATCCTATTCCATGCAAATCAACATGTCAACGTCTTATATCCTATATCAGATTTTCATAATCATTCCTGAAAATATTTTTTTTATTAATATTTATATATACGTAAAAAGTAATTATAACGTTTAATTTATCTAAAACTAATTTAAGAAATAAAATTTATATTTTATTTATATATTATAATTCAATCTTATTTTTAATTAATATAAATTTTTTATTAATAAAGGATCCAATTTAAGTCTAATAATCTTATTAACAATTAAGACTTTATTTAAAGATTTGTTAACAATTTTGTTAATTATTAGAACTCTTTAAATATATAGAACAGAATTATAATCTATTAATAGATAGTCAACTAATATATATTAACAAGTAAATCAATTTACATCAAACAAAATATATTAATAACTAATCCAATTTAGACTCAATAATTTATAATATTTAATTTATTTTTAAAATTAGTTCAAAATATAAGGTTTAATATATTATAATTTAATCTTATTTATAATTAATATAAAATTTATCCAATAATACACCTTAACATTTAAATAAATCAAAATTTGAAAGATTTCTAGAATCTAAGTGTTACTACGTATTCAACGCATGATGCGATAATTTTCAAAACCCTATTATTCTTATATCTTACACAGAATTCTTAATGATATAGAATCTATTATCTTTTTATATTGTTTATAATATGAAGAATGAATTTAATATCGATAAAATTTATTAAAAATTAAAAATTATTTATATAAAATATAAAATATGCACAAAAATACATAGATGATATGAATAATTAACCATCAATTTAATATTAAATTCGCGAAACATAATGATAAAAATTAAACAAAAAGAATTATTAAAGATTAATTAAAATAAAAAAATATATATAAAATTGATGTATTTATTAATGATTAAATTTAAAATTAATAAATTTATTTACTTTTCCTGGTCTTTTTGGTTTGGATTCTGACAATTTTTTAGTGTGACGTTTTTCCATTAACGTGAGCGTAGAAGGCTTTTCATTACTTATACCGGAAAGTGATTTACGAACACAAAATTCATATACGCGGGGTAGACGCGCAAAGATTCCTTTTCCAAAAGTCTCCTTCCAGAACAACTTTATTTTTATACTTATTTCAAAAAAATAAAGATTACAATTTTATTTTTATTTTTAATTATTAATTTTTAATCATGTATTTATTTAAAATTTTAAATTATTCATAAATTTATTTATATTTATTCTTAAAATAAGGGATTTTCTTAAAATGTATTAATATATATTTTTTAAATTATATTTGTATAAATTTTACTAAATATTATTTTTAATAATTTTATATAAAACATAAATAATAATAATAATAAGATAATCAAAATATTCATATTTTAATTTATTTTAAAAAATATATATTATATTAATTTTGATCTATATAAACAACATCAAATACTTTTAGATTCATAAAATTTTTTATCTATATAAAAAAAATATTTTAATCTAAAATTAAGTTTTGAAAAAATAGTATCCAATAAAAAAAATTCAATGCTAATGCTTAAATGCATTTTTAGTCCGTAAAAAAAATGCAAAAGCTAATACTCCAAAAAAACACAATTATTTTTTTTAATCTTTTAAAAAATATATACAAAATTAATCTTCTCAAAAGATTACTATGCTCTTTCCATTCACTTTGTAAGTATTGTTATTTGGGTGAAAAAACGAATGATACATTACCAAGTACTATATGTGATTACTAAATCCACTGTAAAATAAGTTATACATAATTGAACATGTAAGTTTTTATATTTAATTTATTTTATAAAATTTCATTAAATTCCCAATGTTGAGAAGAACATGAACTACAATCTTGTTTATCAAGAACAATGAATTTATTTAGATAAATAAAGAGATATGAAAATCATCAGTTTCGTTTGTTAGAATGTATTTGTGTGGAAGATTATAGATTTTATTCTCTTTTAAAAATTTTACCTTAACTTATAAAAATTTAATTTACTTTTAAAATTAAAAATTTACATTTTATTTATATATTATATTATATTTCAATCGATTTTATTTAATTAATATAAAATTTCTCCATGAAATTGATTCGAGGATGAAGTCCACAAATTTTCTTCTCCACCGACTGGGTTGGAAATAAACGAAATAAGACGAATACCATTTTCATACGACTAATTTATGTAGATTTTTTTAAGAAGAAAAAGAAAAGACTAAAAAATGTATTATGGAAGATTAAAGATATATATTTAATCGAAATAAGAAAAAAAATAATGGGTTACCTTAATCACCACGCCTAATCAATGAAAGATTTGAAGACTAAATTGGAATTTCTTAAAATCTTCGTGGGTAATACCGTGTAGAAGAAAAAATATTATAGCTGAAAGTAAATATTTGAATTTTGAAGAGTATTTATTTGAAGGAAGGTTCAAGGTTCCTTCGTGGGGAATAATCTATGAGAGTTGAGTTGATTATGGTGACATATTTATCATGACTTGGCGGGGTTGGTACTTGGTCTATATTTGACTCTCTGTCAAAACCTTGCCTCACAAAATAATATTAAAACAAACACACTTTTCTATGTAGCAAACCATACATTATATATTCATTTTATAGCCTAAGCTTACCACAGCAAAACTAACCTTATTCTGGGGGGGTTTATTCCCTTGGAGTTAAGTTTATCACCATTTTTCTATCGAGCTTCGATTTATCCACATGCATTACATTATTCAACCCTTCACGTCCCAACACCAAATGCTGCAACGCAACACTACTAATATATAAACAGTTGCGTGTCACTCTTCTTAGGACGAATAAATAAGATACCCAAAGATAACTTCTTTGGAGACACGAACATGACTATAACTTCGGTTCACAAAAATAATTGCTTAATATTAAATTTCAATTTAAAATAAATAAATACTAATTAATTTAATGAAATAAATTTTATATTATTATATATATATATATGTTAATTTTGATTATATTTTTAAATAATATGAAATTTTTAACAAATTAATAAATTTTAATAAATATAATAAATTATGTTCAAATATTTTAATTCAAATATAAATTATACATTTAAATAGTCGAATAGTCGAATAATAATTCGATAATAAGTAATTTAATGAATTTAAAAAATTTATTAAGATAAATTATAATAATATATTAGAAATAAATTTTAAATTTAATTATTTTTATATATATAAATTACGTTATGGAATTTGAGGTAGATGAGATCAGATTTTTTTTTTCAAAAATTACACAAATAATTAGTCAAATTCATTGATAGCAGTATTAATGTCTGTTAGTTAAGGCATAAAGAAGCTTGTTTGCTTTCTTAAAGACTAAGTTTTTATTTACTTTTCTTTTTGAAAAGACAAGTTGAGTGAAACACACTGAAGGAGAAAACTTAAAAAAAATTCGAGAAGCTTAATTTTTAGAAGTAAGTTTCAGAGATCCTAACCTTTCTCACCATATAAGGAACAAACTAGTTAATAATATGATAAAATGAAATAGTTTTTAACTTAAAATAAACTTTATGTTGAAAAACTTCACTATTTTATAAAGAATTTCACTTTAATGTTAACAAAAAAGTTAATCTAAATATTGTAAATTTAGGGTACCTATTAAAAGAGTTTTGTCCTCTTCCATACAAATATCTGAGGCTGTTCTGAATTATTTTAAAAATTCAAAGTGGCTCCCAAATATTGAAAATCTTACACCATGTTTCCTTTGATTCCAGCAGGTATGTGTGTATCCAATAGCTGGATTTCTCTTAAAATATTTTCTGTAGAGGTGCCAAATTGAATTATATATATAAGTTAGAGTAAAAAAAAATGTGTACATTTTATTTTAATATATGGAAATTGAAAAGTGGTTTAAAATGTAGGGAAAATTTGGCTTGAATTTTGAATAGCATTGTGTTTTAATTTTGTTGCAGCCTGAGTCACGGTGGATATTGAATTGTTCTCGTCTTTTTCCTTAAATGAAGGGAAACGAAGTAATCGAGAATCCGAACTTGTCCCTTTCATTGTTGTTGGTGAGAACGAGAGTATTTCTAGGATTGAAATATTACAAAATGATTTGATTGCTTTGCATAATCTAATAACACTCATCCAATGTAATGCCACCTCAAACTGTACTACAAAAATAAGTCTTCATAATAAATACAAATGGAACATTAGAGATCGTGAGACATGCCCACTTTTTGTTTTTTTTGTTTTGTTTCTTTTTTATGATCAAATAATAAACTATTAATTCTGATTAGTTGGAAAAGTTTTCAAAAACAACATAATCAAACACAAGATTCTTTATAAAAATTTATTTGATCAAAGAACAAGTTGGAGATATTAACTCGTATATATATATATATA